>WIPJ01067645.1:91543-105247 GCA_018155075.1 Cassiopea andromeda | reverse complement strand
ATATATATTGTATTTGTTATTTATCCTACTTAAGTACGCTATATATATTTGCAATTCAAAGGAGCTGACTAACTTAGCGGTGCTTTAATGGACTGACTAATAGTAGAGCCGCAATAGGTTGGAATTATTTAGAAGCAAGTATAACTTTCCTGTTATTCGTAATTTACTTGTTTATGTTGAATGTACTTGCCAAGAAACTAGAAATATATAACACCGTAGTTTGTAATCGAATCAGTTGAGTTAGTTGAGTGAGTTGAGTTGAGATGAGTTGAAGTAGCGATGGAGAAAATATGTTAGGAATTGTAATATGATGAAGCGTACGATGTATCAATGAGTTTTCTTCGAAGATTCTGAGTTCATGAATATATGTTAGAATCAGCACAAATACAGTCAAATTGCGATCTACAACACAAAGGTTTCCTTGATCGCTGATCACCACGAGTATCAACCTCAAATACCTTATGCGTACGAATATTTGACAGGTAGCTTCTCTGAGAGCTTTATGTAAAAAGAAACTGCTTCAGAAGACTTCTAGGAAGCTCGCAATTGCCTAATTGGAGTAATATAACATCTTTCCTATCATATCATAGTGCCATAACACAAGAATCAAAAGCATTTGGAACATTCTACACGATGTTGATAAATATGCGAGTCTTTTTCTATCCATTTCATCTCAAAATTCTAATTTCTAAAAAATACCTACACTTTTTAGTACATCTTTCCATGCTTCATCGAATTTCTTCTGCAGTGTAGCTCTATGTTCTTCTTCCTTTTCACTGCGAAACTTAGCTAGGATGTCTCTTTGATGATCATTAATCATAAGCTAGAAAAATAGGGAATAAGAAGACAATTGAATACTCGCTCATCGCCATAGGTTAGTGTTGGATTCATGAAAAAATTGAGAACTAGCAGCTTACTTAAACTGACGGTAATAGCTCGTACAGCTAAATATCCGATAATTTGGTGTAGCAGCTACTTCCCATGACCTCATTACAACCAGTAGTAATGACGTCATAGAAGAGAAATAACTAGTAAAGGTACCTGCCTCATTGAACTATCAAATCTTTGGCCAGTACGATGTACTTCCACCAGTAAACATACTTGCCCCGACTAGAGCTAAACACAGTAAATTCCCAACTAATCAACACTTTTACTTGCATGTGATCAAAACAAATATACCACTCATTCTTCTGCACTCAAATTTGCAACTTTCTATTGTCCTTCATAGCTGGATGATAGAGCTCAATGCTTTAAAGCATGGGTAGATAATCATCTAAGATAGTATGTCACATCCGTCAAAGCTGGTACAAAATACTGTCACAGTATCTTTGCAACCCACAACAACTTCCTTCGCAAGCAGTAGGCAACCCTTTTGCCTAAAAGAATTATAGCCAACATCGCACAATATAGTGTTAATGATTAAGTAATGTTCATCTTCCGACAAGGAACTCTTCAATTACTAGAAAGTGAAACTGCTTTGATTTACCATAAGAAGTATCTTCTTTTAAACAAACAAACAAAACTAAAATTAGATTTTGGAAGCAAAAAAAGATGAGTTGAAAATTCTGTCTCAGATACTGAATAGAGAAATTTACCAAAGGCGACCTCATACGAACAACAAAAACAACCCAACTATACTTCAAATAAATTATAATCTATAATTACATGGCAACAAATAAGCCACTATCGAAGGCATTGACCATAATAGTAGATTAAGCACATCTGCTTGATGTAAAGCGCATTAAATTACAAAAGCTTCTCACCTGCAATGAGCCAGGATCATACGCAGATTCAAAAATCTCATACAATTCATGGCCAGTCATAATTTCTGAAATCTCAGCCATTGAGGACTTATTTGATTTTCGTCGCGATCTGCGTCTGTCTAAAAAATCCACAAACGAAAACTGGAAAATGATAAGAAGCAAAACAGGGCCAGTGCCTCAATAACATATGCAACATATCGCCAAAGTTTCTATTTCAAACAAAAAAATAGCAAAATCAACTGCTGTCTCATTATCACGAACAACAGAAAAACAGCTAAATATTTTTATAAGATATCCAGTTTCCTTTATTAACAATGCTCTCCGTTCATAGGACAAAAATTAGAAGGACCTTCAGTTTGCCAAACACTAAGATAAATCATTGGATTTCCTATAATTGAACTTCATGGCCATTCACCAAGAATGTCTCAGCTACTTTCATTTGACTGTTGAATACTCATACGAATTACAAATCGGCTGGTAACCTATCCAATACCATCTATCATATCAAGAGCGCCCAAGGAGAGAAAATCACTAGAGAATGATGAGTAAATACAAACAGGTAATAACCGCCAGAAATGTGAAAGATGCATAGTTCCTATCAACAACATCCAAAGAAAACAATTTAGAAATTGATTAATTGTTCACTGGTAGTGTTACTTGTAGCTGCTTACTTGAACAATCCTTAAACCTACCTAAACTACTTACAATATAGTTGCTCTATAAACTTAACGTTTGATTGAAAAAAGACAAGAAATACAAATAAACTTAGGCAATTGCTTCCAAAAAGGAACCGTTCTGAGAGCCAACTGTCTACTTTGAAATGTATTCTATAAAATACACGACGATGCATTAAGATAAACTGGGGTAGATAAAGCAACTTCATTCAGTGGTCTTCCTTATTCAAGTTTGTTTCACTGTAGCAATGCACAAAACCTGATAAAAAAATGCACACCTCTGGATGAACAACTATTCTCATAGTCTTGCCTAATCTTCTCATAAATTCTCTCCATTTTCGAATGTTTCTCATCACTGTATTTTTTGGATGCTCTTTGTTCTTGTAGAGCATTTCTAAATACATAACCACCACTAGACTTTTCCATCCACTGTAAGAACATCAGTATATACATAATATGCACATTTCACTTAAAGCAAGCGAGATATAACGGCAAAATGCATTGAATGAGCAGGTATGGCTGCATATTTTGTCCCTGTGCAGAGCAGATAGGTAGGAATCAAGCAAGGAAAAGAGCATTTACATCATTTCATCAGTTCAACATGTTAGAGTGCAGCAAGTAGTAATAGCATGGTTAGTCCAAGTACTGTCTACAAATCAGGTCACATCAGTTGTGAAATGACCGGACTGAAAGAGATCAACGCTGGCATTAGCAAGGGGAACTACATAAACAAATTAATCCTGGTCATTTTGCAGCAACATCCAAAACGTTGATCATTGATGGCAGAAAGTATTAAGAGAAACTTGAAAAAACACTGCTCTTAAGAAATCAATTTGTCAAAATATTATAAAGAAAAGGTACATGTAAATTAAAGATGCTGTATAAAGTTTTCCAACTTCATGTGAAAAATATTACTAAAACTCGAGTAAGATGGGATTAAAAAGCTATAGAATGGAAGTCACAAAGTGTGTGTCTTGGGAGCAGCTGCGATAAGGGTTTCTTACTTGAGGAGGGTATATCCGCTGTATTACTACGTCAACACATCCAACTATTCCACCATCAGGAAACAAAGAATGGATAGGAACAGGAAACGCCCTTCTATCTGACTGAAATCCAAGTTTAGCATCCCAATGAGCACGGCGAGTTGAGTTTGCAGACAACTCTAGCATTAGCGAATCAGGTGCCTGTGGAATGTGAAATATTCTCAATTATAAATTGCCAATGTTGGAATGATATTACGTGTGTGTGCGTCTGTGTCTGCTCTACATGTGATTGTACGTGTGCTACATGTTCAAGAATGCTCAAGCACTAGATTCCATTACCAAAGTATCCAATTTTTCACTACACCTTCCTTACTTTTAATTAGATAGCTTCCTACCTAGTACTATCCAGGTCTAAAACTTGAGCCCTAAATAGCAAAACACTTTTCTCCCACTAGCTATCTATGTACTCGTATTCATACATCTATCTCTTATTAGCTATTGAGGTACTCGATAGCATTCGCTATGGATGTACTTGTACTCCTACGTAGCATTCTGCGATGGGTATGCCAATTAGATAGTAAACGTATTCAGTGCCTATAGCATCGTGATATAGCATTCCATGCCCGGAGACACGTGCGATCGCACATGCGCGTGTCCACACACGTGCAACATTCCCAGCATGAGAGAACAATCGCCCGTCTGAGCATCACTATCAACCGTGCAATCGCACATGCAAAATAGGAACTTCGTTGTCGCAACTGCAACACTAGTTACTGTCACCTATTGATTTCACTCTGTTTTCTCTTGATTTATCCGAAATGAAACATTTGACAAGCTTCTGCAACAATTTCGGATACACAAATCTTGGATAGCACGTGCAATTCCAAAGAATTAAGAGCAATCGCTCATGCAGACAAGGCCACACGTGTGAATTGCCGCTCTTGCACAATTTTTCCGGTCATGGACTAATATAATAGATTCAGTTCGTACCCTCATCGTCTCATTTGCTTATAGATTTCCAAGTGCACTTGAAATTGCATGAATAATAGTCATTCCTTAAGTTACGATTTTCACTTCCGATTTTCAGTTCCGAATAATACCATGTTCAGAGGCAAACTTGAGCAATGTGATAAAGTCTACTTACTTCTAAAGGTGGCACAGCTTGTTCACTACCGATCAGATTTGCTCCGCAAATGCACAATTTTTGACCAACTTTTAGTTTGCCAACTTGAATGAAGGATGACAAAGGACGATCCAGAATTGCTTTCAGTGGATACCAACCATCGGTCACTTCAATTACAACCTAGAGAAGTTCAAACTGGAGTAATTCAAGTGACTTGCTATAAAGAATATTTCTCGTTTTCAATAACACAGAATTAAACTGAAAAAGCCAAAAGTAGAGCGTACAATGACACGAGCAAAATCGAGAATTCAAAAAAGTCATAAAATAAACAGTTAAATGTAAAATAGAAAATTCGAAGCTAAACGATACGTTTTCATCCTAAGGGCATCTGCAAATCAGCTCTAGAGAAAATGATTGACTCATACTAACATTGCTGAAGGAACAACGAGTACTTTCCATGTAATCCTCACAAATACTTGAACAGAAGGCATTGATGGGACACAAAGCAACTGGTTGCTACTGTTGATGAACATATGCAATGCAATATTATGAAAAAGAATAAAATTACAACAAGACACTCAGTAGTCTACATAGCAATGGTTACTTTTGAGTGATTTTCATCCAATTCAATGCCTTTAGAAATAATTTCGCTCCTTTCAGGTGTTTGCTCAGAGGAAAATATTCTGCTGACACACAAAACTAGCTTGCTGGTTGAAATATCATCTCTTTCAAGAATCTTCTTCACTGCGGATCTAGATGGATGATACAGATATAAACAAAACTTCACTGAAGGCATAATGCCTAGCAAATAACAGAATTAAATTCATATGCAAGGCATTAATAGCTTCACAGAACTTAGTCCAAAAATAATATCCCTTCTCTGCAGAAAAATCGCAATTCAATGCGTAATTTTTATCACATTTCATAGTCATAGCTCTGGTCAATTGAAATGCACTCTTTGATGGCAATTCTTCCAACTCCTCGTCACCTGCTTTGGTACGTTTTCAAATTAAAAAGACTTGGAACTTTCTGGGCCTAGCTTAGCTCGAGGTCTCAGCAAGGGGTTCGACTAATAATTACATAATTCATACAACGCCCCCTTTACTAAAGAATTCATTTAATCTTTACAATATGCTAACTAAGCATGTACAAAGCTCCCTAGAAAAATCAAACAATGACTTATAAGATTTGGCTCCAATTAAAAATTGTTCCCTATCTGTAAAAAACTAGATGTGTTGAAAAACGCTCCATTTCAACAGCTCGGATTCGCGGTGTTGCGTTTAGGGTTGTTTAGAGGGGACACCAGACGTTTCGTTTACTGCTTTTATTAGATCAAAGACTGATTGTTCTTACACGATAGAGCCAGGGGTATGATGACAGCTAACACAATCATTATAGTGGCATGAGCTACTTCTAGTACCAAATCAAAGAAGAGAGGTGTGTTGTTGCCCTACGGCATCCTCTCGTGTTTACGTACAACAATAAAGCGAGTCAAATTTTTAAAGCAAGAAAAGATGCCTATTCGAGAGAACTTCGTATGGTCGTTGAATTTTGTTGTACAAAGATAGAGACTGCAAGTGCAATTTCCGACAGCATGGCTTCGCCAACAACACGCCCTTAGGCTGGTGTAGTGGTCGGCAAACTGCGGCTCTTTTACCCTACCCTGCGTCTCCACTTGCATTGCTAAGTTTGAATCAAGGTACAGATATGACGAATACAGAATTAATGATTTTAGATACATTAACGCATTTAACCTTCCGCCTATCTTGGTGCAAGTACTTTTATGAATGTCTACGTGTAACTTTGTCAGGTAGCAAGATGCCTAAACATTGACTTCTTGCTCTGACTACACAATGCATGAGTAGATGGTGGCCCATTCAAAAGTAGGCAGTTTTTGAATTATAAGTAAAATGCACTTTATTTGTGATGGTTCGTTTCTCTGCAGTTGATGTTCAAAACTTTGACTACCAGTAATAGCGGCTCCTAGTGATTTGCTTGTTGGCTTGAACTGGCTTCAAATGGTTCCTTGAGGTGCTCAAGAATACCAACCCATGAATTACACGTTTCTTTTTATAAGAAACTACTTAAGAATCAGCCTAGTACTAGACAGCCTTAAATTTTAGAACTATAAGGAATTTTAGGACAAGGAAAATCTTAGAACTACAAAGAAAGAGTAAGAAATTTGAGACAAATACCACATTGAAATCTTTACCTGGCTCAACGTGAAGCTGTACCATAACAATGTGAATATGACATTGCTTTAGAATTTAACTCGTACTGACACGTTTTGTTTGTTGTAGGACACAGAGTTTGCTACATTCTGCGTTCTGCGAACGTATTCACAACAAGTTAGTTCGCTATATTAAGAAACTTTTAAGAAACTTTTAGAACTTAAGTGTGGCCAAAATTTAAGAAACTTCTAGAACTAGGCCTTGAGCTAGGTTTCTTATTTAAAACCAAGTGCAGTAGAGAGGCCCGTATTTATTATCTGCTTTGTAAAAGTATTCCAAACGATGGACAACCAATGAGAATCGATACGGCATAATTATATGAAAATGTACAATACAACGTCATATCAAACAGCAGTAACAGTGAACCATTACTGTACCTTTCTGCGCGATCAATTTCTTTGTCATATCTGTATTTCAGGTGATACATGACTTCATTTGGGGTAAGACACCTTCGAGAGAGCAGGAGACAAAACTTTTAACTAAAAACAAAATGCCTTGTTCAACAGCATATTCTGCTTACTTAAACAAGGCCCAGAATACGTGAGAAGTCCATTCTCAACCCATCTCTACAGATCCAAAACCTTTTCGCTCTTTTCATTCTTTCATATTTTCCCTATGTACTTTCGGTAATGTTGCATCAATAATATGTCTTGGAAAATGATGTTATTGGGCGCAATATTTATGTTATTCCCAGTGTTCATTAGATGCAAGGGGATATTCACAGTAAGAGTGCATTGACGAAGCAACTGGAGAATGAATGATATTACTAAAAGCCATTACCACTTTTGACGTTAAGTCTATATTCTGCCTACAGGAAGCAACTTCACTGCCTTTAGAGAGAAATAACTCACTCACATCAAAAACTAGGCCAACAATCGTATTTCGTAGAGGATAAGAGACTTTGTAAAACTAGAAATACAGATGCAAAAGTTTAAGCCGCAAACATTACCTGCCAGCAAATAAATATGGAAATGACCGTTCCAATGAGGCCAGCTTCCAGACGACCCAACGATATTGATTAGCAAACCAAACGTCGTTAATCAAGGTTTTGTCAACACCAGCAAGAGATACGAACGCACTAAGAGCAAAATGTCCAATCATCTATGATTCCATAAGATTTAGCTTCTTCACAAAAATTACTTACTTAAATACATAGATTCATTTCATTAAGAAGCTTGCAATAACTGTGCTACTTACAACATCAAGCGACATTGTTTACAGAAGCAAGAAGCTTATCAAATGATCTATTAAACTGAATACACTCAAACCCGTGTACGACAGATCTCTTTGGGCCAGGCAAAACAATTGGACTTAATTGAGATCCGACTTATAGGAATTACTGCATTTGTAACAAGCGGGGGAACCACAAGTCTTTGTCTGCCTTATGAAATGCCTGACTTAGGCAGACCCACTTTATACGAGTATGACTGTGATAATTAATGGGATTTGCAATCCTAAAGAAAACATGTTCTTTTGAAAGGTGGTTAAAAGCTAGAACTTGCCTAATGACATTTATGTCTATCCATACATCAAAACAGGCACACAATACTAGAAAGATAGCACTCACTTCAGAAATTCGGTCAACCCTGCACAACCTTCTTTGTTGAGAGCAAGTTTCGCCCCATCTCCAATAATTGTCACTCCTTTTCGTAGAGCATAATCACTAAACGACTCTCTTCTAAATAGAAAATCCTTAGCATTTTCACTGGAAACGTTTATCACTGTTTGATGCAATCCACAGTCCTCAAGCTAAATTTATATAGAAATAAAATCGGTTTATTAGAAGCTACTATATTCAGTACAATGGGAATTTCTGTTGAAAGTAGGTAAAAATCGAGAGAACACATACCATATATCGTGAAGTATGCATTACCGTGCAAGTGCCAATGAAACTTTAGAAACAGGATTAACGATTGTTTATAACTTCTAAGCACATGGAAAATTCACAAGCGAATTCCACTTCAATACTCAGAAGTATCAATCGTTGCCAAAAGTAGTTTTAAGTTTTCAAAGCATGCACTCAGAGGTGATTTCTAGGGGGCTCAGCCCCCTAAAATTTAACATTGATTTTTCTTTTTGAAGTGAATTGGCCTTGTTTGGTATTGTAATGGTGTGATGAATTTCCTCACTACTACAAGGCTATTGAAATCTTAATAATTCTTGGTTATATTTTGTCATGATTAGACTAAAACGTCATTTCTCTATAATTGAAAATATGGGCGTGGTTGCAACTATGCCAAACACATTGTATGACATTGCATCTACAGCCCCCCTTATCAAAACTTCTAGAAATCACCCCGTCATGTACTTTGCATCAAAACTTCACAAAATTCATTTATTTCCGTGTTGAGCTATGGGACTCTCCATTTCGCCAAGTTGAACCAAGGAAATACTCTCTACATTAGGGGAAATGGAAAGCTATTTGATTTTATTTTGCTTTAAGACGAAATTTCATGTGATTGCGGCCTGTTTCAATAACCGTGTCAAAATAACTGGAAGAAGCTCGAGCTACAACTTCCAAACTCCACACTAGTGAACTCTTGCAATATATCAAAAACCACAGTGATGACATACCTCATCCTTTGTGTAGCAGCAAGGTTGCTGATCATTGGTTAATTGAGACAAGCTTGGCCTTTGCTTTATGTTTTTCAGCTGGTAGAGACGTCCAGGTTGGGGTTTTACTCTCCCCTTAGGAAAAAGAGAACTAAGTTTTTATAAGACTCATTCATGTAATCTAACATGAAGTAATCTCTAGGAAGTAATCATGCAAAAAAATTGCCTAAAGTCAAGAATATATCAAAACATAGTTATATAGATACAACATGGCGTAAAAGGGTGCTATAGCATGCTATAATGGGATTCGACCACTTCTTTCCTGCTCAAGTTGTTTACTAACTGTTACCGTCAATGCTCTGCAGTATTTTTAATGAATACAGAGGAGGGCTTGAGGCTGAGAGATTTGGATTAATTCCTTTGCGTAGCACATAGTGAAAAAAGTAAGCAATATCATTGAAACAACCTGTTTCATGGATAAAATGCAATTTCATGCAAGCATGAAGATGCTCAACAGATGAGCAAAAAAGTTAAAGGCGAACAATTTATAGAAAAAAGCTGCAGATATAAAGAAATCTTAAATTGATGTGAAACTCATCCTTAATTCATTGGAAAATTATGTGGCATTTGTAAATTAGAAACAGCATGGAAAATAAGGTACTTCAAGAGAAAATTGATACATCATATGAAATAAGCCTCTAAAAATTGATGTATCATCTGCAATAAGCCACCGATATTACCTACCAAATTTCGAAATAATGAATACAGTCACAAAAACTTAAATATATAGTAATAAAGACAAAATATTTGGCAGGAGCACAATTATCTGCTGGACCTATATGGTTTACATATAAAATAAAAGGACATCTGAAAGCTTGCGTTTTTGAATCACTCATCACCTTTTCCATAGTCTATTTGATTTTTGGATAAAACAGTTTAAATCCTGGTCCTAAAAGAACTTCATGACAAAACATTTCTTAGAACCTCTGAACTTACTGCTTCAAATTGCTGTTTTTTCTCAGATTCAAGTTTAAGTTTTTTTCCAAATGGCACACATGCCAAAAGAGGCCTCTTAAGTTGGCGTCTGGCAGCTGTCCAATGTTCAGCGTCTGGATTATTCTTCTTCAGCTTATATGGAGTGGAGAATGCCTTTGCTGCTGTACTTCGCATGTCACTGGTACTACAATCATTTGATGGCGTTGAATTGGATGCTGTTGATGGGCGTCTTGGTAGGCTCATTGGTTTGGGGAGGCCACGCCTGCCGAGATAAATATCATTTACCTCTTGATTTGGAACTAAGCTTTAAGAAAGTACCATACAAGGTACCATACATTTATGACGTCCAAACAAAGGTTTTGAGGATCTGATTCCCTCTCCACCATCCACTAATACCCAATAATGCCAAATTCGAGGACAATTTCCTTCTATGAATACTAAATTCTTCAGTTAGAAACAACACATCAAAGAGACAATATCGATATCAAGTTGTTACGCAAATGATTGGAAAAATGTGGGCATCCACAGTTTAGTGTTGGACTCCCTTTCCCCCTGCCTATACAATCAGCAACTATTGAAAATCTACGGTTAATTTTTCTCTCCTTTCCATGTGAATGTCAAAAATGCATGGTGCCTAAGTAAGACAAAGCTATGTATATCGAAACAGTTTCATGACCAGGACGTACTGACTACCTAACACGTCAGGGGCTTTTTCCTACATATCTACACAATGATCCCTTCCCCCGTCACTCTGTTAAAATGGTCTCTCTAAATTTTGCCGTTGTTGATCAAAGGCTAGAATTTTCTTTTGAAGATAAACATTAAATATCTGGAGTAAAGTATATACAAAATACAATCAATCAGCCAGCCACCGTCATATAAATATTCTCAATGTGTACCACAAAAGCCCGCTCAAACAAGGAGTAGCAAAAGGGCACCTAGAGTAGCAAAAGGGCACTGCAAAATGTAGCAAAAGGGCATCGCGTCGTAGCAAAAGGGCACCGCAGTGTAGGAAAAGAGCACTAAGTGTCTTTATGCTGCATCTCGAAGGTAATATAAAAGCATTTGGTATCAAAAGGGAACAAAAAAGGTAGCAAAAGGCTATAGCGATCTAATATTCAGTCAGTGAGTCAACAAGCCAGCCAGCAAGCTGAGGTGGAAAAGTATGTATCAACTTTCATGGCTTTCTTCCAAATATAGTGCATCTAATTCAACATTAACAAACAATACATTTAAATATCTACCTAAGCATGTCTAGAGAATTATGATCCTGTACCCGAGCTAGCCTTGGTATTAGCGGTATTGTATGTTTTGCATCTCTGTCACTATGGTACTCTATAGATGAGAAATCAAGTAAAAAAATCAAGAACTAATAACAGAGATCTTAATGTATCAAACATCATTATGCAACAAACATCATTATGCATAGGCAATCAAGCTACTATAGCGTGGGCAATACATTGTATAAAAATTTCAACGTGGGGAATATATCATAAACACAACATTATCCACTTAGCATCATCTAGTTCAGTAGGCCGATGAAAAAATATGGGTTCCTACACGTGAGAAACTTCCTGGTATGGCCAGATTACTAATAATTGTAATTAACATATTCTTGGTACAATATACGCTTACACTACAAGTTACAAAGGCATCATTCAACAGCAATTAATTAAAGCCAGCTTTTTCTTTGTTCCTTAGAAGCACACGTGGACAAAATACTTTTCACAAGCTTGTACATAAAACGTGCCGTTGCAGATTACAGAGTTGCCTTTTTTGTTTATGAGAGTGCCCCTTAAAGGTATGTGCCCCCTCCCCCAAATTTTGAGTACTTCCTGCGCCCCAGCTGTCTAGCTTTGACAGGTTTCAAAGCACAGTTTCACTCTTTCCGCTCTCTGAATGCTTCTTGTGAAGCAAAAAGACAAGGTTTAGAATGACAAACGGTAGCAAGGTAGAAAGCACTGTCACCTGATGGATGGCTTGACTTTCCTTTAAAAGTGAAGGCACTTTGTCTCCCCATTTCAAGGATTTTCTTTGTCATGGGCAAATTTATCGGTCCCTGTGAATCAATAATTAAGTTCAATAGTTAGACTATCGCATTTTAAAATCGGAAATGACAGCTTAAAAGCAGTAGCTGTATAAGAACTGGTGAAAGGATGATAGATAAAGGGAAGAACATCACTCCGTTACTCCTGTCTACTCAAATACATCATATAGTGCTACCATTAAATTTCAAAAAATATGTAACTTGCAGTCTAAAGAGCATCTTTGAGCAGAGATAAGGCCGTGAAAACGAAAATGCTAGAAAGAACTCACAAAAAAGGTGTAGAATATTGCTATATATCTCCATGCTCTCACCTGATCAACGCTCTCATGCATAACGTAATCAATGGGCTCAGCAATGCACTGTGGTCCACCAGACCCATCTTTCCTTTGGTGCTGCTCCTTCAGGCCAGGCCCTGCATCTTCTCTTTGGATTTGTGACTTCATTTCTGCATCTGTTTTTCTATCTTCACTGACTCTCTCACTCAGCTCCACAAAAGGCAAATCTATACCATTTAGAGAATCATTAAACATATCATTAGAAGGATCAACTAGCGCTTCTGAGACTTCATTATACAACACATCAGCACATCTTTGTCGCGAAATGTTACAACTTCCAACAGGTCTATGACTAAGTGGCAGGATATCTTTATCTGCTTCCCGTACATGAGCACCACTATTATTCTCATTTGAAGCAATCTTCACGTCTAGCAAATAAGTACCCTTCCCCATTTCATCCATATTCTCTACACCAGATTTTACATTCTTCCTAGCATCCAACACCTCTACAGATACATTAGCTTTCTTTCCATAGGCTGTACTAAATCCCGAAAATCCATCAGTTTTATCTTTATCCTTACTATTTCCCTCCTTTTCTTCTACTTTCTTCCTAGCAGCATCTAATGCCTTTTCTGAAATATCAACCTTTCTTCCAGAGGCAGTGTTGAATCCTGAAAATCCACCAATTCTTTCTCTATCTTTACTATTCCCATCATGTTCTTCTAATTTCTTCCTTGCAGCATCTAACGCCCTTTCTGATATATCAACCTTTCTTCCAGAAGCAGTGCTGAATCCTGAAAATCCACCAATTCTTTCTCTATCTTTACTATTCCCATCATTTTCCTCTAATTTCTTCCTAGCGGCATCTAACGCCTTTTCTGATATGTCAACCTTTCTTCCAGAGGCAGTGCTGAATCCTGAAAATCCACCAATTCTTTCTTTATCTTTACTATTTCCCTCCTTTTCTTCTAATTTCTTCCTAGCAGCACCTAATGCCTTTTCTGAAATATCAACCTTTCTTCCAGAGGCAGTGCTGAATCCCGAAAATCCACCAATTCC
>WIPJ01067645.1:75702-89364 GCA_018155075.1 Cassiopea andromeda | reverse complement strand
TATGTCAACCTTTCTTCCAGAGGCAGTGCTGAATCCTGAAAATCCACCAATTCTTTCTCTATCTTTACTATTCCCATCATTTTCCTCTAATTTCTTCCTAGCGGCATCTAACGCCTTTTCTGATATGTCAACCTTTCTTCCAGAGGCAGTGCTAAATCCTGTAAATCCATCAATTCTTTCTCTATCTTTACTATTCCCATCATCTTCTTCTAATTTCTTCCTTGCAGCATCTAACGCCCTTTCTGATATGTCAACCTTTCTTCCAGAGGCAGTGCTAAATCCTGAAAATCCACCAATTCCTTCTTTATCTTTACCATCCCTATCATTTTCCTCTAATTTCTTCTTATCAGCATCCTGCATCTTTTCTGAAACATCAACTGTCCTTCCAGAAGCAGTACTAAATTCTAAAGATGAATCAATTCTATTTTCATGCAGTACACTTCCATCATGCTTAGAGATAGCACCTTTGCAAATCAATGTTTCTGACTGACCAGGTTCGCACCTTGCCTCATACATTTGCGTCAATTCATGACAATCAAAGTTACTGTTCAGTAACTGAGATAATCCTGCTTCTGTATCATAACAAGCACTGGCACATGCTTTTTTGATAGCCAATGATGCTTTATCACAGAAACTTAAATTACTGCTATCTGATTTCTCACCTATGCATGAATGTGATGTCCTAGCACAAACTACGTTGTCAGAGTTATCATTAGTAGCTTCTGAAACGTCCTTTTTGGGGGAAAGCAATGTATCTGACATAGTGATGTTTATAATAGCTTCATCATTTATGACATCAATAAAACCATCTCCTCTGGCAAACTCCTGCAAAGATGCATGCAAATCAGCATCATTTCTTTCGCCCTTTGCATTTGACTTCAAGAACACATTTGCTTCTGAACCACATGATCTATCATTAAATAGATGGCTCATAATTTGATTCCCCCGGCTTTTTCTGTCATGCTTTTCACTATCTGCCATTTTCATATCTGAAACAGACTTTTCACCATTACCCATTACTGATTTATCAGCATCGGGGCATCTGAGTTCAAGTCTGTTTGTAACAACTCCTTCTGAAGGAGGGCTTTCTTCGGCTTTTGAACGACATTCTACTGAATTTCCGAAAGGTATCTGTAAAACTTTTTCACATCGTTTGATTTGGCAGGGTTTTGCTATGACTATTTGGTCAAGCAAATTTCTTTCTTCCTTCAAACAATCATCTTTCTGTTTTATATGACATGAATCTATAGCTTTTCCTACAAACTTTCCAGGGAATACTTTTTCAGGTGTTTCGCTTGGAGAAGAAAAATCAGCGAGAGAATCGGGCCCTTCCTTGAAAGAAATTGTCAACAAATCTGATTCTAGAGCTTTTCTGTCAAACATAAGATCATCAAGGATTTCCATTGAAGTAAAAGTGACGTCATCATCTTTGATTTCAGCGTCATTTCCAGAAGACAAAAGGGAGCTGTGATCGTATAAAATATTATCATCAACAGCTTGGAGGACCTGAGCATCTTCTCTAATGACGTTGTTTGCAACTCTGTACACTAAGTTTGTACTTCCCTTTCGTGATGATATGCCTGATTTATCAAGATCTTCATTTTCTATCAACGTATGGCTGTCCTTATCTGGAATACCGCTCAGGTTAGCTGGATCTTCATGACATATCAAAGTGTCCACCAACAAACTTTCACTGCCTACCACTTCATCTATCGAATGTTGTTCTCCAAAGCGTTGGGGTACGTTAGTGCCCACTTCAACATTACTAATTCCACTAACTGGCCTTTTTCGACACGTTAGAGTAGAAAATTCTAAACCGAACTCTTCATCTTTTGACTTACTACTTTTCTCTTGAGCTTCTGGGAGCTCTCTTAGACAGTCTCTGAAGTCTTTGTGTGTACTATGTCTCAGCACTAAACTGAGAGGCACATTGACAGAATCTTGTTCTAATCCATCATCTGGCAATTCACTATAGACCAAAAGGCCATGGCATTCTTGCTGTTGTTCTGTACATTCAATAAAACCCAGCCTATGTTTATCATCATCATTTCCAGATTCTGATTCTACAGATCTATGATCTGATATACTCTTAATTAGCTGCTCTGTATGATTTGTTGCTATACTTGAATCTAGACCAGGTGGTAGATCAACAACACTTTGAGTTAGAATACACTTTCTAGTTGAAGATCGCCGTCTCAAATTAGCACCACTTATGTCTATTCTACGTTTTAACCGGCTAGCTTCACTAGCTTTCTGTTTTGCTGGAGTTTTTGGAATAACATCGGCAGGGGAAAGTGCTTCCCTTAAAGGCCCTGTTTCTTGCTCAACTTTTGCATCTGACTCCCCAAGCCATGACTGTTCTAACTTTGAAAACATCCTCTCTAATGTTTCTTCAATAATACTACCTATTACCCATTCACTTTCACTATTCTTTTCTAACTTTCCATCACTCCCTTTCTTCTTTCCTAGGTGTACTCCATCGGTGTCTGGGCATACAGCTTTGCACATAGGAATTCCTTGCAAATCATCAATTGAGTTAAGATTCTCTGTAGTGCTATTTAGTACACAATCAATGGCACCATCTAAGCACGGTAAAATGTACGATACAATAGGAGAGATGGCGGTAAATTGCTTCTCCATTGCGGAACTATGTGGCAAATCACTCTCATATAGTGGTTTTGGAAGTCTGTCGTACAACACTGGACTTCTATGTCTCGGTGTTGACCCAAAAACATCATCACCATTATTTTTGGAGAATTTCGAACTTTTTCCAACGTCCTGCTTCCATGCAGATACAACAGTAGGTGATGGAGGGTCTAGATCAAACGTCTCTGAAATATCGCTTTCTTTCCTAGGTGAAAAAGAAAAATCCTGCTTGTCTGTTCCAACTTTGAAAGGAGAAAAATATAATTCTGCTTGACTTTCCTCGTGGCTGTCAACTGACTGTGTCTTACCTCTATCTCCAACATTACTCGTTCGTTTTTGTTGCACACACTTTTCATTTTCACAGGCCAACTCAAGATGAGATTTTCCCACACCTGTATTCACTGGTGAACAAATCGAATCCCCACCAATAAAGTTGCGCGTATCTCTATTTGGAATATTGTTTTCACGTGCGCATGCAGAAGTAGCTCCGTATTGGGTTGAAGCACTACAGCAACCCTTTGGAGAGGGTGAAGAAGTTGTAGTGTCAATACCTTTATTTATTTTCCCTTTCTCCTTATATTCTAAGCTGCTTGCTATTCCAGGAGAAACACAAACACAATCATCAGATTTTAACTCAATATCAAATGTTCTATTTGACTCCCCTTTTGCGTTCGTCTGCTCGCTGTGACTAGTCATAGGCTTTTCATTACTACCGCCAACCCTCCCTCGCTTTTCTTTTCTTCTCTTGCGCCTATTCTTTCTCTTCAGATCATCTTCCTCCCTGATAGTGCCACTGCAATCAAGTAATTTAGTCCTATCTTTATTATCACTACTTCCAATTTCCGTATTCTTGAATGTTTTTTTCTTAACGCCGCTACAAACTACGGGAGGAGACGATGAAATAGGCTCGTTTTCCGTACTTTCCTCATTAATCCATTCAAGTGAAAGCAACTGGCGATTCAAGGTAACAGAAGCGGGTCCTAAGTAACTCTTCTCTCTAAAAGCTTCCTTTGTTGCTTCGACACAATCATTTCCATCTGAAATTTGAATGGCGTCTTTCCAATTGAAAATACCTATCGTGCAACCCTCATCATTTTCTCCGAGTTTTTCGACTTTGTGTTCAACAACACATGGAGATAAATTATGTATTTCATCATTATCAGAAGCAACAGATGATAGATTAATTAAATCTGCCCTACTGTTGCAATAGCTCTGGTCCTCAAGGACTTTTATTCCATCTTCTTTGGCAAATAAACAGCTATTGTCTCCATCATTTTTTTGTTTAGCGACAGTCAACATTTTGTCTTGATTGAATAAAACCCGAGCAACGCTCTGGAATAAAACGAATATTGAACATCATAAATAATGACTCATTAGGTTGCGGTCAGGAACCTTTTAGGCTAAGTTTCATGAAAGCCCACGTATCTTCTGATGGATTCCGTTAGAGCGAGTAAGTACTGCTACTACTGTATACACTAGGTTCAAAAAGCATTTGGACACTCGAACTTTCGAAAGCTCGAAGAAATTTTTGACAACATGGTTTTAATTTTTAACGCATAAAAGCAAAGAAAGTTTTACCATGAAATTTGGAAATTAACCGCTACATTCACAATCTTGTTAACTACGCAAGAACATTCCAAGAATAATTAAAACATTTTTCAAGGGCTGGAATAGAAACGTGAAATACTTCTAAATAGCTACAAGCGTATTATGAGAAGTAGTTGGAAATCATTTTCTGCAAAAGTACAAGCTGTTGTGAAATTACAATTTTGGATCGCTCAAAGGGTGTACGTTTTTCCTATAAAAGAATTGCTTAAAACTTATTTGAGGTTGGTGAACCAAAAATTCCTTACTCAGCGAAAGGAAGGCCTTTCTTGTGAGTACTACAAAGTAGCTAAGCAAAAATCTTGGAAATCTAGATACAACTGCAGCATCATAAAACATCTAATTAAGTTTACCTTAGCATGGCTCTTCCAAAGATACAGTAATGTTTACTCTTTCTCTGTTTATAAGATGAAACTAAAGAGTGTGAACGTGCGCGCACATAAATTCATGCACGCTTCTAAAATTCATGCAGTTTTGAATACCGCTATTGTCAACTACTCTTTGCCTTTTGTTCAATAACAAAACAACATATCATATTGATTTCGCATAGATTTTCTGCAATTAAAAATGGAGTTTGAATGCATGCCTGAATGTAACGCTTTTGTAATCAACGTCATAAATACGTTTAGCCTTGTTTGATGATCAACTACTTTATATACTTCCTATAGAAATTTCTGTGATTCAAATGAAGGTTAACGAAAATTGGGTTTTATCGACTTTGTTTGCAACCTTTGCAATGGAGTTATTCAAAAAGTACCCAAGGGTTGGGGGTAGGTAGGTATGCGCTATTTTTGTGACAAACTGTGATGAAAAATATGGGAGGTGGAAAGTCTCAACTACTTTCGTTCCGTAGCATCAAAAATTCAATGCAATAGCTCTACTTTTTTACTTTCTAATGTATGCTTTCTAAAACACTCAAATAAACCAAATAAGCTGAGATTTTAGACCTTATGGAATTTGAGTCTTACACTGTCCTTAATCATTCTTATCTTCTCAACGATTTTGAGCCATAATTTAATGTTCATATCAATATATCACTTTAAAAATATGCGGTCACTGACGGCTAAGGTGTGACTTACACCATGGCAATATTAATTACTGGTGAGATATACTAAGAATCCATCAAATTTAAAATTTAAATTTAAATGCAAAAGTTGCTATCAAAACAAATATGTTGCTGTATATATTATGCTAAATTTTAGTGTACAGAACTACTACGTATTGCATAACATTACATTGTACCATTGTGCATTATACAATACTATTCTATTCTATTCTATTCTATTCTAAGCTATCTTATACTATATTAGCTATTATCTTTTGCCTTACTCCATCATTTCAAATTATACACATAAACAGAGGCTGGTGCTAGGGGTCTCGTTCCGGAATGCTACGAAACAAAGAGCGCTATATCAGGTCAATTGTGATAAGCCTTTACAAAAGGGGTCAAAATTGCAACTTTTCTGTTACGTACTTTTTGCCGTTTCTAGATATTTCAACCTTACTCTATATTTTCTCTATTTAGGCCGCAGTGACGTTGCCACGAGGGTTACTGGACTGGGGACACATGTCCTCCCAGTTCGCTATAGGATTGATTTTCTAATTCGTCCAAATTCAATGAGAAAATTTCTGGGGACGGGGGTGAGGGACCTCTGTTATAATGCAATTCTTTACTTCATAATACTAGTTTCTATCACGCGTTCGTCACATCTTTTACCGCTCGCCGTTTTACTGTCAATTATTTGCGTTGAAATTTGCTTTGGAAATAAAAGGGCGTTGTCATTATAAAAGGGTGTGGCTCTCAAAACTTCCCAGTCCGAGATGGATGGCCTGCTCCTGGCTGCAAATTCGTGACAATGGAGTAATTTCAAAGTTGAAATTGCAGATTTTTCTAGTCTATAGGAAATTTTTAATGAAGCTTGGTTAAGAATCATTTACAATGCTTATTCAACCAAATACTAACATATGTCAACTGTTGCTAAGTATAGAAACAGTAATGCGATAGGTAATACTCAAAATCAGAATGCAAATATGTGCGTTTGCTTAACAAATCACGACAAACGCCATAGTTCAAATAGCAAAGTGTCCAAATACTTTTTGAACCTACCGTAAATCCTCTCATAAGCCCCTGGGTTTTATTTGCAAAAATGAATTTTTGCGTGGGGGCTTGTTCAAGGGAAGGGCCTATTTGAGGGGGGATTATTTCAAACTTTGGCATTTTCCTCAAAGGTTCGTATATAAAACGACATAATTTTCTCCATCAAGTAAATTAAAAACCTTCAAAACGGCTATTTAACAAATGGAATTTAGTATGAAAACGATTTCTCCATTATCATTACGAGGTCACGGTTCTTTTTGCTTTTTAGTCTCCAATCAAAGGAAGTAATACTTTCTAGCTATTGTACTGTGAGGCTTTTTGACATAAGATATTATTCTGCAACCATGCATTCTTCGAATAAGGCCCCATGGGGGATTATTCGAGGGGGGCTTATTTGCAAAAGTGATTTTCTAGATGGAGGCATATTCGAGGGGGGCATATTCGGAGGTGGGGGTTTATTCGAAGATTTGCGGTAAGCTTTGCTGCTTGAATTTGCAATACCAACAGTCGTAGGATGAATCTGAGTTCAATCCCTTCCAAAAATTTTTAACAAAGAAGCAAATCAAAGAAATACTTCCTTCCTTTGACATGACTTCTAGTGCTACATGATTTTGACAACAGCAGTCTATGGTACTTAGTGATATTAAGCTTCATACAAGCACTGCAATTTTCACTCATTAAACATGATGGTAATTTGGTGTTGATGTTTTCTGAACATAAGAACGACTACTTGTGTGCATACATGAAACAAACGGAGCCAACACAGCCGCACTAACGCGATGAAGTGAGTAGAGCTGCACCCACATACCCACAAACACGCAAACAAGAACTTTCCGGCCCCTGCAACTAGGCATAACTAAATGCAACTGTCTGAACTTCAACGCTAAACAAACTTTGACAAGAAAAAAAGCCAAAAGAAATCAAATTTCTGAAAGCATTTGCATCTCATGCAATCAGCAAAAATCAATGAAAGAATATGATACAACGAGGATCAACTGTTGCACCATTTATAAAACAAAGGCTATAGAACTATAATAGCAAAAGGAAAATTTGGTTCAATTCACTACCAAGCAAAGGATGAGTACTGATGAATCTTAAAATCTTTTAACTGCTATAATTCTGCTGCTTTGCCGAATAATAGAGAAAAAACAACACAACTAAACTCACTCTTTTTGTTTGTGCTTCTATCTCCGGCTCATCCCGTGCTGCGTCAACAACTCCAAGTGCTGGTGACACGTTGCTTTCTTTTTGATCTGAAATAAATAATTACTCCTGATACATTTTGGTTCAACCTGGGCTTTTCTACTGGGATCCCTACACAAATACGTACACTTTTAAAAAGAGAATCAAACCTCAGGTGGTAAACTGTAAAGAACTTGGTTAAGCTAACTGAAACTGTCTGCATTACACTACTATAAAAGAAATGGAAGTTTGCATTCATGAGGAGGAAGCCAAAAAAATATAACTAGGGGGCTTAATGGCTTTAAACATAGACTAGCTCTGCTAATAATTGCCACTAATAATGAATACAAAGTAGTGAAGTATTACACTGAAACTCTACTCACCATCTCCTTCAACAGAAAATGCTGCTCTCTACAGCTTGCATTATCATTTTCTAAATGCTACTACATCTTCTACTTTCTATCACCACACTCAATTTTATTTCCCCATCACATAAAGAGCCTCTAAAAAACTCTCTTAATACGAAAACAATATAATAATTTTGCCCATAGTGAGAGAAAAGAGGACCAATTAATGTTTGCCAACTTAGCAAAAATTTTGAAAGAAAATGGGGAGAAGTGTAAAACGCTAATAATAGGTATCTGCAAAAATATTACTAGCCACCTTTACATGCACTGCATATTACAACAATCGACACACCTGGTACAGTTAACATTTGAACAGTTCTATCTGATGTATCGGATGGTGGGGTTGCCATTGATTCCAACCAACCAATGGACACCTCTGGATCAATAAGTTTATCCAATGACCTTCGTGAAACAACCTAAACAACAATATGTAAACACTTTTAAACATTAAGATGAGAAACAGAACACAGATGCTACAATTTGCTGTCAGGTTTTCTTTCAATTGCATCCCATATTCCAACCAAAATGGCAGTATTACACCGAAAAGCATTTTGGAAAGGTATAGGAGCAAGGGTTTGATGCCAGAGCAAATTTTTCTAATTAAATACAATCTGAGACAAAGAAGAGTAAGGAAATGTAAGACAAGCATTGAGAGACAGAACAAAATGACAACAATGATGATCTGTAAGGACATAGTGGAACTATGAAAGTGTTTTGAAGTAATAACATCTTCATCCAGTCAATCTCATAACTAAACTTTCAACATAATTACAGCATAAACTCGAAGACTTACTCTGTGTTTTCTCGTGAATAAGGATTCTATAAACAAATAAATGAGCAAATGAGGAGCTGGTATGTAAACTAACAAACATGAAAGACATAATAGAAGGATGCTGTATTTCAACCATTTCTAAGGCAACTACATCCTCCAAATAAGCGTAAACTAGGGTTTTGTCACTCCAGTGGCGCTTTCACTTGGCCTAAGCATAGCGAAGCAGCAATTTTTGTTCTGTACTTCAGTGAAACCCAATGTGGCGAAAATGGGCCAAAATTTAACTTTGAAAACTCTCCGTTGTTTATTTTGACGGCGAAATGAGAAGTTTTGAAACTTTTTGTCCCGGAACCGTAAACCCAAGGTTAGTGAGCTTTGTGCGATTCTCCATTGTGTTTTCCAAGTAAAACTATATTATCTATTTCTACTTGTTTTCATAAGAAAAGTTACGGAAAAAGGTTTTCACAAAGTTTAAACTAGTTTGTGCACAAACTAAAAAGCAATAGAACCTTTTACACATCAAGTACACAATTTACCATTAAATACCACTTGTTCAGCACAGATGTTCCTTTCAATTGGCATGAAATCCAACTAATAATTGTACTTGTTGAAATGATAGAGTCTAGATGACTCCGCAAACGTGTTTATTAACATGGATTTCATACCACATACCACCGGATTCTTCAATAAAAAGTGGTGAACATACTGACATTCCTCTCCAGTATCTACGAGTACAATATTTATTGGATCGATGACGAGATTCTCAAACAAATGAATTGGTACTTAATTTAATTCCTCGATGCGCCAAATGGAGCGACCGTGATAATTGATAAGTGACACTATTTGGTTATGTAGCAATATTTCTGCTGTACGTCATCCAAAATGCGACATGACAAGACATAGTAGTAAGTATAAAATCATTTGTTTGTCAGTTTCCTATATATTTTTGGGTGAAGAAAGTAGTAAAATAGTGAACTAATCAGCTACTGTTGCATGATTACAACACACCCTATCATCACCTCAATTCAAAAACATTTTCAATCATGCATCGAAGCTTTTCATATTCAAAGCAATAATAGTATAGATCCATTCAGAGGTGCCACAAAATCCCAAATATAAGCCCTTCTGACTAAAAGCCCCAATGAACATAAGCGCCCTGTATACCAGCCAGAGCTCATCAATCCGTGTGAGCGGTGAGAGTAGCTCGCATGCATAAAACGCCACACTTCAGATTTTGCAGGAACTTTTCATCCAAATCTGTATACGACCATCTATTACATTGAATTCTTCTGCAGGCACATTTTTCTCAGATCTGCGCTCGCAGGCACAAAATACGTTAAATGAGGCATGATACCAGCCCAAATTTCCTTCGAAATGTAAATCCCCCTAAATGTAAGGCCAGGGCCTACACTTGAAACTAATCGTGTAATCGTGTATATCACTGAGGTAGTATAAATAAAGCGACTGTTATCTAGTGCTCTGCTGTGTTATTCATTGCATAATTCTTAAGGGGCTCCACACTTGACCTCCACTGCTACACCCAATAGGAGCTTACCATTTTTCCTCAGCCCCTCACTCAAAAGCATGCTCTGGCATCCATGCTAACTTCACTTCCAATTGAACATTAGATTTTCTATATAGATTTACAAACTGCACAAATTTTTATCAAGGATGTGTAACACCAGCCAAAAGCATCACAGAAAATCAAAAATGTATACCATTTTTTTCAGATGGGGTATCAAAAAACCAGTGACTCTTTTCTTGACTTGACCTGTACAATATAGAACAGAGTTCACATTTCTGGCCTATAAATGACATCACAACTCTTTTCAAACACCAAAATGTGGTATATAACTAAGCATTTATCTGATAAAACATGAAGCATTTTATGATATATTAGGTATAGCATAAAGATCAACAATAACTCTAAAGTCCCTCTATTCTGGAATTTACTAGTCTCTGTAACCTAAATTCATTAAATTGAGATGATTGACTTATCTTATCACTGACTCAATATAATTCCATGTCATCTCAATCTATTTTAAGAAAAGATTTACAACCATCATTAAGGTTTGAGCAACACACAATTTCTAGATAACCAGTTATCACATTTTGCCAAAGAATTGCTCCATAAAACAACAAGCAACTTTTCCACAAGACAAACATTATTTCGTCAAAATATTGGGAATGATACAACAAAACTTCAACTAAAAATGTAATCACTTATAGAAAAAGGTCAAGAAAAACCAGAGTGAGAAAAGAAGCAAAAATAAGACATGAACTTTGTACCAATAACAGAGTCATGATGCTAGCAATGTTAGCATGAACTGCTAAGGAAGATAAACCACATACAAAAGATAAACAGAATGGTACATAATGGATAGAGTGTATGCCACTAAACCAACAAATAAAGTCACTTAAAATACTGAGTGTCATAAAATAGTGCTAACCTACTACACTAAACACAACAACTCTTGCTAATGTCATTTCAGTGACAATTTTATTCCAGTGCATTGAGGGAGCTGCAAATGAATGAATTACCAAACTCCTTGTGAAAATATGGAATGTGTACAATTATGCAAATGCAACTTCACTTATTGAAGCTTGCTATCACTAAATAGAAACACCTACTAAGCAGAACAAGTATCACCCACTTTACCTAAAATTATCTTTCAACTGTGATACAACTAAACCAACACAGCTTTTGCTTTCTCTAAATGAGCCAGGGATTCTGAACTTACTTACAAAGTATGAACATTGACTAATAGTTCTAAGTATTTTAAACTGACCTGTTGGTTCCAAATGAACCACTTTTGGTTATATTGAGTACTGAATTCAAAGGTGAGTCATAATTAATTCTCTCTGCAGTGCTAAAATTATGCTCCTCTAGTGCTGCATTCTCCAGCAAATTATCTACTACTGGTGTTGACTGGATAGGATTCCTTCCAGATTGAACAGCTTGAGTGCAAAGAAAACAAAATACACAGTTTAGAAACTTCAATTCTAACATCAATATAATGCCAGAAAGCCTAAAAAAGATATTCCATTAGACATATACTTTCAGAGCTTCTAATACATGAAACAATTTTTTATTTGATTTTACTTCCATTTCCCCCCAAATTTCTTGGGGCTTGGAGGGTGCCTCTTAGAGGACTTTAGTTGCAGCACCAGCATTTAGGACTGGATGCCCTTCCTAACATCACCAATGGCCTGCGGTGGGCCTCAAACCCAGGATCACATGGGTCATAGTCAAGCTCACCGCTGCTAGGCCACGGCTGCTCTTCTAATACATGAAACATACCTGCATATAAAAATTTTGCATAGCTGCACAGCTGACTAAAATATGCTCCCCTAGTTTGAGATCAAGAACAATCAAATTTCATTGGTGATGACCAAACTATTTTGCATTTTTATATGAAATTAATTAGATTTAGCACTTCTATCCAGACTGCATCAAAATCCAGATACAACCAATCCAAATTATGCAAAATTGACTGTACCTGCAAAGCTGATCAATGGCAACTCACTTAATTCCTAATCAAATGCTGAAAATACACTTTGTGGAAGAACAACTGAGGAGCAGAATACATACCATCACTACTAAACTTCCTTTTCCTTGAACTCTTTTGACTCTGAGTGAATAAAATAGGTGATGAAATATCTTTGCCATTGTTATTGTTGCATTCTTCAAAGCTGCTCATGAAGTTGAGCCTAAGTATAGAAAACAATATCCATCCTTCAAAAATGTAGCTGCAACTCACTAAACAAGGTCATTCACAATGCCCTCCTCTCTTACCATTAATTTTGGAAGGTATACTTACTTCCTTTGACTGCAATTTCAACCAGCCATTGTCTTTGTAAAATGTGACATTAACCCTAAAGGGCAATTCCATGCTTAAACATCAAAATTGTGGATTTTTTAAATTCTCTTGCTTATAGTGGGGTCACTTTGGAACCCAAAAGATTTCTCACAGGGGGCACATACACCCCACCATTGCCTCAGCCAGTAGGCTAATGACAGTAGGGACTGTGAGATTTGTTGACACAGTCTTAAAAGCAGTATTTTCCAATATTTCAACTTTTTTATTACATTATCAAAACCTGTATTGTCCGTTATGCCCCATATGTAATGTCTGTTATACAAAACTTTTATGTTCGTACAAAAATGGAATGGATTGGAAACAAATGAACACTACTATTCATAAATTTCACACATCTGTAATCCACATTTAGTGAAAGTAGTTTGATAGAGTTAGAACTTTAGCTGAGTTAGCAGTTTGGAAAGTGTGCAAATACTTGGCAATAATCTGATGTAATGTCTGCTACAGTTATAAAAATATCAGGAAGTCAAACAACAAGTAAGCAAAGCTTTCAGTTATTGTGGAAATAAAGCTCAATCATACTAAGCTTATAAGCCTGCAAGTTTTTTTGAAAGTAACTTGCCAATAAATATGAATTTGAGGCAAAACATAGCAAGTTTCGCTCAACAGTAATGTCTGATACATCGAATTGCCCTAAAATTATGAAAATGTCTGATGATCCCTTCTTGGTAAATGGGAAACTTTTACTTCACCAGGCACTTCATTTCAACTGAGCCAAAGCTGGAGATTGAGACCAACAATCTCTTCATGTTCAGCTGAGTGAATGATCCCACTCAATTGGAAGTGCCCTGTCAACAATGATCAACCCTGATGTGATCAAAGTTCCAAAAATGTCAGACACCATTTATTTTCCATATTTCCTCCCCTGACACCTTAACATAGTGTTTTCAATCAGGGATGTGCCAAATGGGGGTGTGGGGGATATCATGCCCCCAAAATTTTCAAATTTGCAAAAAAGTGTGTCAAAAGGCAGCCATGCTGCAAGAGAGTTGGCAATATTATTTTTTCTGTGACCTTTTTTCTTTTAGTAACAATAGTTGGTCAACTGGTGAAAACACCCCCCCCCCCCCC
>WIPJ01067645.1:0-14013 GCA_018155075.1 Cassiopea andromeda | reverse complement strand
CTAGTAGTTTAGTCAATGTTTCTCCATGAGAATAGCGGTAGTCTACGGTGTGTTAATAAATGCAGCTTAAACCACTTTATAATCTGTAACAGTGACAATTGTGTACAAATAGTAATAATCATTGGAAATACGTGTATTCTATGGCAAAAACGATATTCTAAACATCGTTTTACGCTGAAATTAGCATTCTAAACATTGTTTTGCCATGAATACTCTGTCCAGTCGTGTCTTCTCAGTGCCTGCATACTTAGGCTCTTAAGGCTGGTAATAATGAAACAACCTTGTTGAAGGAACATTTCACGGATATGAGTGAAATTCATTGAGAAGACATGTTCTATCCGTACATTTGTTCTGTATCTGGGGGTTTAGTACATGTTTCCCTATGAGAATAGCGTAAGTTTATGCTGTCTTACTACATGCAGCTTAAAGCGCTATACAAGTGGCAATAGTGACAATTGTGTGCAAACAGTTATAATCATTGGAAGTACATGTACTCCATAGGAAAACCATGTTCTAAACGTGTTTTTACGCTGAAAGTAGCTTTATAAACATTGTTTCGCCATGAAAACTGTGTCCAGTCTTGTGTTTTCAGAGTATGGTCTTTGCTAACTGCCTAATGGGTTTAAGCTGAAGTTAGCATTATTAACATTGTTTTGCAATGAAAACTCTGTACAGCCGTGCTTCCCAAGTGTATGCATACTTAGTGCAATTAAGCCAGTTACAATGAAAATAACTTTGTTGCAGAAACTGTTCATGGAAATGAGTGAAAGTCATTGAGAAACCATGTTTTATCCGTACATTTGCTCTGTATCTGGAAGTGTAGTCAATGTGTCCCTATGAGACTAGCGTTAGTTTATGTTCTCTTACTACATGCAGCTTAAAACGCTCTATTAGCGGCAATAGTGACAATAGTGTGCAAACAGTTATAATCATTGGAGGTACATGTACTCCATGGCAAAACCATGCCCTAAACGTGGTTTTACGCTGAATTTAGCATTATAATCATTGTTTCGCCATGAAAACGTTGTCCAGTCGTGTATTCTCGGTGTTTGCATACTTAGGCCCAGTAGGCCGGTTACACTGAAAATACCCTCGTTAAAGGAAAACTTCATGGAAATGAGTGAAATTCATTGATAAAACATGTTTTATCCGTACACTTGCATTGATTCCGGTAGTGTTGTCAATGTTTCCCTATGAGAATAGCATTACTCTACGGTGTATTAATACATGCAGCTTAAAGAACTTTATAAGCTGTAATAGTGACAAATGTGTACAAACAATTATAATTATTGGAAATACGTATATTTTTTGGCAAACCGATATTCTAATCTTCGTGTTACGCTGAAATTAGCATTCTAAACATTGTTTCGCCTTGAAAACTCTGTCCAGTCGTGTATTCTCGGTGTTTGCGTACTTAAGCTGAATAGGCCAGTTACAATGAAAATGCCCTTGATGAAGAACAATTTCAGGGAAATGAGTGAACTTCATTGAGACCACATGGTTTAACTTTAGCTTTGCATTAAATCTAGTAGTTTGGTCAATGTTTCTCCATGAGAATAGCGTTAGTCAACGGTGTTTTAATTCACGCAGGTTAAACCATTTTATAATCTGTAATAGTGACAATTGCGTACAAATAAATATAATCAATGCACATACGTGTATTCTATGGCAAACACATGTTCTAAATGTGGCATTTAGGCTGAATTTTTGCATTATTAACATTGTTTCGCCATGACAACTCTCTCCAGTGTTGTTTTCTCAGTGTTTGCATAGTTAGTCTCTTTAGGCCGAGTACAATGAAAGTACCCTGGTTGAAGGAATATTTCATGGAAATGAGTGAAGTTCATTGATAAAACATGTGTTATCCGTACACTTGCATTGACTCCGGTAGTTTAGTTAATGATTCCCCATGAGAATAGCGTAAGTGTATGTGTTTTCATTACATAGATCTTAAACAGCTTTATAAGCTGTAGTAGTGACAATATTGTGCAAACAGTTATAATCTTTGAAAATGCCTGTATTCTATGGCAAAAGACTGTTGTAAACAGGTTTTTAGGCTGAATATAGCATTATTAACATTGTGTCGCCATAAAACCTCTGTCAAGTCTTGTTTTCTCATTGCCTCTATACTTAGGACCCTTAGGCCGGTTACAATGAAAATACACTTCTTGACGGAAACGTTCATGGAAATGAGTGAAATTCGATGATAGAACATGTTTTAGCAGTACATCTTTACTGATTTTAGTAGTTTAGTCTACGCTTCCCCATGAGAATAGTGTTAGTTTATGTTTTTGTACTACATGCAGCTTAAAAGGCTATATATGATGTAATAATGACACTAGTGTGCAAACAGTTATAATCATTGAAAATAGGTGTATTCTATGCCAAAACCAAGCTCTAAACGTGGTTTTTGGGCTCAATTTAGCATTATAAACATTGTTTCGCCATGAAAACTCTGTCGAGTCTTGTGTTTTCAGAGTTTGCTTACGTAGGCCCATTAGGCCGATAACAATGAAAATACCCTTGGTGTGGGAAAGTTTCATGGATATGAGTGGAAGTCATTGAGAACACATTTTCTATCCGTAGATTTTTTCTGTATCTGGAAGGTTAGTCAATGTTTCCCAATGAGAATTGCGTTAGTTTATGTTTTCTTACTACATGCAGCTTAAAGCACTTGAGAAGCGGCAATAGTGACAATAGTGTGGAAACAGTTGAATTCATTGGAAGTACATGTACTCCTTGGGAAAACCATGTTCTAAACGCGTTTTTACGCTGAATTTAGCAATATAGACATTGTTTCCCCATGAATGCTCAGTCCAGTTTTGTTTTTTCATTGCCTGCATACTTAGGCCCATTAGGCCGGTTACAATGAAAATACCCTTGTTGCAGGAAACTTTCATGGATATTAGTGAAAGTCATTGAGAAACCATGTTTTATCCGTACATTTGCACTTTATTCCAAAAGTTTAGTCAATGGCTCCTCATTAGAATAGCGTTAGTTTACGTTTTTATACTACATGCAGCTTAAAACGCTTTATAAGCTGTAATAGTGACAATAGTGTTCAAACAGGTATAAGCATTGAAAATGCTTGTACTCTATCGCCAAACCATGTTCTAAACGTGTTTTTAAGCTGAATGTAGCATTATAAACATTGTTTCGCCATGAAAACTCTGTCCAGTGTTGCTTTCTCAGTATTTCCATAATTAGGCCCATTAGGCCGATAACAATGAAAGAACTCTTGTTGAAGTAAAATTTAAAGGATATGAGTGAAATTCATTGAGAACACATGTTTCATTCGTACACTGGCACTGATTCTAGTTGTTTAGTCAATCTTTCCCCATGAGAATTTCCTTAGTTTACGTTTTTGTACTACATGCAGCTTAAACCACTTTATAATCTGTAATAGTGACAATTGTGTGCAAATAGTGTAATCATTGCAAATACGTGTATTCTATGGCAAAACCATGTTCTAACTGAGGTTTTTAGGCTGAATTTAGTATTATAAACATTGTTTCGCCATGAAAACTCCGCCCAGTCGTGCTTCCTCAGTGTCTGCACACTTAGAACCATTAGGCCGGTTACAATGAAACAACCTTGTTGAAGGACAAATTCATGGATATGAGTGAAATTCATTGAGAACACATGTTCTATCCGTACAATTGTTCTGTATCTGGAAGTTTAGTCAATGTTTCCCTATGGGAATAGCGTTTGTTTATGTTTTCTTACTACATACAGCTTAAAACGCTTTATACGCGGCAATAGTGACAATAGTGTGCAAACAATTATAGTCATTGGAAGTACATGTACTCCATAGCAAAGCCATCTTGTAAATGTGTTTTTACGCTGAAGTTAGCATTATAAACATTGTTTCGCCATGAAAACTCTGTCGAGTCTTGTTTTATCAGTGTTTGCATAGTTAGTCCAATTATGCCGGTTACAAAGAAAATACCCCTGTTGCAGGAAATTCTCATGGAGATGAGGGAAAGTCATTGAGAAACTATGTCATATTCATACATTGGCACTGATTCTAGTTGTTTAGTCAATGTTTCCCTATGAGAATAGCATTTGTCTACGGTGTGTTAAAACATGCAACTTAAACCACTTTATAAGCTGTAATAGTGACAATTGTGTACAAACAGTTACAATCATTGGAAATACGTGTATTCTAAAGCAAATCCATGTTCTAACCGTGTTTTCAGGCTGAATTTAGCTGTATAAACATTGTTACGCCATGAAAACTTTGTCCAGTCAATTGTATTCAGTATTTGCAAACTCAGGCACATTAGGCTGATTACAATGAAACTTCCCTTGATGAAGAACAATTTCATGGAAATGAGTGAAATTCATTGAGACCACATGTTTTAACCTTATATTTGCACTAAATCTAGTAGTTTAGTCAATAATTCCCCATGAGAATAGTGGTAGTCTAAGGTGTTTTAATACATGCAGGTTAAACCACTTTATAATCTGTAATAGTGACAATTGTGTACATATAGTTATAATCATTGGAAGCACGTCTATTCTATGGCAAAACCATGTTCTAAATGTGGTTTTTAGGCTGAAGTTAGCATTATAAGCATTGTGTCGCCATGAAAACTCTGTCCAGTCTTGTGTTCTCAGTGTTTGTATAATTTGGGCCATTAGGCCGGTTACAATGAAAATGCCCTTGGTAAAGGAGAATTTCATGGAAATGAGTGAAATTCCTTGAGAAAACATGTTTTATCCGTACATTTTGCACTGATGCTAGAAGTTATGAGTCAATGCTTCCCCATGAGAATGGCATTAGTTTACGTTTTATTATAACATGCAGCTTAAAACGCTTTATAAGCTGTAATAGTGAGAATAGTGTGCACACAGCTAAAATCATTGGACAAAACGTGTCTCCTATGGCAAAACCATGTTCTACAAGTGTTTTGACGATGAATGTAGCATTATAACCATTGTTTCGCCATGAAAACTCTGTCCAGTGGTGTTTTCTTAGTGTCTGCATGCTTAGGCCTATTAAAACGGTTACAGTGAAACAACCTTGTTCAAGGAATTTGTCATGGAAAGGAGTGAAATTCATTAGGAACACATGTTTTATCAGTAAACTTGCACTGATTCTAGTAGTGTTGTCAATGTTTCCCCATAAGAATAGCGTTAGTTTACGTGATTGTACTACATGCAGCTTAAAACGCTATATAATTCTTAATAGTGACAATAGTGTGCAAAAAGTTATAATCATTGGAACTATGTGTATTCCATGGCAACACCATGTTCTAACCGTGTTTTGAAGCTGAATTTAGAACTATAAACAATGTGTCGCCATGAAAACTCTTTCCAGTCTTGTTTTCTCAGTGTTTGTATACTTAGGCCCATTAGGCCGGTTACATTGAAACGACCCTTGTTGAAGGACAATTTCATGGAAATGAGTGGATTTCAGTGAGAATACATGTCTTATCCGTACATTTGCAATGAGTCTAGGAGTGTAATCAATGTTTCCGCCTGAGAGTGGCGTTAGTGTACATTGTTTTACTACATGGAGCTTAAAAGGCTTTATAAGCTGTAATAATGAAACTGGTGTACAAAAAGTTATAATTTTTGGAAATACATGTATTCTATCACAAAAACATCTTCTAATCATGTTTCCACGCTGAAATTAGCATTATAGATATTGTTTCGCCATGAAGACTCTGTGCAGTCTTGTATTTTCAGTGTTTGCAATACTTAGGCCCATTAGGCTGGGAATAATGAACATACCCTTGGTGAAGGAAAATTTCATGGAAATGAGTGAAATTCATTGAGAAAACATATTTTATCCGTACATTTGAACTGATTGTAGTAGTTTAGTCAATGATTCACCATGAAAATAGCGTTAGTCTACGTTGCTTTAGTACATGGAGCTTAAACGGCTGTATAAGCTGTACTAGTGACAAATGTGTAGAAAAATTTATAATCATTGGAAATAACTGTATTATATGGCAAAACCATGTTCTACACGTGTTTGTTACGTTGAATTTAGAATTATAAACATTGTTTCGCCATGAAAACTCTGTGCAGTCTTGTTTTCTCAGTGTTTGCATACCTAGGCCCATTAGGCCGGTTACAATGAAAATACGCTTGTTGACGAAAACTTTCAAGGAAATGAGTGAAATTTGATGAGAGAACATGTTTTATTCGTACATTTGCACTGATTCTAGTAGTGTAGGCAATGTTTTCCCATGAGAATAGCGTTAGTTTACGTTGTTTAACTACATGGAGCTTAAGCCACTTTATAACCTGTAATAGTATCAATAGTGTGCAAACAGTTATAATCATTGGAGAAACGTGTTTTCTTTGTACAGTCTTGTTTTCTCAGTGCTTGAATACTTAGGCCCATTAGACCGGGTATAATGAAAAAACCTTGGTGAAGGAATTATGCAAACTCTGAGAAAACACAACTGCACATAGTCTTCATGGCAAAGCAACGTATATAAAGCTAAATTCAGCGTAAAAACACGTTTAGAACATGGTTCTTCTTGGAATACACTTATTTCCAATGATTATAGCTGTTTTCACATTACTGCCGTTATTACAGCGTATAAAGCGTTTTAAGCTGCATGTAGAACAAAAACGTAAACTTGCGCTATTCTCATGGGGAAACATTGACTATACTTCTAGAATCAGTGCAAATGTACGGATAAAACATGTTTTCTCAATGAATTTCACTCATTTCCATGAAAACTTCCTGCACCATGAGTATTGTCATTGTAACCGGCCTAATGGGCCTATGTATGCAAACAATGTTTATAATGCTAAATTCAGCGTAAAATCATGTTTAGAACATGGTTTTGCTTAGAGTACACGTACTTCAAATGATTATAACTGTTTGCACACTATTGTCACTATTACGGCGTATGAAGCGTTTCAAGCTGCATGTAGTAAGAAGACGTAAACTAATGCTATTCTCATGGGGAAACATTGACTAAACTTCTAGATACAGATCAAATGTACGGATAAAACACAATGAATCTCAGTCATTTGCATGAAAATGTCCTTCACCAAGACTATATTGTCATTGTAACCGGCCTAATGGGCCTATGTATGCAAACACTGAGAAAACAACACTGGACAGAGTGTTCATGGCGAAACAATGTTTATAATGCTAAATTGAGCGTGAAAACCACGTTTAGAACATGTTTTTGCCATAGAATACACTTATTTCCAATGATTATAGGTGTTTGCACATTACTGTCATTATTTCAGCTTATAAAGCGTTTTAAGCTGCATGTATTAAAAAAACGTAAACTTACGCTACTCTCATGGGGAAACATTGACTAAACGTCTAGAATCAGTGCAAATGTACGGATAAAACATTTTTTCTCAATGAATGTCACTTATTTTCATGAAATTGTCCTTCATCAAGGGTATTTTCATTGTAACCAGTCTACTGGGCTTAAAAAGAGCAAACACTGAGAAAACAAGACTGGACAGAGTTTTCATGGCGAAACAATGTTTATAATGCAAAATTCAGCGTAAAAACAAGTTTACAACATGGTGTCTGAGTGACTGTGTCATATAGTTTTATATGGCATGATGAATAATTGCATGGCATCTTCTTGTGCCTTTTTCAGTCCTGTTCTTAATCATTAAATTAATGATTGAGCCTTTTGCTGTTTTACTGGAAGTAGAAGCTTCTCCTTTATACTTTTTGTAAATAATTGTGCTCTTGCTCGTGTATGTAACGTTAGGAGATCTTAAAACAAGGTCATAGCAGCCTCGTTTGGTATTTTGATGTTGACGTCTGTTTATATTGTGGAAAATAATAAAGTGATTTCATATCTTGGAGCAGCTCAGCCACAAAGTAATCGCAACCAACATTGTGCACAGTTTGTGAATATTTTCTACTGAAGTGAATCTAATTTAGGCTGAAAATCTTTATCATTTGATATTTGGGTTTCCAAAATCCTCCTCTGTCTCTAGCATTCAGCAACCTATAAGCTTCCAAATATTCCTCAGCTACTGAAGTCTTACCGGTAAGTAAAGTTGCAAGATATTGCGGACTTTGTTCATGTTGCATTTCATTGCTCCACGACCTCTTGTAAAAGGCTTCAAATACATAGCCAGCTACTTTCAACTGCCAAATAAACGGAGGGTCCTAACAAAGAAGGGGGTCGGAAAAATTCCAAAATTTGATAAATGGGGGAGTTGGAATTTGAGAAATGGTTTTTAATGATTAGAAAATGATAAAAAGGACAACAACAGATTGCCATAAACCATAGAGCTAAGATACATACAGAACCACTCTATTTTGCCTTGAAGACTGAGGGTGAATAGTACTAACATGGAAAGGAAATGAAAGGACGGTTTCATAAAACAGTTACCTTCATTAGAATGAATAAACGAGAGGTCGTAATAAGGTCCGGAGGGTTGGAAGAAAGTCAAAAAATTGATAAGCTAGGGGGGAAGACACGTTTATTTGGCTCCTGAGAGTATGTATCCAACGCAAGCCAGCAGAGGGCTCAAATCTTGATTGGCTGAGAGCCCTGATAACATGCAAATATTTTATGCTGCTTTAACCGAAAAGAATTTAAGAATTCATCACCAAGTATGTCTCTCAGCTAAAGTTAGGCCATTCTTAGCCGTTTTTAGTACCCGGAACTAAAAGAAATCAAGTAAAAGTTCTTTTGAGATATTCATGACTTTCTTTCAAAAAGGATTATTTCAATGAGTTTAGCAATATTTTGCCCTGAACGTTAATTATGAAGCATTGAAATTTGGTGATTTTTATTTCCCTAACATAGGGTATTGAGGAGTTTACGAATCATTTGATTCTCGAAGGGAAAGACAATATTCAAAAGAAATCGTCATGTTCCTCAAAAACTCGAGTTATCATACATTTATTTACAGATTATTTAAAATTTGCAAGATCGCTGGCTACAATGCCTTGATTTTGGAGCTTAGGGCTCATAGCCAATATATGCATCAAATCACTCCCGTTTATGTGGATTCTCTCTGAATGACAGCTGAAACCACTCTTGCAAAGTAACCCCCATTTATCTTATTTATGGCAAAAGCTGGAGAAGCTGGAGCCTAATAGATAGGATGTATACAGATAGCTGTTAGGGTATGGTACTATGCAAAAATGATAGCGCTTAAATTTAATGACACCAATGGGAACAACCACTTTGTGAATAGCCATGCATGGCTTACAAGAATTGCTATGTAGACGAACAAATTTGTTTGCCCAGACTTATTACTGAGTTGCATGAATATTAAATAAACTTCCATGACTATTCTTGGTCCTTCCTAGCTTTTCCCAAAGATGGCTCATTTTATAGGGTTTTAGGTTTCCTATTGACCCTGGAGAGTAAGCCCCACTCTCTTGCTGTATCATTGAACGAGGGAGGCAACAATTATGAAGCTACAAAGTTATTGATTAATCTACGTAAGTAAGTTAGAAGTGCGGACTTACCGTAAACGTTAATGCCAATCAAATGATTCCCAGATCATATTTTCAAATGTACTCTCAAGTGCCAAATAGACGGGGGTCCTAATAAACGAGGGGTCGGAAAAACTTCCGAAGCTATACAAGGACGGATAGAACAAAAGCAGGTAATCATAAAGCACAAATCTAACATATATACAAAAGCATTCTAGTTTGCATTGGAAATTGGTCGTGACTAGTACTTACAGAGAGAGGAAATTTAAATGAAGGGTTTGTAATAGAGTCAATTTTCTTAATATTAATAAACGGTGGGTCCTAATAAAGTCGAGAGGGGCTGGAAAAAGATCAGAGAATTAATAAGCGGGGGAGGACGTTGATTTGGCACTTGAGATAAATAAGATGAATTTCTGCCAAAGACAACACGAATGCTTCTAGGCAAGAGGATCTTAGTTCATTGTCCTTGATACCATACCTGTAGAATAGGCAATTTAACCTTTGATTGCTATTAATTCATAACTGGTTCCCTAAACGACACTCTCATGCTCACTACTATCGAATGGTACATCCTTTGTGACCAAAACCCATTTTTTGTTCTAAAATTCCGTCATGTTTTCGAAAGATATCCAACTAAAAGGCATAAAGCATGGAGTGGCATCTCTCTGTTAATATTGAATCTGAAAAAGAAGTTTGGAGCATGCGAGCACTTTCAGAGCTTTGTTTAAACAGATAAGAACAGGGAAAACATCAATTTTTTACTGATTGTCTTTAGGTTTGATCCATGAGACCAGATTCATTAAACTTGAAGCTTAACTACGAGAATTTCACATTGTCTTGTAACAGTAAGTGATTCAAGCAGCAGCTAATAGTGTTTGGATTGTTTAGACAAAATAATTATTGTTTCTAATAGACATATTTAAGGGCCAGGAAGCTATGCCCTCCCGAATCATTAGCCAATGAGAATCGAACAACAATTTGCTTCCCTTCAAGTAGGGTTTTAGACTTACATAATAAAAATTCGCCATCTTCACTATGTATTGCTAATAATTTATTTTATATTATAAATCATTCTGATGGTAGGGGAGGGGTCAAACATTTCTCATATTCTCATTTGGGAGCATCTCAGATCCACCTGGGCTCTACAGATGAATGCCTATTGGAAAAATAGGTATTTCTTTATAGAAACTCAAATGAAAGAATGTCCTACAAGTTTAAATAATAAGTTACTGCTCGAAGTAATATCTCTTACAGTTATAATTGATTGGAAATTCTCATAGACTAAGCTGATGGATTTTAGTGATAGCTCCAAATAGTGTTTTTATGGAACTTAACCAGTTCCAACATATACCATTGCCCAGAGCATGAAAATGCGTCAACCTTCTTCAACATACCAAGTTAAGTAACTAGAAAGTCGAAAGATTTTGCCGCTTTTTCGTGCTCTAGATAAGTTTTGTAGTATCAGCAGACTATTTGCATATATCATTACATTACAGAGCAGAATGGCTCCCAAAGGAAACCCAGGGGGGAATTATTCAAGGCTTCACTGTATAACTCAAAATCTTCAGTGTGCTCTTTTGGTGCACTTTGAAAATAATGGCAATGGAAGCCATACCCCTCTGGCCCCAATCCCTCAACGGCACTGCTCATAGCTAATGGCATGTTTACTGTTCCTAGGATTATTTGCCCTAGGCTAAAGAGTCAACATGAACAAATGCCTAGGAGTTACGAGGATTTTTAATGTCCAAAAACCACCACACTTCCATAGAGAATTCACCTAGGTTGTACGCTGTAAGTTATTTGCACAATATGATAACCAGCTCCATCCAAAGGGACTTAGTATCTAGACCAATGTCATTAAACAACAGTAATAAGTTTCATTTGCAAGCAATATCACAATTCCTGTTGCTAAGTACAACTTAGAACCTTACCACAGTGCGAAAAAGCGGCAACCTTCTTTTGACATACTTAAAAGCTTTTTTCGTCAGACACTCATCAGAGTATGGACACGTCGGATAGTGACCTAAAGGTTAACCGAAATATATATCCAGATGCAGTTAATATGTTAGGATGCGTCTAATTGGCTCCAAGTGTGACCAATTTGGACACATTAACATTCTTTACTTCACGAGTCCCATTGCGAAACCAAACTCTGTTTGTCTATACAAGACTGGGTTTTGAGTCTTGATGCAAACAGATTCCAAAACACTTAAATGAAAATTTGATCTTGCTTAATCAACAATCCGAAAATTGTCTTCTGTATATGTTTTGGCGCATTTTGGATATGCAATAAGGTGTTGTTCTATGGCCGATTCACAATTTATTTTAGAATTGTTCTTTTTACATATAGGAGGTGGCTGTTCTCTTACGGTGTTACTTTTCTTCCTGATGTTCGTGGGGATATGCTGTTTCATTGTCTGCTAGTCTCTGCGTAGTGCGTCCTACGTACCGAGCTTCATATCGGCACGAAAGTTCACAAACAACACAACTTTTTTGAATGGTAGGAACGCAATCTTTTTTAGCAGATGGTAGCATAACTCTAGTGTTGTAAACCACACGGGTCGTCACAGCATAGTAAAAAAATCTAATGTCTTTAATGATTTGATTTTCAAACTTTGATGAAGCATTACCAATCCAAGGCAATCTTAGGTATACCGGGCACTTCTCTGGACCAAATGTTTGTTCTGCTGCAAAGTTGGCTAATTTTTGGCTGATCAAATAAAGTAGAGCATCTGCTGGATATCCGATTTCGATAAGCAGTTGCTTTATTTTATCAAACTCTGGGCCTAATTTAGTTTTAGAGCAACTCATAAATGCCCTGTGAGCTAAAGTTTTAATAAGGCTAATCTTTCTTGTCTTTGGGCTAAAAGAGATCCAACGGATGTATTGCCCAGTAAACGTTGGTTTCCTGTAAATACTGGTAAGAAATCCAGTGACCTCTTTCTCTACCAAAACATCTAGCAAATTTTTATGTACTGTCTCCTTGTATTTATTCCTGATTCCCTGATTATTTGTAGAGCTGTTTCCTTAGTTCTTTTAGAAATTAAATTTTTGTACAATATAAATATGTAACTTTTGCCATTTAGGCCCACTTATCTGAGTTGACTTAGTCGATATCAAATGTTCCATCATTTTCACCATCAAAAGTTCTATCATTCTGTCATCATCAAACGTTCTATAAGTCAAGTGAAATGAAAACCTTATAGTTGTGCTTGCATAGCCTTCCCCTTCCATTGCAGATCATTCCATGCCAAATAAGCCATAGTTTCCAAATAATCAATTTATATTCGATTTATAATCGAAGAAATGTGATATTTTGTTTGTTTCCTTGTGTCTTGATGTTAAGTGTGTTTTTCTTTAGTTAAAAACTTAAGTAAGAAAATTTCTATATTAAAGTTTGGTACCCATTTGATGGGTGTGGCAGAGCAATTCTGTGGAATCTGATTAGTAACATCGAATTTTGTTTGGACTAATATTTAGCATAGGAACAACTATTATATAGTAGATTCAAAAATTAAGGATCTCAAATCACGTCCAATTCAGTAGATTTTATATATATCGTAATTTGGTATTTCATCCCCTTTTCTTTTAAACTGTACTAGTTTTAGCATATGGAAAAGATAGTGTAAACTATATTAAAAAGTAGTAACCATCTTTAATTGCTCCCAAATGAGTAGATTATATATTTCTCTATTTCTAAGTTTGTTATTTTATCATCTATCCATTACGATGGACTAGTTCTAGCATATGAACAAATATTATTGTAAATCAGCTTTGAAATAGGTAGGATCTTTACTCGCCGCCACATTCTTTGATTTCATTTTTCTGAATTGATATTTAATTCCATTTTCATGTAGATTAGACTAGCTTTAACATTTTCCCTATATGTTAGATTTCAACCCACATAAAATCTAAAAAACTTAAGATTTGTACCTCAGCAGGTTCATATCAACATTCATGTTGCTGATTTAAGTTAACCTGCTTCAACACATATATGATGTATGTATTAGGGCTTTCCTTACCTGTTGATTTCACTATTCGGTCACTCGGTTGATATTTATCAAATAATGGATTATGCAGTAATATGGGTGTGATTATAATTTGGTTGATTCCACCATACATACGGTGTTTCTAGTATAAAGTTTGTTATGGGCAGAAACCTTGCAAATCCGATGTAATAAAACTGTCTGTTTCACTGCTGTGCAGTAGCATCATAAAGAGACATTGGATTGATTATTGACATAGTAACAGCCAGATTGCACTTCAACTAGGGAATCAAATTTTTTGACACTATCCGGATAATAAGTGTATTTGACTACACCCAAAGAATCAAAAAGTCGACTAATTGGATAATCAAAGTATTTGACTACCCCCGGATAATCGAAGACTTTGACTCCTTCCGAGTAATTGACTAATTTGACTCCTCCCAAATAATCGGTCAGAGAATCTACTGACCGAACACCAAAACTGATAGCCGAATATCGAATAATCGCCCTTTGTTGGACAGCCCTAGTATGTATGTATGTACGTATGTATGTACGTATGTATGTATGTATGTATGTATGTATGTATGCATGTATGTATGTATGTATGTATGTATGTATGTATGTATG
>WIPJ01067644.1:226387-237775 GCA_018155075.1 Cassiopea andromeda | reverse complement strand
GACTAAATCGCTATCAAGTTAGGGGCAGTTTTCTCTCTACCCACTCGCAACCATGACGAGGTCCTCAGCCATCGGCTAACTCATCATCAGCATCATCATCATCATCATCATCATCATCATCATCATCATCATCACAATCATCATCATCACCACATTCATCGTCCTTGTTGCAAACATTCAATAGCTAGGGGGGGGCTCTTTTTGTATATATGTTTATAAGGAACTTTGAAGTTAATTCACGTAGTTATATAAGAAAACGATAATGCCATCCAGAAAAAAATGTATTTTTAGTACCCTATCTCATGTAAACTAACAATATGTCGACAGCTCTTTGAATCAAAAATAGCTGATACAGCAGAAGGATTCTTCTATGTTCTTATTTCCAAAAAGTTTACAGAACTAGGGGTGTTGTGTAGTCCAGAGAGTAGGCCAGTTGGTAAATATATACAGAGTGTGATTATATCCAAACAACTATATTCATATCAATGAAGCATAAATCGTAGTAAATAGAAAACGTGTTGTTAATCGTGTCGAAAAAGACTACTAACTAAAACTATGAGCCACTAACAGAATATATTGATATTCGGGTCCAATCCCCTGCAAACGATTGAGTCTCAGACCTCAGTACTTGACAAGGGGGGCTGGGCCCCCTCAAGTCACAGTTAGGGGGCTGTGCCCCCTCTTCTAAAACACTATTTGAAGGGCATATGACTAAGACGTTTGGGAGAAATGATGTCCTTCCAAATAGTTGGTATGAATTAGTTACCCTATTCTTAGGATTAACTTTATTGTTCTGCATCAAACTTAAGATGAATTCTTTATTATTATTATTGTATTTATTATAGCTAAGGGCCCAGGCTACCAATTCAAAATTGTATGAAAGGGTTTACATTATCACTAATGCCAAGGAAATAGGACGGGGGTAGAAAGTTCTTAAAGTTGTATGGCTGTTCCAAGTATTTTTGCCAGACATTGAAGATTGCATGAATATTATTGTATTATTTTTTTCATAAGTTACTTGCACGTGGCTTAATCTTATGGGATGAGACACTGCCTTCCATTGATTGGGTTCAGCATCAAATTCCGAAGGTAACTTTGTCAATGCTATGATTTGACGCAAAGGATTTTTCTTTGAAAGTGATAGTAATGCTTGAGCTGTTATCAATCCTGTTTTATTCGTTGGTGCCTATTTTTCATGTGAGTTTAGATGAAATCTTATTCTGACCTTTCACTGTGAATTACTTCAATTCAATTCAATAATCCTTCGTGTAATTTTGGATTTGCGCTGAAAATTTTGTAGATGTTGGGCAGGTTCTACTTTTGATTTCTGTGCAATTATTTTGTTTTAGTTTCTGTTATGCTTTTTGACATTTCAGATTTTTGATAATGTCAGTTTTGATGCGAAGCAACCAAAGGATTATGAAATTGATGAAGAGTCTTTGAGGTACTTTATTTAAATTATCATCTTTTTTATCATTGATCTGCAATTTCATGTTCACAATTGCTTAATTTGTATATTTGTTCTTTTTCGTTGTTTTTCAAATTTCAAAGCTGTCATCCTTTGTGAAAAAATGTGCAGTTTGCTTTTCTTCCTGTACGGAAGAGGAAGAAATTATTTCAACTTAATGGTTGTTTTTATTGCATGTGTCATTTTAGAGGAAAAGAGCATTATTTCTTGTGTGCATTGAACAATTTAAAAACTTCAGTTATCACGTATCTGGTTTCTTTTTGATACCATCCAGTTTTAAGCATCATTCACGGTTGCCCTTAGACTTCTCGATGCTCTGTTGTCAAATGGTGTTGATTGAAGGGGTATAAAATTGAGCTCTTGAAAGTTATAGAGCATGCGACAGTTGATGGGGTCATATCAGGGAACATGATTTTAGGGGTAATAATAAAGGATGTGATTTTAAGGGTGTGAGAGTGGGTGGGGGAGATGGAATGGATTACCATCATTTTTGGATTAAATACTAAATTGTTTATGTATTTTTTGATGAAATAAATTCATTTCTAGGTTTGGTTATTGTTGCGTTGTTGCTGGTTGTTGCATGTCAGTTGGCATCAAATTTGCTGGGAGCACAAACAAAGCAGCCTTTGAGACACTTGTGAGATCATTGATTGTCTGTTATTCATGAATTTCCTGATTATTCTGTCTCTTTAGCTACTCAGCCGTATTTGCAAACTCTGCTGACCTTCATTTCTTCCAAATTTCCGTATTCCATGTATCTCTATATTTTGCTATCCATTTGAAACTCAATGAAGAAAACAGTGTTTTAATTCAGTGGTTGTCTGTTTGCAGATGCATTTTACAAAAGTCTTCAAGAAATTGGCTTTCAATCCAATATTTGAGAAGGTACTTTGTCGTTTTAATCATTTTTTAATTATGTTTCCCTGCATTTAAGTTTTGTTTGTCTTTGTTTTCGTTAATAGAACTTTGTTTGTAAGATTTGAATTCCGTCAGAGTTTTTGACGGCCGTTTAGTGCATGTCATATTGTCAATCATAAGATGACCCGTGAAGCTAATCATTGATTCAATTGATTGAAATCATAGGGTGGCAAATCAATCGTGGAAATGTGTCTTGCAACAGTTTTGCTTTCAGTAAGCATGGTAGGTTCCTAGTACTAGCTATTTGTTTCATTCGTTTTAACACTATTATTCTTGTTGTTGTTGTTGTTGTTCTGATTACATCCGTAACTCAACCTGTGCCCAATTCTACGAGTTAGTTAATATTACTATCTCCAGTAGTGGCCGTGTAGCACGTGATGCTTTTTTGCAAAGTTAACAGTTGTTATCGATGGGTGTTGTTTTTGACGTGCATGTAGAATTTCAACTACCTTATTACACCAAAGTAAAGCGATACATCAAATAGGAAGAACAAAGTTAACGCGGACCAAATTAGCGCGAATTAACAAGAAAACGTTTCGTGAACATTAACGGGTATGGAATTGTGTTCTAGCAAGTGTACCTCGTGGATTTCTCTATTTATCAGAAAGGAAAACCAACAGATTTACAACGAGTCACATTGTATATATGACATCTTGTATTTGCATAATGTTTTCACATCTTTTGTGCTTCTTTGTCACGTCCACATTAAAGCCAAGACTTCGGGGTTTTCTCTTGATGAAGTGTACAATTTAGCATTTTAAGAACTAACTGGTACAAAATTATTGCGAAATAAAGTTACGTTGGTGAAGACAAAATTGCGTTAATTATTGTATCACTTTAATTTCGTGTAATGAAGTAAGCAAATGTGCTAAGCAAGGTTACAAATGTAGAATATATTGATTTGTCTTTTAAGTTCTGTCTTCTATTAAACATCACCTGCATGCACAGAATAGATGAAGTGATCACCACCGCACTTCACCTTGTTTGTTTGCAAAATGAAGCACTCTGAAACTGTAGCTGCAAAACAAATATCCCCATCTTTCAACCCCCCAATGAAAACCACAGTTTTTCTTAGTAAATTAGAAGAAACGTTTAAAAGAAGAAATACGGTAATTGTGATTCCTTATTAGGTAATGGCCGGAAGTGGAAATTTACAAGTTTTAAGAATTGCTAGGAGTTTACGGAGAAGAGTACATGCGGACATATCGTATGGTATTTATATGGCGGTCCATATGGCGATAGGATTCCTATTTTTGGGAGGAGGAAGGTATCAAGCATATTTTGTTATTTTTTTGATTTTTCTGTATTATTGTACTTTATATTTTATAGATATCATCTAGTATAATTAATTTTATATTATTCCATTTTTCTAAGCTTGTATTCTCCTTCCTTTTGTTTTTTGTTTTCTTAATTGAGGCTTTTATTCTTCATGCATTTAAGATGTGTCAATTTCATTTATTATTAAATCTTTTCATGTATTATATAAGTCTGATGTATATGTTATCAACATGCCTTCCTATTTACTTTTTTTCTAGGTTTACCCTTTCAACAGACAACAAGGCAATCGCTTCATTACTTTGTGCATTGTATCCTAAGTTTCCATGCAACAGTAGAGACAATAGGTCTGTTTATGGAATTCAATTTTTGTTCATCTTCTATTCCTTTTACAGGGTTTGTTCAGGTCCTTGAACTCCTTGAAAAATGCTTGAATTTGAATATTTTCAAAGGCACTTGAAAGTCCTTCCAATTTTTCCTTAAAAATTGATCACGCTCCGTGTAACTTGTAAATGTTTACTATTTACTTCATTGACATCAATAAACAATACAAAAAGTAATTGTGATAATTATCCAAAAAGTTTAAAGATCGAACAAGCAAACTCATAATTTTCCAAGAAATCTCTCCTTTGCGGTATTTTGGACTTCCTGTCTATTAATTTAAAGCTCCCTGACAATTTTTTTTATTTTCACCCAGGAATATAAAGTTCAAGAGAAGAGCCACGACGAAAAGTATCTTTCTCTCTTTATTTACTTCGACATCTCATTAATTCGACACGTACCAAAAATTAGGACTTAGCCAATAGACATAAACGGTTTAATACAGACTTCGCCGATAGACATGAACGATGTTAAAACGTTTCGAGACATCATGTCTCATCCTCAGTTAAGATAAAAGTGCCAGTGGGAGGATTTATAAATGCTGGTTGGTGGTATTCCCCAATTAGGTTTATTTCCATTTATCGTCTCCCCGTGAGTCTACTTTTCTTGATTTCCCACTTGTTTTCCCCACTTGCTGTTTTCCCCAATTTCATTTATAGAACCTCCCACTGGCCCTTTTATTTTAACTGAGGATCAGACACGATATCTCGAAACGTTTTAACATTGTTTATGTCTATCGGCTAAGTCTGTAGTAAACCGTCTATATCTATTGGCTAAGTCCTAATTTTTGGTATGTATGTCGAATTAATGGAATGTCGAAGTAAATAAAGAGGAAACCATGTTTTTCGTCATGGCTCTTCTCTTGAAATTTATAATTCAGCTGCGATTTGCAAGAAATGTGTCATCCAAGAATAGTCCTTGGAATCTCCTTGATGACTTTGGTTATTGGAATCCTGCACGAACCCTGAATTTATATTAACAACTTTGTAGAAAGATGGAAACTTGCACTCCGTGAATTGTACTGTTTGAATCAGAAAATGGATTGTGTCATTTTACTTATTTTTTCTTCTCTGGCACATAAAATTGATTCTGTAATTTTATTTCCTTTGATTTCAACTTTTATTTCAGATATCACCTCCAGGCTTTCCGCCATCTTTACATTCTTGCTTGTGAGCCAAGGTTTGTTATACCACGTGATGTTGAGTCTGGCGCCATTTGCTATGCACCACTGGTTGTTACATTCAAGGTACTCTTTCACTTTTCTGTGTTGGGTTTTGCGAATAGTTGTTTGCTTTCCTTTAACAGTTGTGTGGAAAAACCTTGACACTGTTAAATTTTTAACTAAAACAACCTTATTTACCATTTAAATGATAAGTCAGTGACTAAAAGTTCTTTCCTTTCACACAAGTCAAATGTTAGCTAATTCATATCTCTTTTGCATTTTGGCATGAAGGAATTTATTACCATTTAATGTTAAAAGAAATATGTAGTTGCAGTTGATAAATTTGAATATTTTCTTCCAAGGATACAAAGTCATTCCCTTCTTCAAGCATTAGATTATTGGCTCCATGCATTATTCCAGAGTTCTCTGTCATTAATGAAGTAAGTTTACTATCAAATGAAACTTCAAAACTTGCATCCTCATTTGTTGCTGTAATGCTGGCATTTTTTATTCATCACAGTATGGAAATCCCTGCACATATTTGCACAAATGAAAATGTGAACAAAAAGATTCAAGAAAAATGAGCCTTGGTGTTTAAACAAAGCATCAGAGTTTGAGCGCTTTATTTGGTCCTTTTTTTACTTAATGCTGCTTTGTAAATGCAATTGTTTTGGAATTTATGTTAATTTGGAATTTTAAAGTGAAATGCCTATAGAAACAATATAAATATAAAAATGAAAAGAAATCTGAGCAGCAAGGGGCAATGGAGATGTGGCCGTCACAGCATGGAAATGGCTATCAACCTATGATAGGTGTTGCAGGGGTTGAGTGAAAGAACACTATACAATGACAGCCTCCTGGCATCCCATATGAGATAGTATCATGCCATGAGAGGAGTGAAAATACTTTACACCAAGATCCCATTAAAGGCATTCATCTGAATGCATTAATCAACTTAATTGCATTACTCCTATGGGAAATATTTTGCAGTTTTCTTTATTGAGATGCTGAGGAAAGTGTCTCTGACCTGCACACAGTGAGACATTTGCTTCTCATGGCAGAAATCATTAGATATTTTCCTCATAGCCACAAATGATCAATTCCTCTGCAAAAATTGCCTGCAAACAGTGAGAATTTTGCACAACAAAATGTCATTCATAGCACCTATTTCAGCAAAATTCTCAATGTGTGTGGTAGGCTATAGCTGCATAAATATCCTGTTTTCAGATTCAAGTTCAAGGTCCAAGATATTGGCCAATAACAATCAAAGTTTGTGAGAGCCTATACTCAAAGTAAGATGACTATTCTGAGTTATTAGTGGTTTATAGATCTATGCATTCATGTTATATTCAAAGTGTCAATAAGTGTACAAATTCTGCATGCTGATTAATTGAATATTGCTTTTCAGGAATGACATCGCCAAAATTCTTGGTTGCCTGTTTGTAAAAAGAAAAGCTGGATATCTTTCATATTCTGATGATCCCAAGGTTTTACATCAGTTTTTGGCAAATAAGAAATGTTTTGCAGTATCACAAAGAAGATTATGAAATTGGGATACTTATAAATAAATACTTGATTTGCAATTTTTGGATAGCTAAGCTGGCAGTTTTACTATTATTTTGGAGAAATATCAGCGACATGAGTACTTTTACTACATGATCCTTGAGTCAGACTGCATTCTTTGCAGTTTGTAGGGGGAATTTACTCCATGCATCACTACACTGCTTCTACTCATGTGCGCACTGTAGTTTGGAGGAAAGCCCACTCTCTCAATTTGCTAAAAATCACCTCAGAGCATGGGTGCTAGAGGGGGCTGGGGGAAAACAAGTGGCTATCCTACTTCTGGATGAGATGAGCAAGTGCCCTTTTTGAACTACTATGGCTTGCTTTCCAAATGTTATTATCCTACAACAAAGATCAAATGAGCTAGTTTAGTTTGCAGTATTTGATTGGAAAAGAGAGCTATTTGTGATTGTAAGAAATAAAACCCCTGCTAAGGAACAGAATGAGACTATCCCATAAAGGTCCCTTGGAAGTCTTCAGTTTTCTTGGCTCACTTTGCTTGTGTATGGTCATCGCTTCCCTTTTGCTCCTGTTGGCCCCCTTTTCTTAGTGTTGTTCTGGCATCCCTGCCTTAGAAACACCTTCATATGCAGAAATCAAAGAATGCAGACTGACCCTTGTGGAAATCATTATGATAATCATCTTAATCATTATAATCCTACTCAATATAATAATCATCATAAGTATGATCATACTAATCACCTGTCATTGGCATTAATATCTTAATTGAATCTCTTTCAAAGGGGCACCGCAACCTCATGGCAAGGACATTTGCACATCAATCAGAGGTAATCAGATGATAGTGATTCTGTCAGTATGCACATTGTGGTATGACATGTGGATGGAAATGGATGGCAGCATGGTATGCAATGGGATTAGGTGGTTGAATTGAATTGGATGGGTGGTTAGATGAGATGGGTTGAGATCAGTAGCATAACACAGTTTAGGGCACCTTGGTTCAAAATTAAGGGCTCCCAACAAATTCTTTTTAGCCATACTGTGCTTTAAGGCTTCCAAAGGTCATCCCAAAACCTTTACTAACCATTTTCAACAACACAACTCTGGACTACACAATGGTCCTATGATACTTACTTTGTAAGGGCCTGGGGTGTCTCCATTACACCACTGGTTGGGATGAATGTGTGGTTAGGTACATACGTATGTATTTTATTTGTTTACTCAGGTTATAATTCCAAGGCAGTTCAAGAAAGATTAGATGGACCTGTGATACTATACAGGAAAAATAACAGAAGATAATGACTTGCAAATAGTCAATAAAACCTACTGTAACTTTTATGTGAATATATTCAATAAAATCTGTTAATAAATGTACTATAAAATCCTCTAGTTACTTATTGTTTGTAGAATGTGATGGAGTTTGTGGATGGATAGGACTAATCAGTTGGAATGGGATGGATGGGTGTTTGGATGGATGAAGTGGGATGGAAATGGTAATAGTTGGATGGGATTGATCAGGATGGACAGGTGGTTGGATAGAACAAGGTGATAGGGCATTTCGTTGCTTGGGGTGAATGGTGAACTACTAAATAGTAGTGGACTGCCATATGGAGTGGGGTGAATTGCTATATGGATTAATAAGTTATTGCTACTGCTGGGAAGTGAATTAATTTATTGTAATTTCTTTCAGTTTGAGACACTATCATCATCAAGTTCAGATTTGAATGCTGTTCTTCTTGGTGAAGTGTTGTCTAAAGAAAAGCATGACTCAAAAGAGGTATATTTTTCCAATGGTGTCTGACCTACCATTCATTTCAAATTCCTTTCCAACAATATCTTGTCATTCAAAATGCTTTGTCAAAATGACATCTTGTCATTCAAACTGTTTCAAGCTTTGGCAAGTTTTTTGAAATAAGACATTTCTTTCCCAGTAACATTTTTCCTGTCTCTATAATTCTTTATTTTAACTTTTCCAATATGTTACCTTTCATAGAGGCAATTTCATTCAAAAGTTATACTTCAACTTCTCCTATCTTCAATGACTTGAAGATTTTAGAGCTGCATGACTTTTTGCAATTAACATTGCTTGGCTTTGTTTATGTGTTAATAAAGTCTCTCCTGTGAGCTTACATACTTTCTATTCATTGACAATGTTCATTAATATGTTATATGGCAAGCTAACAAAGGTAACACTTTTCTAACTCAAATAAACTCCCTCCATGGAGGGTTTTTTGCACAGTACCAGGATAATATTCCTGACAACATCTGAATATAACCATCAGCGGAAAGCCATGAAATAAATCTAAAAACATTCCTTTTTGAAAGGGGTTTTTAGATATTCCCCATCTAACTCTGTCAGTGATGGATGCAGAACATGGCTAAGGCAATGTACTTTTTGAGTGACTTATTAGCTCAAATAGTTTCCCATTTGCTTTTTTTGCTTTACAAGGAGATGCTCTCTCCTTGACAAGTTATCTAAATATTGAGAGTTCCTCCTCAAAATAATTCCCCCCATACAATTTAGTTTGCTTCAAAGTTCTTGCATAACATTTTAATTCCTGCATTGACCTGCATTGAATTGAAAAGGTATTCTCACAAAATTGTATGTATTGAACTTAGAATGGAATGAACTGAACTGAAAATGCTGGATGTCATTTTTAAATAGATTTATTGTAGTTAGTATTCACTGGTTTAAATTATCATAAACCTGACATGTCATTTCATACTTCTAATATATTTGTTTTTCAGGTAAACTCAGACTTTTTGTCAAATGCATTGTTTGAATGCGCATGTGATGAAAAGCTTGATGTACTACCAGCATACATTCAGATTGAAAAGGTACATTTCTACCTTTCAGTTTCATACTAGTATTTCATGTAGCTCTCAAGACATGATTTACTATCTTTCACAACTTATCTTGTCATTGACTTGCCATTTAAAATTGCTTTCACCAGATACTTATGCAGGCAGAAAATGGTGCATTTGATGATGAAAACATGGCACAGCTTGAACTACTGTTCCATTTCTATAACATTTTGCATCCAAAATTGAAATCATTAGATGCTGTTGGAAAAGTAGGTACTAATTGAGCTCTCTCCTCAATTTTTCAAAGCATTTATATCTCTAAATAAATATTAGGCTTTAGTATCTAGTATTATTATTACTACTGATCTATTTTTTAACATGGGACAGACTAACTATATAATCCCTAAATTAACAAGCATAATAATATGCACAACTTACAGCATCCTCTGCATGGACAATAAGCCATGGACTAACCCAGACCTTCTATCATACTGACAGTTTCTCTTTTCACTTTTAGCTCTTCATGTTACAATTATGTATTTTTTTGTTTACTAGAAATATCTGTACTTAGTCCAGCCAAATACAAATTACTTAGCATTAGAGAGATTTGTATTTAAATTTTAGTTTATGTATGCACATAAATGAAGTTGTAAAAAAATGTTTACTGGGTTTATTAGGGTGACTACATCCAAAGGATGGAATGTTTATATTGAAATGTATTTTATTTTTTTGTGTGAATTATGTTGATGTTCAGAATTGTCTATTGTATTTTTTACTACAATTTCCATTCCTTTCCTGTCTCTTTTAATTTTAGCCATTGATCAATGAAAACTACTTGATCCAGGTACAAATTCGACTAGAAAAATCCAAAAGTAGTCAAAAAAGAAATAGTGAGTTTGCAGTTTGACTACATCATCTGAAAGAAAATAGCCATTTTTACAAATATGATTGTATTTTCAACATTTTGCAACAGATATGAACTTGCCTATTTACATGCCACTGGAGAAAAGTAAAACAAGCTGGCAACTAGTGACAGTAATAATGATTTTCAAAGAAACAATCCAAGTGTGTTTTGGATTTCAAGTGAACACCAGATAATGTACAAATGGATTACAAGCAAATTAGCATTTCAATATACCTTTGAGATTTGCAATCAGATAAGTCTCCTGCTGCTCTTTTAGGGGTTACCTTTGGGATATGTGGTAGCATTCTGCAATTTTTTTGCAAGTACTGAGTGTACTTATTTATTTTCTTTAAAAGGAGGACTATTTAAATAACATTTAACAATGGAAAAATGGTTGTGCCATAAACTGCTAATGTAACTAGGGAGTTTGCTTTTATTACAGTTTAAAATTGTAAAGGGAGTAAGGGAACACTGCTAATGGCCGGAGCAGAAATGACTGCAATTCTTACTTAAGATTAAGGCACATAAGATGCATTACGTAAACCTAGATAGGCTTGCATTCTATCATATGGTAATTGTCTTATGACTCTAAATTCTGCACTTGATGAGTAGCGAAGCTTAGTTTGTGGATCTGTATATTTTGCATGGAATCCAGTTATATCAGAGTATTTTTTACCAGGCTTAAAACACAATGGTGCATCTATGCCACCATATGTTACACTGTTTTCTGGCCATGACTGTGATCTTTCCATTGATATAACTTGCTTCAAGCTTCTCCATGTTCGCTTTTTTCCTCCCCTTGCTCCTGAATGCTCAAAGTTTGGATTTTTGAATATGAAGTCACTGATATCCCCAGCATCCTTTTGGAGAAAAAAGTTGTAGTTATGAAAGTGGCTAATGTGGTTCGATGTCTCCCATTATGAAAATGACCAACCATTGTGCGATTACACACAC
>WIPJ01067644.1:133980-153178 GCA_018155075.1 Cassiopea andromeda | reverse complement strand
TTCTTAACTTTTGCTGAAATAAACTGGCTAGAGTGGTTTACACTTTCGCAAATACTATTGTATACTTGAATTTGAATTCCATCTTTAACATTTTGAATACAATAGAGACGAAATTACCGATTTTTGGCCTATAAGAACACTTAATTTTGGAATTTGAGCCTCGTGATTTTCTTACGATTTTCTTAAGATTTTGACGATTTGAGCCTCATTTTCTTATAAACTTTTTTCTTATTGAAAAAAAACGTGTATATATATACACATATATATATATATACATGCATACAATTAAAGTAGATATCCTAATTACCAAACTACAATAATAATTTCGGCGATAGTTGGCCAGTTTAGCTTTTTAATTAGGGCATCAGCAGGTGGATCATAGCTACTATTTGTTACTATCCTCGCAGCACGATTTTGTACCTTCTGCATTGTAAGCAACCTGGTTTCCTCACAACTCCCCCACACCGAGCTACAGTGACTGAAATTACTTCCTTAGACTGGAGACTAAAAAGCAAAAAGAAACGCGACTTTCACGATGACAATGATGAAATCATTATTGAATTAAACCAGACGGCCTTTGTCTACTTTTTAATTTAGTTGATTGAGAATATTATGTTGTAAATTATTGTTGTATCAACCTTTGAGGAAAACGCCAACGTGTGGAATAAACCCCCCTCCAATAAGGCCCCAACAAAAACTTCATTTTTGCAAATAAACCCCCGGTGGATTATTCGATGATTTACGGTATCCATGTTAAGGTACACTCCTTTTATTTTATAAGAATAAAGTCTATAAGAATATTGAGGCTCAAAATTGCTAAAATTTAAGAATAATTTAAGAATATTCCCAGGCTCAACCTTCATCAAAACTAAAATATTTTGTTAATCAAATCAAAGCTTTATACGAGAATAGATGGTTCATGGGACAAATCGAGTACTTCAATAAAACTCTTGCCAAATATAGAGTTACGTATTCAGATGATAGCGAGGACTACATTGGCATTGATGATATTGATGGAGTTGAAATAATACTTTTCGACTAAAACCGTATTTTGACTTGTTCTGTTTGTTCTCGTTGAAATTTACAATGAATCAATACATCAAAAATGATTTAATATGTTTCTTTGATCTTAAGGCGAATTTACACCTTGTGTTGAGCAAGAAAAATTTAAGAATAATTTAAGAATAATCTGAGGCTCAAAACCGAAAATTTTTAAGAATATTGAGGCTCAGAAAAAAATTAGGTATTCTTATAAAAAGAAAAGAGTGTATTTACATTTACAATCCCGAGGAAGGTCTCCCGTGCCTTAGGAATATTGAAGCATGGAAAACAATTTTTACCACAGAATATCTCGAAGAACTTGTATATAAGCATAATAGAACCACAATTTAGGTATTGCTCCTCTGTCTGGGGGTGTTGTAGCACAACTTCCAGTAACAGACTCCAAAAGCTACAGAATAGAGTATTTAGAATAATAGCTAACAGGTCATTCGACCCCCCTGCCAAACCACTATCAGCAAACTTTGTTCTAAGATCTTTCAGCGAACTGAACGGAATGAGTTAAAACTAATAACTTATAAGTCCCTCAATGACCTTGCTCCAAATTACTTTAGACAACTTCTAATTCGAAATTCACAACAATCTTGTCGAGCCCTAAGAAAAACTGATAGGGATTTGAAGTTGCCACTGAAAAAAACTAATAATGGGAAAAAGGGATATTCTGTCAGAGGAGCAAAATCGTGGAATGGTCTTTCAGCTGGTGCTAAACGTGCACCATCTCTGGCATCTTTTAAGTCATATTTGTAAATAATTGTTCTATAAATCTAGTTTTATACACTTTCTCGTGTAGACTTTCTAAAATATGTACTTTTTGTTTTTTAAGATTTTAGCTTTTATTTTGTAAACAGACGGCCCCTCGCAAACCAGCGTAGCTGAATGGGCCACCGTCTGCCAAAAATTGAAGTTGATTGAATTGATTGATTGACCGAACAGTTAATTAAAATTCCAATGCTCATTGATAGGGCCTTTGAATATGACAATCAGTATTCCCTTTAGGATCATTCCCTTCTCGTACTCACAGGAAATTGTGTCAATACTTCCTGTTGTGCCAATCAAAACAACACTGATTAGCTTTGTCTAATCAGTTTCAACTTTCAAAATTTAGCATTATTTTTAAAATCAGGGCATTTTGATGCAAAGTTGTGCCACAACAGGCAAGCTAATATGCACCAGCTTTTACACTAAGAATTGCCATTCTACGTGTCCGGCATAAACATACTACATCGCTTACTGGCGCAAGTGGAAAAATACCTTTAAAAGTAACTATGACATCATATGATTCTATTTGTGAAGTGAGTACTTTCAAATGATATTTTGCCTTACCTTCACTGCTGCGTTCCGATCTCATACCATGAATCATCCATGCCTTACGTGGCCCAAATTATACCGTCCTTGAGACCCTCTTCCCTTCTTGCACAAATCAGGGAGTGATTCTATACCTGAGTTACCTAATTCAACCCGGGCCAAGGTTCACCCTGTCCGGTTTCTATGCATACGAGATACAAAAGCAATCCATATGACAGAAAAAGCGCTCAAAAATGCACTCACCTTGGAAAACTGAATACTGAAAAAGTAAAGTTCCAGAAGTATCTTCTCCAGCAACAAGTACATTATTAGACTGACTGTTTGGTTTTGTTGAGAATTTTCCTGCTATTTCCAACCTCCCTGTCGCATTGAAGTTTGTGGATGCCTTGTAAATAAAATAGCCATTTCCAGCAGTTTTCCACCCTTGCCGAGATTCTAAAGATAAGAAAAATAAAACAGGAAATTAGCATTTCCAATAATAGAGATCCAGTTGACACATGGAGATGATGGGAGGATCCCTCGAAACCAAGGTGCATGTTATGCACTTAGACCCGAAGATCTCCGGCGTGGAGTTACCTTCCTGTAGGCATGACGACGTGGATATAGCCTACTATTTCTATGGCCTAAACTATACTTTGGGGTAACAAAATGCAAATATCGACGCACGGTTCCATTGATCTTCGCACCAAAAGTGTACGCCAAGGTTTAATGTTGGTGTACACCTAAGGAGCTACTAGCGTACATCCAACCAGAGGGCTGGGGCATCGGAATTATGGAAAAAATGCATAGTTAAGCCAAAAATTAGCATATGGAAATTGATGAGGGCTTGTTAGAAGAGCAATGACAAAGGGTATCAGATGACATCAAAAAATTTAACATTTACACAAAATCTGGGGTATGGGGCCGAATCTCCTTATTTGGACATGGTGCTCTCAATATGCAAAATTTTCCTTTCTCTTACTTTTGGTGATGACAGGAAAGTGGTTGAGGACTCACCAGAAGTGCATGAGCAAGTGGAATAATGTTCCATAAAATTGAACTTTCATTTGTGTTTAGTCCTTCACGGCCTGAAAGTTGGATTATCAAAAGCATCATCACTGCGAAGTCCACAAAATATTAGGTTTATGATTTTACAACACGAACTTGAATGTCCATTCCAGGGCCGTAATTTCCACAAAAACGTTGAGGGGGCTAATTTCTAGCGTAACTTGGTGAACCTTGGCTATCTCAATGACCGTAGGTCATTGCCTAAAACAGTCTGGGGGCGCTGTAAGCCACCCAGCGGGTCCAGGGAAGAGCCCTGGCGGGGGTCCAGGGGGCGGGGCCCCCGGAAGCTCCAGAGATTTTGCCATCTCTGAGGCCTTAAAATGACTTAGGATCACGAAAGTTCTCTTGCTGCACGGTAATAGAAAAACACCAGAAATAATTACTGTATAGCCTTTGTCTGCAAGTGCACAGGTATGGCAAATCACAGAATCACTATCTTCCCGGTAATGCAAAAATGTAAATTTATCAAACCATTTGGGGTTGAACGCTCGCTTCTGCTTCCCTGTCTCTCATGGGAAACTTTATTGATCTCGGTTGGTGTGGCTTTTCCGGAAAATCGCCAGTAGATGAAGAGCCCTTCCCAGAATCTGCAGATGCCATTTTGAAAAATGATCTACTTTCTTTCTCCGCTTATATTTTGTAGAAGGAGAAATCCAATTTGTTTTTTCTTTGTATGATGATTCAATTCGAGACTCGGATTCGAAATTGAGATACGAAATGTGTAATTTTAATAACAATTTTAATAAAAAGTTTCTTTTGTGAATTGAGATGTACATTTTTTATAGTTTTAAAGTCTCTAAAAATACTATTATAGCAATTTCTGCAATATAGAAAAAGTCTGGCCTAAGTGTGGCCAAATTAAAAAGAAAAAGTTTAGAATATGAAGTGAATATACTGTAGTGCCCCCTAGTAATCGACCATGTGGTTATTGATGTTGATGCATTCTCTGACCTTCTAAACGCATAATCATCAAAATTATTGGGGGGCTTCAGCCCCCCTAGCCCCCCCGGAAATTACGTCCCTGCCATGCTCAGGGTCGTTCCTAGAAAATGCCCCTAAAAGGATGTAGGCCTGACAGTTGCCAAAAAAATGAGAGTGGGTGACTCTAAATTGGGCGTGGCAGTGGGCAAAATTGGCATGTGCCGGTGAACTGTAAAATTGAAAGCCATGACTTGAAAGAAAGTACATAACTAGGGAAGAAGGAAAGAGAGGGATTTGAGATTTGCAAGTTTTCCCAATTTTGGTAAATTTTTTTCATGTTTAGGTGTTTAGTTTGTCACGAGTGAACGATGGTGACAACATTAGCACACGCGTAAAGGGCTATTCAAAAATAAGGAACGGTAGTTTTATGGACTATTTTTGTGACAAACTGCTACGGAAAACATAGAAGGTAGAAGTGTAAAGTACTTTCGTTACTTGACGCTAAAGCTCTAGTGCAATAGTTCTACCTCTTCACTTTCTGATGAGTGTTTCAAAAATACTCAAATAAACAAAGAGCTCAAGACCTCATTGAGCTTGAATCTTACACTATCCTTACTCCTTGGCACCGAATAGTAGGGGTATGATTAAGAAAGGGTTAGCGTTTTCGCTAAAAAGACATAAATTAGGGGAGTTGTTAATAGTTGGGGGGTCAGTGCTCAATGGACAGTATAGGGGCCCAAACACTTCACAATTATTGCAATTAGTTGCTAACATTATGTAAGTAAAAGGTAAATGGCTTGTTGTGATTTTCTTAATTGTTAATATTGATTTGCGTTCACAACGCCAATGTATTAGGCTGGGGGTCAAACTGACAATTTTCTCTTTCCTGATAACACAAATGTAAAGCATTTTACTGTGTTTCAAATTATCTAAAACTCTAGTGCAATATCTAAGTGCAATAGTTTTTGCATGAGCCAGCGGAAAAGTTTTTCAGATTCTTCATAATCAATCTTGTCCTTTTCATATTCATCAAATCCAGAGAGTATCAAAGAGCACTACTACAACACTTATGCAGCCATGCATAATTAAAAGTGTCCTTTTATATGTCTGTCAAGTTAAATATCAAAGAACACCATTAGAATATTGTTGCAGCCATGCATAATCAATACTTTCCTTTTTATGTTTATCAAGTTAAGTATCAACGAACACCATTAGATTATTTTTGTAGCTATGCATCATTGGCCTTGTCCCTAGTATATTTATCAAGTCAAGAGAGTATGAAAGAACACTTCTAGAATACGTATACAGCCACTGTACTAAATTGGGAGATCGTTATACTCTCAATGAGAAAGCTGGACTGTATTTAGCAGCTAATGGTGAATGGGTCTTTAACAACATTGTGCAATAGAAGGGAGTGGTCAAATTGGTGTGGGCAATTAGTGTGTGGCAAGACGGTCAAGTCAAATTTATTTCTTTATCCGCCCCTGGGCGAATCTGTATTGACACCAGAGAATAAATGTTTGCGGTCAAATACTACAAAAGTGCCGACTACGCGCGAAGCAAGAAAATGTTTCATTACCACTCCTTTCAAGTCGGCCTAAATATGAACGAGCAGGTTATGAAAGTGCCGACAGTGCATGGAAATCTTTAATTATTTAGGCGTCGACGAACGAGATGCATAAAATTGTGTCGTCTTACGCCCCCCAAACATTCACAAAAGTACAACCCCTTTTCTTTATGAGCGTGGGGAGCACTTTCATGTGATTCATAAATTGCACTGAAATTCTTTGAATGCGATTCTTATGTCCGCCCAGGACATGTTCCCAACAAATGCTTTTATGGCTAGACCCTTTAGAGTTTAAGCTATATGGTGCAGTAGGATGCCATGGTAATGTACTTATCAAGTGATACACGTATTTTTTATAAGAAAAAAGTTTATAAGAAAATAGGGCGGCTCAAATGGTCAAAATCTTAGGAAAATCTGAAAAAAATCACGAGGCTCATTTTCCAAACTTAAGTGTTTCTACTGGGCAAAAATCAATGTTTCCTTATTACTGCAAGCAAAGTGTTATAGATGGAATTCAAATTGAAGTATACAATATCAATAACGCAATTGTAAACCATTTTGGCAAGTCTATTTTGGTAAATGTTACGAAAAATTTAAGAAAATCTCAGGCATGTAGGAAATTATTCTCATATTGCTAAATCATATCTTTATAGTTATCTTTATAGCTTCGCTAAATAGTTTATTTGGGTAGGATTTAATTTGCCTGCGTAGGCCTAGTTTAGCCATTGTGTAATCGATAATTTAATATTTGTCGTCACTAATCTAGTGGTGCTGAGTGAGCTTATTCATTGTTGTTGACAGTCAGTAACTATGGAGACCTTAAGTATTGCTTTTGTTTAGAAGTATAAATAGGTCAAAAGTCAACCCTATTGCACAGAACTTTGAACCTCAGCGTACTGATATATTTTAGTTTGGAAACTATAATGTAATGTTGCTTAAATCGTCTCTCTTTGAAGTAGTATATATACGAGTAGAAAACTCCGTTAGTTAAGCTGCACATCAAGTGCATGTGAGAGTTAATCAGTGAGTAACTAACAGAAATCGTTGTATTTCTTGTGTGAGTTGTCTCAACATCTCTTGAGACGTAAAGGCCATCCCACCAACGAAATTATTTTCAGAAAAACATTCAAATTCCCAACAGGCACAATTTCGGGATACGTTAAGGAAATTGAGGCTCAGCCAAAATTATGGTTTTCTTATAAAACATAAACGTGTATCTAATGTATACAAGATATTTAGGGGCGTGGCCATCATTTCATTAAGAGGTACGTATCTGCAAGGCTGCCAAGTTTGAAAATTGTACACGGAAGATGAACTTCTAAGATCAAACTGCGCTCTTTCGGCTGTTATGATAAAAATAATGCGCTCTTTTGCAGGAGTTGAAATATATCAGCACTCAGGAGCGGATTCAGGATATTTTCTGACCGTTGCAAATGAGAAAACGGGAGGGTTCCCTAGAAAAAAATTGTCATGACCACGCCCCTTGCTTTTGCTATAAACGTAACCAACGCCTTTTTCATTCTTAGAAACGCCAAGGAAAAGACATTTTTCTGTAGAATATTCAACCAACAAACAGCTATAAATTGGCAAATAAATTAAAATGTATGTTGCAATTCGCATTCGATAGCGAAGGCTCGGGGACCACGAAGCATATTTGGTATACCAGGAAAGGCCTAAAGGAGCGCCCTGCTTTAGCCTTATCACAAAGTTCAACACCTTATGGATCATTGCATTTTGAGAAACAAAACTTTGCTTCGGAAATTAATCCAGAATTTAGTCAAATTTCCCAAAATTTCATGTCCTCTTCTCGTTGTTATTAGTGAAAATAGTTGCAATTTCGAATACTTGTGTCTTTTTTGTGATGAAAAAGAATCACACAATGCACATTTCTTTGGGAAGATAAAGAATGCACTAGCACTGGACTAGAGACATTGCTTCAAAGTAAACAAAAGGTATTGACATTCAAACTCAAGCTCTGAACAACATTCCTCTGAGAATGAGCAATAACAAAAACCAATATAATTTCATATTTACTACACATCCTAATCTGGACTAATAAAGAAAAAAGTATATTTCAGTTTATGACAATCCTATCAAAATCTATGAGAAGGTTAAATCCTCCCTCACTTTAAGCATAAATGCAAGATAGGCTAGTATCCTACAGAGTTAAAATGACTTTGTTACTTTGTTGAATTCTACTTCTGCACATGCAAGCATGATTTCACAAAGAATGTCAATAAAACCCAAATGTAACAAGTTTCTCCTTATGTCTATGCCTCACTCAACGGAGGCCTTAACTTACAGGTCATACGATGGCCTTACCATACAGGAAGCAACTGTCTTGCCGTTTTATATTGACTGGCAGGAAATTGCATCCGCGAGAAATCACAGAGCTGCAATTTTGGCCGCCTCCTCTCAACAGATCCAATAAGGTTTATCTTCTTTGTGCACTCGTCTCTGATTTCATCAAAAACAGAACTTGAACAGGAATTCGCATAAGCTTCCAATAGGCATTCCAGCAGATTCGCCATGCTGGATTTTCTTCAAAACATCTTTTCAATTCCTTGATGCCTTGTGTTCGGCCCTCCTTCTGTTTGTAAGGAATCATATTTCATTGGCTTGCAACGGTCAAGGTGCCATCCCATTGGCTTGCAACGGTCAAGGTGTCTTGCTATTGGCTTGCAACCGTAAAATCAAACTGACTGTTGCTCCCGCCATTATTTTGCAACCCCTCAGAAATGCTTTTTCATTGGTTAGCTCACAGATGACGAAGTTCGCGTCGTGTAATAGTATGAGGGGCTCCGGATAATGGCCAAGGGGCTATTGAGAACAGAGCCGCCAATTGTCTTTCCCTTTCAATTTGACTGGTGATCATCAGACCAAACCCAATAGATGTTGTTATGACGCTAGAAGGGCTGAGCCAAAAGAAAGACTGCGCCATAAGTGATCGGGTTATTAACTGTCACAATAAATGGCAAAACATTTCATCTACATGTATTAGATTATGTATTGATACCCTCTGAGAAGAATATTCTGAGAACTCTGAAAAGAAGAATCTTTACTCAACCAATAAAGAACTACGGGGTTCCAAGAAACTGAAGATTTCAGCGAGGTTTGCATCGCTGGAAATCTGACGGTTGCAGCTGCAACGGTTGCAACCGTCTGTATCCGCCCCTGGCACTACAGTACGTAAATGTGTTTCTTAGGACATAAACGATAGTCGCTTGCGCTTGTCCTTTGTTTAGTGACCGGTGTACAAGTCGAGATCTTCAATCGGACATTTTAGGTTATTCACTGTCCTCTTTGCAAGTTAAACAGAGCCAAAATATCGATTCTACGCTTTTGAAAATCGATATGCGCCCTTTGCACTTAAAATTGCGTCCCGAATAAATCGGAGCGCACAGCGAACTTAGCAGTCGGGCATATCTGCAAAATCGTCGTGTATTACCTGTCCTATCTACAAGAATCGAAATTACGATCATTTTAATAACTTACCGGTTGATGCTACGACGCATAGTATGAAAAATAACATGCATTTGTTATTCATTTCGGGCGATGGAGGTACAACTCTAGGCTTCAGGTGATCGTAAACTGATATCTACTGCTGAGAAGAACTGTACTAATATAACGCCTATGTTACACCAACAAATAAATGCATCGGATTACAAAGCGCAGCATGATAAGATGCGTCACTGGCAGCAGGTACAGCAATCACTATTGCGATGTAATCATTGGCTGCCAATCTACAAAGATCTTCAATATCAAAAGAAATGCGTCTTCAGCACTTCTGTAAATTCCCAAGCCGAGGCTGTGACAACCCCCATTGTTTTCAAAAGTATTGTTTGCAGTTCAGATTGTTGTTGGATAAATCATTCACAGCTACGTCATTTTCTATCAATGTTCAATACTAGTAAAATAACGTAAATTATGACATAACAAATAATGACATAACCCCTTGAATAAGCCCCCCACTTCCGAATAAGGAGCCTATGAGAAGGGGCATCTAGTCCCAACTGGAGAGTATGTGTAAAGAAAGCTGCAATCACTTGAAAAAACATCTAAAATATATGATAAATGAATCTCAATATTCAAACTAAAATTCATTTTTATCACACGCGATATATCAGCTAAAATGACTTCATGATTTGATGACAATTCATAAACAGCTTCCTACCGTGTTACGTCGCAACAGCATTTTCAATTACTTGAATCAATGAAAGTACTTTACTAATAATTGTAACTATGGCTGTATTAGAGGAGGTACGGGGACTCAGTTCCGCTGGCTACTTCGCAAAGAGAGGCTTAGCCCCATCCCCCCTTTCAGGATAAAAGGCCTATTGACAGTTCCTTTATTCACGTCAATGACTTCATCTGCCATTTTCTAGTTACAAACGGCGTATATCAATATTTAAAATATTTAATATTTAAGACAATAAATGAAGTATATGCTTACATATGAACCATGGAATTTGCTACTTTGACCTTGAAAGTTCACAGTTAATGGCCTACTACAAAATTGCGAAAGTGGGGAGTTGGTCCTTCGTGCAGAAAATGCAGTGAGAAGAATTCACAGCAAATTCTGCGGATGTTCATAAATTCAGAAATTACAGGGAATTAAAAATACCACACGAATTGATGGCCTCCATGGGCGCTCAACTAGAATAGCTTCTATTTTCATATCTATCACTATGTTTAATTGATTACTTTCTATGTGAAATATTCATAAAATTAATGTATCTCCTATAACGAACACCGCTTCTAAACCTAACAATCAAGAAATAACAAATACCTTACAAGATTTTAACTTCTTTGCTATCGGCAAAGTGTTCCACAATGAAAGATAAAATAAGCACTTTCTACAAATGGAAGAAATCCGAAATCTCCACCGTGATGGAAGGGACTGGGTCCTAGAAGCAACGCAAGTGGATAAGGACGCGTCGGGGGTTGGGTAAACCCACTCTCACGAAAGGGATTCGTCTTTTTGATTTACGCTACTTTGTTGAAAAAGGCAACAGAAGCAGTACATTAAAATCAACGTTCTGATAAGTCTATTCAAATTTCAGAGCCTGGGATCTGCAACAGGTATGTATACTTTATTTCATGGAAGAAAACTTTAATGGAGAAAGTAAAACTAGCATTCTTTGACATTTTGGAAACGTTGAAGCAAATATTATGAATTTTCAAAAAATTTATAAGCAGTATTTTATTACGTCAAATTGGGAACAGAAAACATTGTTATCATGACGTCATTTTTCATTCTACAGTGAACGCCACTCCTTGATAATCGCCGCCGCCCTATACTGCAATAAAAAGCTGGTTGTGTCAAAGAATACCCCGGCGGCGTTAATTAGAGGTAATAATTTATAGATAATACTTGAAGACTATAGTTTCTTTACTGTCCTTCAAAAGTTGTAACATCCATAACAAATTGCTGAGTCAATGAACCTTGATCACACTTGTTTAAAACAAGTCCTTTATCACTTTGTGCTTCGACGCTATCTATGCACAAATTCGACTTGATGTGAATCAAATGCGAAGTCATGTCATCGTGCCGCCATTTCTATACAAAATAAACAAACAGAATAAGACATCATTTCGTCGCATAACCTAACATTTAAAGAAAATCAATGTTCTAGTATTTAAAGGAAAATTAAACACACAGAATGCTTCCAACATGGCAAAAAAGCAATAAATCAAAGAAAAAAGAGCATTCTAAAACATAAGAAAAAACTGATGAATATAATTGATAGTAAAATTAATAAAGTATGATAATTAAAAATCGTACTTGACTTTCACTATCTTTGTTGCATGGTATCAGCTGCAGTGGCATGCCTTCTGATGCCTCAGGTGCATCGAGGCATACAGATTCATGTTTCAGTTGTTTTGATTTTGTGACTGACCATTCCTAAAAAGCAAAAGTTGAAAAAATACACGGAGAAATAATGCAAAAGTATGCACATTTTAACACTTGAAAAAAGACATTCTATAAAACCAGAATAAAACTTTCGTATTCAAATTACACTAGAATATCAATAATTTAATAACAGCAATTTATAATTAAATAAAATAGCGGGTGTATATTCATTAAGAGGCTTTATGCTGACAATAAAAGGCAAAGTAGGGAAAAAGCTTAAACAGTAAACAGAGAGCATACCTGATTTCCACCTTGACCATGGCATTCATAGAAACCAACTGTCTGTCCTTCACCATGACCAAGTGTATCAATGCATTTATTATTTTGTTTAATTGAACCATACGATAATGTATCATCAGTTGGAATTCTAATCATCAACAACAGAAAGAATAATTTAAGGGGTTGCTCATGTGCAGAAACCTTCTCCGGCATTTTCTCGGTGAAGCAAGAATCTCGATCAGCTGACACTATGTTTGATATATTTAATCCATATGGAATTACATAAGTGTTCGCATGGGGAAATATTTTCACCGCTAGCCGAGATTGAATTCTACCGAGACCACACCTAGCTCAATGACCACATATCCATGGCAAAGCAAGAAGAATGTTATTGTCTGCAACGGCCACGTGGTTATAAACTCACCGAGAAGCAAAAAATTTCTCCACAGAAAAGGCTAAAAGCTATTTCCCTAACTGGCCGAGAGTTCCCTTCGCCGGGAATATGCAGGAAAACATCTCCTTGCGAACAACCCTAAAAAGGGAGACTAAACCATATCAAAACACTTCAAAATCCCAACCGCGTGTTATTTAAAACATTGTTCAATTCATAATTGCCAATCAAACAAAACCTGTGAAGGCCAAGCAAAACTTCGAAAGTTGATAAAAAATCAAACTTATATCTACAAGAAAATATAAAAATATATAGCCTACTAATATTCTCGAAGTTCATACAGCGGAGAAAATATTGTTTAAAGTACTAGGGTTGAATCGCAAAGACAGGAATTGTAAAAAATAGAATAAATGATAAAAATTGAGGGTACACATTCTCAACTGAGTGTGTACTTCACAATTGAGTGAGTGGTACTTACTTTAATTCAGGGTAGACATTCTCAACGTACCATTTAAAAGGTTTACACTTCAACTGCTTTCTAAGTAGAATTCTATCACTAATACTAGGAAAACAAAGTGAAACTTCTCAACCTATATTCAAGACGATAAAACATATCTGCACGATATAGGAGTGATGCATTACGAAATATAAACTCATGTGATCAATATTGAAGCTGTTTCTCAACGTGAGGAATAATACACTAGAGATCAAAGAAAACTTCATAGAAAGAATTATATCACTTATAAGACAAAGGATTATACAATCTTACACTCTGTTTCAATCATGACTGAAATTGCCTTTGACTTACTTTGATTTTTTGTCGTTATATATAAACCCTTATTTATATGTACAAATAAATACATAAATAAACAAATAAATATACATTTAACTTCTATTTTTTCCCTTTCAGAATCTCTTCCTTCACGCTCCTTTTACCTCGCGTAAAATTCCGGGCAATACACTAGAGCCAATTTCAAATTCCGTAAACAATTTCATGAAAATAATGTGGATAACTTCAGAATAAGCAACTGGAATTAATTTCAGAGTAGAACAGCTAAATCTGTACAGAGCAAATATCATTCAAAATCGGAATGCAAAATGCAAAAATAAAACGTACTCTCCATATGGTGAATTTCTGGCATATGGAACAGCTGCATAATAATATCTTTTATATTCATCCATCCAAACTTCAGCAGCCCTTCTTGTATTTCTATAATTTGAAACATTTTTTTAAGAGACATAATCTTACGAATCATGAAAAGCCAGAATTTTCATTCGAATAGACAAAAGGAATTAACTAACTAATTAAGTACACACTACAAAAAATAAACCAGATGAAAATTGCTCTTATTCAATGGTAAAATGTTCAAACAATTCTATTTTTTTGATAGCAATAACAATCAATAATAAAAATAATCAAGGTTCTTCTACATTTTCGAAGAAATGCATCATGGGGTATAGCATTAAATATCAACGTAGGGATACTTCATATATGATACATGAAATATGGAGTAGAGCTACAGGGTGCCCACTGCTATTTCAAGAGAAAATTCCCTGATTTTTCCTGATATTTTTCGTGAAATGATACTCATTTTTCTCTGATTCACTTGTATTCTTATCATTTCTTTCGATAGATGAGGGGTTTGAGAGAGCCTTTACCCTATTAGTAGCAGGTCAAATTTTTGGTTCTATAAAGGCTGATAAACTGCACTTCAAAATGATTGCATAGAGCAAATGCTATAAAAGGGGAATACATAGTAATTGTCACACTCATACGGATGCGTGACTGAGTATAGAGAAAGTCACACTATAGAATGAAACAATAATAACTCTATAACTTCCCTGATTTTCCCTGATTTTTCAAAATATCTTTCTTTTTCACCTGATTTTCCTTGAGTGAAAACAAAAGTTTTTGATTTTCCCTGCATTGCCTGATTTCTTTGATTTGGTGCCAACCCTGTAACTAGCCCATGATATTTCCATGCTTGAAAAATTCAAAACTAATAAAATCAACTCATGATGACACAGACAAGTAAAATTAAATCTTCACTTCTGCAAAAAGGAGGCGCACTTACTTTTGAAATACATTCATGCTTCCGCCGGGAAATTTATATGGATGACGGTTTCGAAACACGTGGCCAACACGTGAACATGGGATAATTTCCATGCGACCACCACACTGCCAAACTCTAAATGAAATTTCAAGGTTTTCACCACCCCAAACATCCATATTCATGTCGTATTTTCCAAGCTCTTCAAACCATCTTTTATCAATAGCAAACAATCCTCCTGCAATCACTGGGCTCCTATCAAAACGATTCGACATTATCACCACAAAATCATTATCATTACCATTATAAAGATCACCTATTATAAATATATCTCTATTTAGTAAGCAACTGACAAGAAAAGATCGTAAGGTAATATAGAATGCAAAAATAAATAACAAAACGCTTTAATAAGTAACGCGTGACGTAATGATAAAGTGAAACAAAAAAAACGTAATCTGCAATGATAGTATAACATTACAAATTAATGAGAGATGAAAGATGAAAGATGATGGGTAAAAGATGAAAGATGTTATTCTGATGTAAAATGAAGATGATAAGAAACAATCGTTGTTGAATTGAAGAAGATTTAAGTGCTAATAATAATTTTTTTCAAACTTCACTTCTTCATTATAGTACTAAATCTTCAAATAAAAATCTCACTGACAGGTAATTTGTATTTGATTGGCTTCAAAGAACATGCATAGCTAATTCTGAAAAATCAATACATAAAATAGAATAATGATATTAATAGTTTAAGAGCTAAGATTGACTCCATGGCTTATTCCTCATATAAATAATAATAATAGCAATGAACGTGAGAAATTACTTGATCGGAGCTGCAGGGTCATTCTGATGTTCCGTAAGGGCGTTTCCAGGAAGAAAATCCCATTTGAAATTCAAATTCCACCCAAAACCTGCAAAATCGAAATACATAAGCTATAATTATCATAAAAGGAATCCCCCATACAAGTCAAAAACAGTCCATAAAAATTTAAGATATATAGCATCAAAGATAGATCTTTTAATCAAACGTAATGCAAAGTGATTTTACATTCAAGCTAGTTCCCGTTGGATGTCAAAACAGGAAATTTTAACATGTAAGCGAGATTCCCTTCAACTCCAAGAGAAATAGTTTCAAAACCACATACTTCTAGAGTGTAATCCATATCCAACATAGAATGTAACAAAACTATTCATAAGAAATCAAACAACAATCTTTCAAGAGAATGTGTTAATGAGAAGGTAAAAAGTTTGTAAAAATTCTTACTCGTTTACGAAAAATTTAGAAAGTTCCAAAAAAGTTTTGTTGTCTGCTGTGCAATGTCATTATACGTATAAAAACTACAAGCACAAACAAGAAAGAACTCGTTTCAAGCAAAAATATCGTAACCAAGGTTGATCAGTACGACTACCAACATCAATATCATCATGGTTTTTAAGAGGAGCTGTTAAGAGAAGTTTTCCCAGGAAAGCAATTATAATGAACCAACCTCCTCTTAGATCTGAGGATGAACTTAGGTAGTTAAAGTTATCCATACTGATGACGTCAATAATTGGAGAAGTTACAATCTTTCTATTCTATTCACAGAGAATAAAATGAAATTAAGCATTCTGAAATCTCGCATTAAATAAAGAGCATGATACAATATAACAGGAAATTTAAGTGGTAAATGCTAGATTGCTATATCATCTAAACTCCCAAAATTGGATTCCAACAATGGGACTTCAAAATTTGAGTTAAACAATCTTCTCATGCTCTTTCAATTTTTTTCTGTCGTAATGAAGTAGTATAATCAGAACAGAAGCATCGGGAAAAGAAGAGTGGGGATTCATGCATACGCGACTGGATTTAAAAACAGTATGGGAGCATTACGGTGGTGAGAAATTGTAGCCTAAAATTGAGCTAAAAAGTGCTATTGAAAGGCATTCTGCATGCATCAGAAAGATGATGTTGTTGAGCATATAGAGAAATGACAGTTTGAGTGATCTTGGAAAACACAAATCATGTATGCAGACACACTACCAGCATGTGGTGTGTTTGCAACAGGAAAGGGCGTCAAATCAGAAGGGAACAATGGGTAAAAAATATAGTGTTTGTTGAAAGTGGCAGGATTGAAGAAGTTTATTAAAACTTTACAAAAGATTGTATCTAGATAGTCAATTGAATACAGTCAGGTTTGTCTGAATACACTTGCATGAGAGCGTATGGTGTTTTTGAATGACTAACTTCCAAATTATTGATTTTTCCAAAGAAATTATAAATTGACTTTAAGTTATATTATCATGGCAAAGCATGCATGAAGAACTACAATGCTCAAAGTATGAGTTGGGAAGTTTGTTTCCTCTGTTGGGCAAAAACTACATTCCAGAGGAAAAGTTTTCAAGCTAGACAGCTTTGGAGATATGGGAAGATGTTTTATGAGGAGAGATAACAGTAAAGCCTGGGAGTTCTATGAAATATGGAGTTTCAAGTTAACTGGTTTAAAAAATAGTATAAAATGTCACAAAACTGCATGCTATGATAAAACTAGAAAGAAAAAGTACTCACATGTTTAATTCTGTGTAAAAGTGGCTGTATCCAATCTGGGTTACATTCACAATGACTGTCTAAAAATGTTAAAACTTCACCCTTGGCCATATCTGCTCCCTTTACTCTTGATCGAATCAACCCTAGCAGTAAAAAATGTTGATAGTGCACTACAAATTGTGCAATTACAAGGTAAGGTAAACTACAGGAGCTAATTAGGATAAGGTTATGCCCTGTGTTGATGATCTTAAACATACATGAAACATTCTACTTTTGGCTTTCTTACACAACATCTTTTTAACTTTAATATCACAGTTCAATTTTTCTCACAGCTGCAAGAATTAATGATAAATGTAAAGCTGGCTTTCAATATGTGAAAAATGCTTCAGTTCCATCAAAAATCAGTTTCAATAGATATTTTCTTATTATGAATACATACTTTGCTTCTAAATCTTACCTTCTCGTTTCTCATTTTGAATCAACTTTACTTTGGGTAGCTTTAATAGTTCCTTTCCATCTTCCGCTAGCAAGATGATCATTACAAATAGGTGAGTTTTCTTTCTCCCAATTGAAGTAAAAATTTGAAAATTACAAAAACAAATAAAAAAACAAGAACAAGATTTTTCAACATAAAAATAATGAAAACCCATTCAAAAAAAAAGAAAGACAGAAGTGCACTTACGATTATCACTAAAATCATCCACCATGATTATTTCCAAGAGAAGGTTTGCAGGGGTTTTGTTCAAGACACTGGAGAAAAGTGGCCTCTACTTTAAACTAGCATAATCAATATTGTAAAAAAACTAATTGAGAAAACCAAAATCCATTCCTGTTCATGTAAACTCTACTGCACACAAACAGATTGAAAAATACTACAAAGCATAAACCAGTTATAGTGTATTTCAAGTGATCAGCTGATTCAGTACTGCATATCTAAAGCTAAAAACAAGGAAAACAGAAACTGACAAGACTACCTAAGTACATTATATGCTATTTAGCCAATTTTGCTGTATTTTGAGAACATAAAGACTGCTTATGCTTATAAGCAGCTTGCTTCTAGTTGCAGTGTAAGTGCATCAGTGCACTAGCAATACTTCTTGCTCAGAGTTCATACCCGATACGTGAATGAAAATTCCCTGACTATTCCCTGACTTTTCCCTCAGGCCACGAAATGAGAGGTGCTCAATCGAGTGCAAGTGCCTCTGCACTCACCTTGCAAATCCTACTAACTTGATTATTCAAGCTCCTAGAGTTGATCAATTGTGTATATCATAGTATAGAAATGCAATTCAGAGAAAGATTTTGCTTGAATCTTTCTTGAGTATCTATAAAACAATAATTAAATGTAATTTTCCTCTCCTTTGAAAATGGAAGTTTCTATGTATGGAGTCACATGTTGGACAAAATTTGTAGAACAAATTTCATGTTGTGCACTAAAAAATACACTGTTTGTGTAAGAATTATAAGCAATTTTTCAACAAAGTCCATTTTGATCTCAAGGAGTATGTTAAGATATCACTCATTAAAAAGTGTTCTAAGGGTGCACTTGCCCCCATCCCATCCCCAGCCAGGCTTAAATAGCAAAGGTGCTTGATTAAGTGCCTTCATGAATTGAGGAGCTTGATCAATCAAATACCTAACATTTGCTCATTTCAAGGCCTGTTTTCCCTGACTGAAAGTCAAAAACACCCACTTTTCCTTGATTCCCATTTCACATATTTACAAAAATAGGTAAAGAAAATGAAGCCTAATAGATAGCTAATGCACGCATACTTGCTACAGCACTATGCAAAGTGACAAATCTCAAATTTACTGACAAAAAATGGAACAAGCAATCAGGCAAATTATGTTACTAACACCACTAGTGATAGGCACCATTTCATTGGTAGAAAAGGAGCAAAAAAATTTTTGATGGATTATACTCCAATGTAACAATCAGATGCAGGGCCAAATACAATTTGATGTAAGCCAATGAAGTGTTTGAAGCAGAGAGAGAGAAAACAATCGTATATAATTCAATTAAACTACAATTACAAATCTCACTATTACAAGGTAATTTGTAATTGGCTAGCCTGAGTTACAATACATGCAAAAGAGTAAATAACAATTGTTGTATATAAGGCGAAAACAAAAAAAAAACAAAAATGCTAAAAACAAAGTAGATCCGGGTTGTTCCATGGTTTGTCTCTGCAACAGA
>WIPJ01067644.1:120790-132391 GCA_018155075.1 Cassiopea andromeda | reverse complement strand
TCAGCTTTGATAAACTGAATAAATGTGTTGAAGCAAAGATTAAAAAGAAGAGGGCTCAAGCAGTCTCCCTGAAGAACACCTCGACGAACAGATATAGCAGGGGTTTGAAATTCTTCTGTGATAATGGAAGTTTTGAAATCCAGATATAAGTTGGAGATCAGGGCTTGTACATGGGAAGGTATGTGATGGTACGATAGTACAGATTAAAATGTAACAATCAGATGCAGGGCCAAATACAATTTGATGTAAGCCAATGAAGTGTTTGAAGCAGAAATAAAAGTAATAATATGAATTATTCTACTTCAAAAACTTCACTAATAGCAACAATATTTTAAGTTTGTGCTATTTTCTACAAGAGAAAGTGCATACATTTTTTGCAGAAATTAACACATACTATAACTACTGTGTTGTTTCAAAAATTCCAAATAAATTGACTAAAAATAATAATTAAATAGAACTAATGAAATTTCACTTACCTTATAACAGTTCTGAGAAGAGCTGCTCGTCCTTCATTATGAAAGCAAATAATCACAGATGTTGTTGGAAGGATAACATCATAAATCATTGATTTGCATCTAAGAAGGAGAGATTTAACTGAATACTGCAATGTACACAAAATAGACAGCTGATAAAAACAGTGTGTGTTAATGAAAAAATCATAGATACAAATGCCCCTTAGTAGGAAAAGTATGGGTGATCGACTAGGTGAGTGATTGAAGATTGCTACTAATCTTCAGATGGATGCCATCTATGTGGCACAACTAAGAAGGAATCACATAGGGAGAGAAATTTGACTTATAGCAATACGTCGTAATTATTCTCTGCACAGTCCCTCTCATGGGATGAGAAAATATTTTGTACCCCCTTACTATAAATAACATCATTACCTACAAAAACTGTCTGGTGTGCCCCACTACTTGAGAAATACTGGCTTATAGGGAAGGGGTGGTGAGATTTTAGTATGGGTGTACTTCTCTCATTGCACTGTATTCAAGGAGGGAAAGCAAGAAAAAGGATTGGGGAGCTGGGCTTTATAAATGTCAAATTTCCTAGAAGTAAATTTTTAAATGGAAACAAACACCTCATTGATATTATTACTGCATATAATACACCATACCATTCACATTTTAAACATGGATAAATTCAAGTGATAGAATCTTATATTATGAGGAGAATAATACATGATGCAATTTGAACAGTATTTGAGTTGATAAAAAAATTAATACATTCAGCAAGTGGCAGAAACCTCAGATATAAAAAAATAGTACAATTAAGTAGTACAATATTAGTACTGAAATTTTCCACTATCACATCAAAAGCTATAAAATACAAAAAAATCTACAGCACTCTCAACAGTTCTAAGTAGAGCTATTCTGCACTAAAACATGAACTAAAATGCTTTTTTTGGTCTAAAATGCTTTCTTATGTTGCACTATGCACTAAATTAAAAGCCTTTTTATTTTGCACTAAGATCCAATCCCTAGTAATGAAAATCCATATTCTATGGTAGCTATGTATGTAGCATACATACACCATAATAAATGACAAAGAATTTATTTAACCTTCAGATGAACTTTTGTGACATGTACTAAAGCTGGGGTCTCAACCTCAAATTACCTGGGGGGCAGCTGGAGGCAAAGTGATAATGAGGCTGGGCAACAGAGCACTTGATGAAACAGCTATTGATTGAGTTCATGTTGAAAAGGACTTTACAAATGGGTTTGCAGTAAATAATGGGAAGATGAGCCCCAAGTAGCAACAATGATGATGTAATAAAATTTGATAATGCAAATTTTAGTGTAACAAAAATAAAACAATTGAGCGCAAAGTGCAAACATTCTCAGAGCAGCCTATGCCAAAACCTCATGGCAGCACTAAGTTTAAACTTCACATTAAGCCGAGGACCAAAAACATCATTCCATGGGGATGCAGATTTGAGAACGCTGTACTAGAACATGGCTTGCAATGGAAGGCAGCATCTATTTCAAGCCAAGCATTGATTGGCATTTGATAACAAATATTTTAAGTCAGTCCATTGTATTTCAAAAGTAGGGTAGAGTTGCAAAATAGAAGTCTGCATTGTTGTACATACAGTTTTAATAGCAAAAAATTTTTAAGGGAACCATTAAGAAATATCCTTTTTATGATACTAAAGGGTAATAACTAATAAATTGTGTACTGCTTTGGTGTAGAGGATTTTGGAGGGTGGCATGTAAATAAGGGCAGCATATATTTCAAATGTTTTTATTAAATTGCAATTAATTTCCCAAGGACAGAAAGCTAAAGACATATGCCTAAACTAAGAATTATCTTTTATGCTGTATTTCATGAAACCTTTTCTTTGGATAGCTTGGGTAAGTTTAAACAGATGGAGTCAAAAGACCAGTAGAACACCTGTACTAAACAAGAATATGAAATGGCTAAACAAACAGTAAAATTCTCAAGAGAACAATTCTTATCACCTTGGATATTATTCTCATTGAGTAAACAATCACATTGTGGATAAAATGTTTTCACTAACAGCAATATGTCAAAAAGCTGGCACCAAAAACAAGAGATTTATTATAAATTACTTCATTTTGATGGATCTTATAAAGTAAATATTTCATTTTAACTAGGAGATGCATTTTAACTTTTTTCTTTTTCAGTAATAACAGCACAATTTATTATAAACAGCAGGACCACATTAGCATCATGCTGCCCTACCCTGTCCTGCTGTATCAAAAAAGAATTATGAATGTTTGTAAAAATGTAAAGCATAACCATTGATCAAAAGTTCTTGACTAAAGTTACAACTTGGCTTTCCATACCATAGAATTATAAGAAAATATAATTTCAAGGTCATTTCTTATGCACAGAGGTTTTTTAAAGATTATTTGAGAAAATCTTGACTACCAATGGAAACTCAATACTTACTTAGGATCTCTGACATCTGGTACTGCTCTATCAACTGGAAGCTTATCACTCTCTTTTTGATTATATGCATTTCTGGCATAAGGATCTTCATCAGGTCGCAATTTTGCTGCATTAACATAAGCAGCAGCATCTAAATTTGATATTTCTCTTTTGTCTATATCACTAGATTCTCCTAATTTGCCTTCTTTGAATGAAACAGCGCTTCCACGGTTCTCATTCTGTTCCTTTAGCCCTAGTACTCTGCCCCTAAAAACATACTCCTTTCTAGGTTTTGACTTCTGAAATGAAGTATGATGCTGTCCTATTAGAAAAAAGTACATACCTCCAATCCAAATCAAAAACAGGCTCACAACAATAATCCTATTTCTCCTCATCTTCATGTTTGCGACTTGCCCAGAGGCGAATATGCTAGTTATTAATGTATATTACAATGATATATCCCCTCCGCGAGTTCTTGGGAACAATAGAAAATTGTCTTTCTCAACCTTTCCCGGCTTACCGCAAACAAAAGTCCATGTATATATTCTACAAAAAGTCAGATAAATCATAATCTGATACTCCCCAATGATAAGTTTCTTCAGACATTGCTCACTTTCGAATACTAAAAAACTTTTCAAAGACAAAGAATTGCAAAATGGCCTAAATAAAACGTATACTTCAGTGCCATGCACCAAATCTTTGACAAAGCTTCCTTATTGAGACAAATATGCTGTTTCATACAACGACCAGAACAAAAATCTATTAACAACTCGCTGCAAGTATTTCAAAACGCATAAATTGTTTACAATATTTCTCTGATAATGAGCATTGTACGTCACCCGCTGTCCTCTACAGCAGCCATTTTGCAGTCTTACACGTTGAATAAAGGCAGTATTATACAGACCAGTAAGCTGGAAATCTCTGTGATAAGTAGGATGACCAATAGTCAAGAAAGTCAAAAAATTTTACGGTCGTTGGGTTAACTGAAACACCAAAAAACACCTTTATATTACAATCACATTTCGAAGAAATTTATAGGCAAAAATCATGTATTTAGGTCAATAAAGTCAAAATTACAAATAGAGGCTATAATGCGGTTAATATTCAACACTTTTTTGGTCAATAAAATCAAAATTGTGAATGATAAGTCAAATATCCTCAAATCTCCATTTATTAGTGAATTGACCATCGGATATTGCTTCCCTATACGTCTTGATTCTCCATTCTTACGAAATTATTTCCGTTTATGCTCTGATTTTCATTTGTAGCGTGTGAATTATATTTTCCATCTTCTGTATTTTTCAAGTATTTAATCTAGTTATTTAGCTTTTTTCTTTACTGTACTGATGATGACACTAGTACAGTGTCAAAGTATGTACTAATGAAATGGCATAGTATAGTTTATTAATAAATTGATTGTACCTACTACAAAGTTAAGGAAATTCTTTACGTCAAAATGTGATAAAAATCACCAAAAAATAAGATCAATTCTTCTATTTATAAAAGTAAATTTCTGGTCGCCCTAGTGATAAGCATACATATCAGGGGTGACTTTTAGCAGAGGGAATTTTTGTAGCAATCATACTTTTCACTCACCACTTACCTTGTTTCTTGTATTAATATGATGAATTTCCTCACTGCTGCATGGCTATTGACATCTTTCCAGATGTTCGCTATGTTATGCAGTATCACAATTAGATTAAATGATCTTATCTCCATCTGTAAAAATATGCACGTGGCTGCAAACAGGTCCCACCCATGTTTTGAAGTTGTACTTAGAGCCCCTTTGCTCCGAGTGTTTGACGCCACTCCTGATCAATTGCAGCGCCATTGCAGACTGGGAGCTTAAGTCGACAGCGCCTTTATACTTTTCTTTCTAGTTTTATCATAGCATGTAGTTTTGTGACATTTTATACTATTTTCTAAACCAGTTAACTTGAAACTCCGTATTTCATAGAACTCCCAGGCTTTACTGTTATCTCTCCTCATAAAATATCTTCCCATATCTCCAAAGCTGTCTAGCTTGAAAACTTTTCCTCTGGAATGTAGTTTTTGCCCCACAGAGGAAACAAACTTCCCAACTCATACTTTGAGCATTGTAGTTCTTCATGCATGCTTTGCCATGATAATATAACTTAAATTCAATTTATAATTTCTTTGGAAAAATCAATAATTTGGAAGTTAGTCATTCAAAAACACCATACGCTCTCATGCAAGTGTATTCAGACAAACCTGACTGTATTCAATTGACTATCTAGATACAATCTTTTGTAAAGTTTTAATAAACTTCTTCAATCCTGCCACTTTCAACAAACACGATATTTTTTACCCATTGTTCCCTTCTGATTTGACGCCCTTTCCTGTTGCAAACACACCACATGCTGGTAGTGTGTCTGCATACGTGATTTGTGTTTTCCAAGATCACTCAAACTGTCATTTCTCCATATGCTCAACAACATCTTTCTGATGCATGCAGATGCTTTTCAACAGCACTTTTTAGCTCAATCTTAGGCTACAATTTCTCACCACCGTAATGCTCCCATACTGTTTTTAAATCCAGTCGCGTATGCATCAATCCCCACTCGTCTCTTACCGATTGTTTCTGTTCTGATTATACTATTTTATTACGACAGACAAATTTTTTTACGCAAAATTGAAAGAGCATGAGAAGATTTTAACTCAAATTTTTAAAAGTCCCATTGTTGGAATCCAAGTTAGGGAGTTTAGATGATATAGCAATTTAGCGTTTACCACTTAAATTTCCTGTTATATTGTATCATGCTCTTTATTTAATGTGAGATTTCAGAATGCTTAATTTAATTTTATTCTCTGTGAATAGAATAGAAATATTGTAACTTCTCCAATTATTGACGTCATCAGTATGGATAACTTTAACTACCTAAGTTCATCCTCAGATCTAAGAGGAGGTTGGTTCATTATAATTGCTTTCCTGGGAAGACTTCTCTTAACAGCTCCTCTAAAAAGCCATGATGATATTGATTTTGGTAGTCATACTGATCAACCTTAGTTACGATATTTTTGCTTGAAATGAGTTTTTTCTTGTTTGTGCTTGTAGTTTTTTATACGTATAATGACATTGCACAGCAGACAACAAAACTTTTTTGGAACATTCTAAATTTTTCGTAAACGAGTAAGAATTTTTACAAACTTTTTACCTTCTCATTAACAAATTCTGTTGAAAGATTGTTGTTTGATTTCTTATGAATAGCTTTGTTACATTCTATGTTGGATATGGATTGCACTCTAGAAGTATGTGGTTTTGAAACTATTTCTCTTGGAGTTAAAAGGAATCTCGCTTACATGCTAAAATTTCCTTTCTTGAAATCCAACGGGAACTAGCTTGAATGTAAAATCGATTTGCATTACGTTTGATTAAAAGATCTATCTTTGATGCTATATATCTTAAATGCTTATGGACTGTTTTTGACTTGTATGGGGGATTCCTTTTATGATAATTATAGCTTATGTATTTCGATTTTGCAGGTTTTGGGTGGAATTTGAATTTCAAATGGGATTTCCTTCCTGGAAACGCCCTTACAGAACATCAGAATGACCCTGCAGCTCCGATCAAGTAATTTCTTACGTTCATTGCTATTATTATTATTTATATGAGGAATAAGCCATGGAGTCAATCTGAGCTCTTAGACTATTAATGTCATTATTATATTTCATGTAGGGAGGAGCTCAATATTAGTTATGCATGTTCTTTGAAGCCAACCAAATACAAATTACCTGTCAATGAGACTTTATTTGTAAATTTAATACTATAATGAAGAAGTGAAGTTTGAAAAAAATTATTATTAGTACTTAAATCTTCTTCAATTCAACAACGATTGTTTCGTATCATCTTCACTTTACATCAGAATAACATCTTTCATCTTTTACCCATCATCTTTCATCTTTCATCTCTCATTAATTTGTAGTGTTATACTATCATTGCAGATTACGTATTTTTTGTCTCATTTTTCCTACGTCGTGCTGTGTTGCTTGATATTTAATGCTATACCCCATGATGCAGTTCTTCCACCATGTAGAAGAACCTTGATTATTATATCATTGTTATTGATTATTATTGCTATCATGAAGAAAAGGAATTGGTTGACAATTTTAGCATTGAATAAGTGCAATTTTCATCAGGTTTTTTTCGTAGTGTGCGCTTAATTAGTAAATTAATTACTTTTGTCTATGCGAATGAAAATTCTGGCTTTTCATGATTCGTAAGATTATGTCTCTTAAAGAAATGTTTCAAATTATAGAAATACAAGAAGGGCTGCTGAAGTTTGGATGGATGAATATAAAAGATATTATTATGCAGCTGTTCCATATGCCAGAAATTCACCATATGGAGAGTACGTTTTATTTTTGCATTTTACATTCCGATTTTGAATGATATTTGCTCTGTACAGATTTAGCTGTTTTACTCTGAAATTAATTCCAGTTGCTTATTCTGAAGTTATCCACATTATTTTCATGAAATTGTTTACGGAATTTGAAATTGGCTTTAGTATATCGCCCGGAGTTTTACACGAGGTAAACAGGAGCGTGAAGGAAGAGATTCTGAAAGAGAAAAAATAGAAGTACAATGTATATTTATTTGTTTATTTATGTATTTATTTGTACATATAAATAAGGGTTTATATATAACGACAAAAAATCAAAGTAAGTCAAAGGCAATTTCAGTCATGATTGAAACAGAGTGTAAGATTGTATAATCCTTTGTCTTATAAGTGATATAATTCTTTGTATGAAGTTTTCTTTGATATCTAGTGTATTATTCCTCACGTTGAGAAACAGCTTCAATATTAATCACATGAGTTTATATTTCGTAATGCATCACTCCTATATCGTACAGATATGTTTTATCGTCTTGAATATAGGTTGAGAAGTTTCAGTTTGTTTTCCCAGTATTAGTGATCGAATTCTACTTAGAAAGCAGTTGAAGTGTAAACCTTTTAAATGGTACGTTGAGAATGTCTACCCTGAATTAAAGTAAGTACCACTCACTCAATTGTGAAGTACACACTCAGTTGAGAATGTGTACCCTCAATTTTTATCATTTATTCTATTTTTTACAATTCCTGTCTTTGCGATTCAACCCTAGTACTTTAAACAATATTTTCTCCGCTGTATGAACTTCGAGAATATTAGTAGGCTATATATTTTTATATTTTCTTGTAGATATAAGTTTGATTTTTTATCAACTTTCGAAGTTTTGCTTGGCCTTCACAGGTTTTGTTTGATTGGCAATTATGAATTGAACGATGTTTTAAATAACACGCGGTTGGGATTTTGAAGTGTTTTGATATGGTTTAGACTCCCTTTTTAGGGTTGTTCGCAAGGAGATGTTTTCCTGCATATTCCCGGCGAAGGGAACTCTCGGCCAGTTAGGGAAATAGCTTTTAGCCTTTTCTGTGGAGAAATTTTTTGCTTCTCGGTGAGTTTATAACCACGTGGCCGTTGCAGACAATAACATTCTTCTTGCTTTGCCATGGATATGTGGTCATTGAGCTAGGTGTGGTCTCGGTAGAATTCAATCTCGGCTAGCGGCGAAAATATTTCCCCATGCGAACACTTATGTAATTCCATATGGATTAAATATATCAAACATAGTGTCAGCTGATCGAGATTCTTGCTTCACCGAGAAAATGCCGGAGGTTTCTGCACATGAGCAACCCCTTAAATTATTCTTTCTGTGTTTGATGATTAGAATTCCGACTGATGATACATTATCGTATGGTTCAATTAAACAAAATAATAAATGCATTGATACACTTGGTCATGGTGAAGGACAGACAGTTGGTTTCTATGAATGCCATGGTCAAGGTGGAAATCAGGTATGCTCTCTGTTTACTGTTTAAGCTTTTACCCTACTTTGCCTTTTATTGTCAGCATAAAGCCTCTTAATGAATATACACCCGCTATTTTATTTAATTATAAATTGCTGTTATTAAATTATTGATATCCTAGTGTAATTTGAATACGAAAGTTTTATTCTGGTTTTATAGAATGTCTTTCTTCAAGTGTTAAAATGTGCATACTTTTGCATTATTTCTCTGTGTATTTTTTCAACTTTTGCTTTTTAGGAATGGTCAGTCACAAAATCAAAACAACTGAAACATGAATCTGTATGCCTCGATGCACCTGAGGCATCAGAAGGCATGCCACTGCAGCTGATACCATGCAACAAAGATAGTGAAAGTCAAGTACGATTTTTTAATTATCATACTTTATTAATTTTACTATCAATAATATTCATCAGTTTTTTCTTATGTTTTAGAATGCTCTTTTTTCTTTGATTTATTGCTTTTTTGCCATGTTGGAAGCATTCTGTGTGTTTAATTTTCCTTTAAATACTAGAACATTGATTTTCTTTAAATGTTAGGTTATGCGACAAAATAATGTCTTATTCTGTTTGTTTATTTTGTATAGAAATGGCGGCACGATGACATGACTTCGCATTTGATTCACATCAAGTCGAATTTGTGCATAGATAGCGTCGAAGCACAAAGTGATAAAGGACTTGTTTTAAACAAGTGTGATCAAGGTTCATTGACTCAGCAATTTGTTATGGATGTTACAACTTTTGAAGGACAGTAAAGAAACTATAGTCTTCAAGTATTATCTATAAATTATTACCTCTAATTAACGCCGCCGGGGTATTCTTTAACACAACCAGCTTTTTATTACAGTATAGGGTGGCGGCGATTATCAAAGAGTGGCGTTCACTGTAGAATGAAAAATGACGTCATGATAACAATGTTTTCTGTTCCCAATTTGACGTAATAAAATACTGCTTTTAGATTTTTTGAGAATTCATAATATTTGCTTCAACGTTTCCAAAATGTCAAAGAATCCTAGTTTTACTTTCTCCATTAAAGTTTTCTTCCATGAAATAAAGTATACATACCTGTTGCAGATCCCAGGCTCTGAAATTTGAATAGACTTATCAGAACGTTGATTTTAATGTACTGCTTCTGTTGCCTTTTTCAACAAAGTAGCGTAAATCAAAAAGACGAATCCCTTTCGTGAGAGTGGGTTTACCCAACCCCCGACGCGTCCTTATCCACTTGCGTTGCTTCTAGGACCCAGTCCCTTCCATCACGGTGGAGATTTCGGATTTCTTCCATTTGTAGAAAGTGCTTATTTTATCTTTCATTGTGGAACACTTTGCCGATAGAAAAGAAGTTAAAATCTTGTAAGGTATTTGTTATTTCGTGATTGTTAGGTTTAGAAGCGGTGTTCGTTAGAGGAGATGCATTAATTTTATGAATATTTCACATAGAAAGTAATCAATTAAACATAGTGATAGATATGAAAATAGAAGCTATTCTAGCTGAGCGCCCATGGAGGCCATCAATTCGTGTGGTATTTTTAATTCCCTGTAATTTCTGAATTTATGAACATCCGCAGAATTTGCTGTGAATTCTTCTCACTGCATTTTCTGCACGAAGGATCAACTCCCCACTTTCACAATTTTGTAGTAGGCCATTAACTGTAAACTTTCAGCTCAAAGTAGCAAATTCCATGGTTCATATGTAAGCCTATACCTCATTTGTTGTCTTAAATATTAAATATTTTAGATATTGATATACGCCGTTTTTAACTAGAAAATGGCAGATGAAGTCATTGATGTGAATGAAGCAACTGTCAGTAGGCCTTTTACCCTGAAAGGGGGGATGGGGCTAAGCCCCTCTTGCGAAGTAGCCAAGGGAACTGAGTCCCCGTACCTCCTCTAATACAGCCCTAGGTACAATTATTAGTAAAGTACTTTCATTGATTCAAGTAATTGAAAATGCTGCTGTGACGTAGAAAAGGTAGGAAGCTCTTTATGAATTGTCATCAAATCAAGTCATTTTAGCTGATATATTGCGTGATAAAAAATGAATTTTAATTTGAATATTGAGATTCATTTATCATATATTTTAGATGTTTTTTCAAGTGATTGCAGCTTTCTTTACACATACTCTTCAGTGGAGTCGGATTCCCCTTCTCATAGGCTTCTTATTCGCAAGTGGGGGGCTTATTCAAGGAGGCTTTTATTCGGAAGTGGGGGGCTTATTCAAGGAGGCTTTTATTCGGAAGTGGGGGGCTTATTCAAGGAGACCCTTATTCGCAAGTGGAGGCTTATTCAAGGAGACCCTTATTCGCAAGTGGGGGGCTTATTCAAGGGGTTATGTCATTATTTGTTATGTCATAATTTACGTTATTTTACTAGTATTGCACATTGATAGAAAATGACGTAGCTGTGAATGATTTATCCAACAACAATCTAAACTACAAACAACACTGGGAATGTTACTTGTGAAAACAATGGGGGTTTTCACAGCCTCGGCATGGGAATTTACAGAGGTGCTGAAATAGCATTTCTTTTGATATTGAAGATGTTTGTAGATTGGCGGCCAATGATTGCAGCGTAATAGTGATTGCTGTACCTGCTGCCAGTGACGCATCTTATCATGCTGCGCTTTGTAATTCTATGCTTAACGCCTCCGGCTCCTAAAATCCGTGAGTGGTTTATACATACTGGAATGGTAAGTATGACTTCAAAACACAATATGGGTTGGCAGTAATTGGGTCGTATCATTCTATCTATGAATAATTCACAATGTCTAATGACTAGCTATAATTTAGCAAATATTGTTTAATGTTCTTGAAGAATAAGTCTGACAGCTTTACTGTATTTGT
>WIPJ01067644.1:69575-102081 GCA_018155075.1 Cassiopea andromeda | reverse complement strand
GTTTATCAGAACCCCCCCCCAGCTTATTTGGCACTTGAGAGTACACTTGGTGAAAAATGATGATAAATCTTGGTAAATAAAAGAAGTTAAACTGTTAAATGGTTTCTGACATCACATACATGACAATTTGTACACATATAAATTGAATTTAACACTATGAAACACTCTTAAGTCTCAAATATCAATCATCAAACTTTGTTAACTTTTTGGGCAGCTGAGTACTACTTTCTTATAAGCCACTTCCTTACTTAAAAAACGTGTACTTGCCACTCAGAAGTAGTCAAATAACTAGATGTCATGCAAGATATACTGATTGTGTGCTTTATTAGGTAATTCTTATGGGTGCTCTCTTTGGAGGGGCATCTTTAAAAATTTTGATGCAGAAGGGGGATCACCTACATCCTATTGAAATAAGGGAGGTTTTAAAAAAAGTTCCCTTTTGACTGGCAAATTACCCAGCCCCCTCTAGATAAAGAATGACTGGTCCCTTTTAGAGTTTGTCAGAAAAATTGCCTATAGTTTGCTTCTGCATTTTTCAAATTTAATTTAATTCTATTTTCACCCAAAATTTTGATACTTGATCTGTTACATGTTTTTCTGGAGTATCACCTAGAACAACAACAGAATGATCTGGGCTTCCAGCCAACATTATAGTAGTAATTATTAGCATAACAGCAGCTGCTGTAACTTAAAATACAGTGTCCAACCTTCAAAATTTTGAATGGCTGTATGCCCTTGTAATTATCATAATAGTCTAAGCCATGGCTTTTCAAAAATAAGTAAAAGTCCTTTCCCGCACCCAATGGCGCATAGGGCGGCGCTAATCTCCGTTTCTATAGCCCTAGACCACGCGTTTGCAAATGCAGTCAAAGCTACAGTGGGGGGCTGTTCCACTGGTAGCTCCACAAGTTTAACTTTCCCACTCCATTCTCATATATCGAGCACCAGACAAGAAGGCAGTGGGTGCCATTTTTAAAGTCTTTGGTATGACTTGGCTGGGGCTTGAACCCACAACCTACCGGCTGGTTGTGAGGCAGACGCTCTACCACTGGGCCATCACTCCAGTAAACCATGGCTTTTAGCATTGTATCTATGTATATATATATATATATATATATAGTTTCCTAAGAGGCCTATCACTGAGAAATCTTGTACAACTTGAGAGACACTCATACAAAAAAATGGCAAAAAATCACTCTGATTTTTGATATATCAAAAATGTCACACAATTCTTGCAAGTGATGTCCCCTTCAAGCTCCCATATCAAACACTTCCATTTTACAACATACAAGAAAATCGCAATTAAAAGTGCAATAAAACAAAATCATAGCATGTGAAATATTAAAAATTTCATTATATATCCAACATATCGTTCGAACAAGTAATGGTATGAAATCAAAAAGTTGTAAATCTTGACCCTTTCATTTCTACGAAAGCATTTGCTTTTAGAATTCTCAAAATATTTAAGCCTTGAACTTCACATTGCGCTTTATTGAAATAGGCAGTTAGTTAAACTACTGAATGTCATTCTGAACATCTTGCGTCCAGATGCCAAAGCCACATTCAAAGCAAACAAGCGGCAAAAGTTGAAATAAGAATTAAAAGCAAATAGAGTGGCTCTAAAGTAAATGAGTTTTCCCTTCTGATTTAAGCTTTCTCTTCAACTTAAGTTCTTTCATTTCCTCTGCGGTTGGAGTTGGAGGGAGTCCTTGCTTCCTTCTTCCATCTTTGATCGCATTAAATTCCCTTTTACAATCCTTATACAAATCAAAATATCTCTCACATGCACGTGCATTGTATCCATTCCTTGATAAACAATTCATTGATGCATTTGCCTCATCTAAGCAATAATTTCTGTCTTCATCACTCCAACGCTTCAGTCTACTTTTTGAGGCCATTTTGAAAAATGGGAAACTGCGTTGGAGAATGCCTCGTCTATCTTTGAATTTTATTTGTTACTCAATTCCGGTCTGGCGGTTGATATCAATCATCCAAGTTCAATTCTATTGTTCAATGCACAGAACAACATGGCAAGGCTGGAAGAAATTTTGGCCGGCCATGTGCAAGATGTTTTTAGTAGCTTAGTTGATGGGTTAAGTAGTAGTCTTGCAGATTGTAAAACCCCAGGAAATGAATACATGGCATTGTTATTTAATTTTCTTTGCAAAGAGCATGGGGAACCGAATGACTGCGATAGAGATCCATTGTTTTGTACAGTGATAAAGGACCTATTGCTTGCTTTAGACCACTGGAATATGAAGGAAGGAAAATCAGCTTTTGCTTTACTTTGCAAATGCATTTCAGTTTGTATCAAGTCATCAAAGAAATGTAGTGAAATTCTGCATTCATATCTGGTCAGAAACTTGCAAAATTATGTGGCAAAAGTGACTGAAAATGATATCTTGTTGTGGGAAGAAACTGAAGACCAGCAAATAGGCCGTTTCCAATATGAAATATTAACTCCAATTGCTACCTTTTTCCGCTTACTCTTTGAGCTTACTACAGAAGATGTACACGAAGAGGAGAATAGAGTTGGAATTTTTGACCAAGAAATTTTCAATTCACTTCTGCAAGTCTTGGCAGTTGATGGAGATGAAGCAATTTTGCCTCTTCTCTCCCAAATCATCAAAATGCATATTACATATAAAGAATCAAAAAAGAAGGTAGGTTTAAAACTGGCTCATCTTTATGCTTGTAGTTTGAATAGCTAGCGGCACTTCTTCATTGTAAACATTGTGCCTACCTAATCATTGCACTGTCTATGAGTATTTCATTTTATGATAAAATAATGATGGTCTATATCATATAATCTCTTTAGGAAATAGTCTAATTGTATTTCACCATTCATGAGAAAAATAGCAAAAATATTGTTGGCAAATTCAATAGATATAAGATATGATTAAAAACTCTTATTATTTTCTTGCTTTTATCTTAATTTGTTCGTATCTTAATTTATCACTTCAAATGCTCTTTTAAGGAATTTTTTGCAAAACTTTGTGAGATACAGTCATGCCAAGAAGCCAAAAATAATTCTGTTTATGCTGTGGCATGTTTGACTATTGATGAGCTGTTGAATGGAAATATTTATGATATCAGAAGTGAGGAGAAATTAAGATTGTTTATTCAAGATGGACTAGCCAATGATGATTCATTGACAAGGAAGAGAGCCATGTATCTGTTGAAGAAGATTGTTGAAGTTAGCCACAGTAATTTTAAGCAGTGGACAATGTTGAATGATTTCATTCTACTTTTTGAAATTCTTGAGGAAAAACAGGTTTGCATTAGATATCAAATACTACCTTTATTGGATGATTGTGCTTACTGGTAAAGCTGAATATAATTTTGAATTTGGATTGCAAAAGAAAATTTTGGTTTTCTAAATGATGCTATTGAGGAATCATGGTAATTCAATAATGAAGAAAATATTGAATCTGAATTTACTGGTCAACTTTATAATTTTCATGTCTTATAGTTATGGCTAATAATTTTTTAAACACTTGTCTTCCTTAGCTTCATGTGATACTGCCTGTGCTCCCAACAGTAGCTAATATTCTAAAATTGTCACAGGATGGAGATGATGGTATGTCATTTCTGCTGCCTCATAGTTTTTCTTTATTGTGACAGATTCAGGATTTCTTTAAATTTTTGTTCCAACAGAGGTTGCCAACATATTGGTGAATCATGTAGGGCTGTTAATGGTGCCTGTGGATATTTTTATGTGGTGTCTCAGCTACTTTTTTTACTGCTTTTGGAAGCTTTAAGCACCCCAATATGAAGAAGTGCTAAGACAAGGAGGAAAAGGATATGAAGTTTTGTAAATTATCATATTTCTACTACAAAAAGGTAGCTTGTCAATGGGTCTATTGCAGAGGTCTCAAATTTGTGGCCTGCAGGCCATTTATGGCCCCAGAGTAATCTTTTTTGGCCCCAACCCAGATAGAAGATGTAATACTAGTGTAGCCAGAAATAGGAGTTGACCTCCAAGGGACCTCTCAGCCTACTCCTACTTCCTCATCAGGATTTAGCTCAGTCTCACTAGCCTCATGCACTCCATAAATTCTAAACATTAGTCATTACTTCATGTTTAGAAGGAATGATCAAAACTGTTAATAAGGATACTTGAGGATATTTTTCATGATTTTTTGTGAATTCCATTATTTAGCTAACCCAATGATATTATTGAGCTAACCACACCCAGGAACTGCCTCCAGTGGTTTTCAGGTACATTGAGTTTGAGGCTCCTGGTTTATTGGAAGCTTTGATATATTAGTTAAAGCCAGATCTTGCCTATCAATTGATTTATATTTGTAGATTGTGCTTTTTAGGCAGTGATGTATTGCATTTTTCATGGCTTTCAACCATCTTAGTCCGTGGATTGAATCATGATAACCGTTTAGTGACAAGATGGGCAATTGATACCATTCTTGATTTGGAGGTCAAGCACTACAAATTCTTCCAAAACAAGAATTGGATTTATGTCATTGATCCTCTCCTTTGTGCCTTGAAGGAATATCATTTGTTTGAAAAAGAGACTGGCATGGATAGTTCTGCATGTCCAACTATTGTCACAAAGTTAACTGCTTTTTTGTTAAAGTGCCAAAGCATTGATTGTGACAGTTGTCATCAAGTTGAGTTTTTCAGAAAGGTGTGTTGGATGATATGTTTATTTTAGACTAGTAGCAACTATTGATTGATAAGAAGTATCTATTGACATTGATATATCTTAGCTGCAATGGAAATTTGTCATAACATATATCAATCAATCATATCTTTCCAATTCTCTTGTAGAAGCTTTATTAATCACAATCTATTTGATTTTTAATATTTTAAATTAAGATTGAGAGTAGCTTGTGCTGCTTTTGTTTTTGCCTTCATGATTTCTATTAACTATGGCATTTAGTATTTGTATTTATTTGTATTTTGTTTACTATTGATAAATCATTTATGCTAGAATTATAATGTAACATTTGTCTTGTAATTGATACATAGATCATTGGGTCCCTGTGTTCAACCGGATATAATGCAATAGCATTCCCTTGCATTGCTGAAGCCATATCATTTCTAGCATTGCCAGGAGTGGTAAATTCAGAACTGTTATCAGTAACTAAAGTATGGATATTATCTCAAACATCAACATTTCCAACAGAGCTTAGAGTTGCTTCATTTTGTCTTCTTCTCAAGATTATCAGGAACTTTCTCAGTAAGGATGAAGTCTCACTGGTTGAATTTATCAAGTTTTCAAAGGCCATTTTTGAGCAGGGCTGTCTTTTTTATGGAAATGAGTTATGGTGCCATTTAGTATCTGTTATAAGAGAAAACATTTTTAGTTGGAGGTGGCAGCATGGAATGGATGAAAAGATAGGAAACTTTGAAACCCTCAAAGAACTTTGTCTTTCTGCTACTGTAAAGTTCCTTGATGGGAAATGTGATATATTTGAAACAGCACAAGAGATTAGTTTAATGATATTTATTACTATTGATGTATTGAGTGAAAATGGACTAGAAGCTGGAGCCCAGCTTATAGAATGCATTTTGTTGCCTATTCTTGATGTACTGACAAAATTTGGGAGGACTCCATATGTAAATGAAGACAAGAGTAGAAGATCTCTCATTTTGATTAGTTTCATAGTAAAATGGGGTACAGTAACAACAGAAAATCACACGAAGAATCAAAATGTCATGTTTATTCATGAGAAATTGCTTGAAATGAGTAGTAGTATTCTATCACTACATGGAACCATCCTTGAAAATATCTTTAATGGATGCCACTCAAGTAATGACGTAGGAATTTTATCTTTAGAGCTTAATTGCTCACTTTGTGATTTCTGGAAACTTGTATCAAAAGATGATTTGCTACTTGAGAATATGAAATTCATTCTAAAAATCTGCTCAAATTATATGAAGAAAGTCATTGAGGACAGAATTGTGAAAAATAATTATCTATTGTTTAAATCATTGGAGATGATCTTGAGTAAGGATGATGAGAAATTAAAGACTCATGCTGAATTTGAAAGTATGCAATTGGAGCATAAATTGTTGGAAATCATTAAAGAAATTAGTTTGGATTTCTCAGTGTATCTTGATACTCATCGACAGAGCAGTCAGAATACTAGTGATTCATTGGGGGTTACTGGCTCTTTTAATGATGAAATTATGAATGCACTGTGGACGTTGATATCATTTGCAGTTAAGGAAGAAGAATTTCAAATGTTGATGACTTCATCATTGGAAAATAAGCATTTGCTATTGAACTCATCATTAACTTTATCTTTTTGCAGTCTTGATGAATTGGTGCACAAAATTATTGAAGCTATTGATGTCTCAGTTGGTAATACTGTAATACCTATTTTGGAATGCATTCAGCACTTAATGCCACATATAGTTAAATCATCAAATAATCTGTCAATTCTTGTATTAGAGTCAGTATGGTGTCTGTTTAAGGAACAGGAAAGGAGGGATAGTAGATTCTGGAAGATATTTGTTCCATGTATTAATGTATTATTCCACAAATCTGTGCTACTGGGCTTTGAAAAGGACTTGCTTGATAAATTGAGTGAATTTTGGCGATTTTTGGAAGACATTGGTCAAAAGAAGTCAGGTATTTTTAATGTAGTTGTCAAGCATTGCTGTGAAATTTGGGGAGATTTTTTGCTTGGAGGTAACAACACTAGAAGCAAACATTACAAATCAATGTTTTGGTGTATTGACTTGCTTGTTGATGCTTGCATGTTTGGCCATGTGCAGAAAAAGGCTGCCAGAGTGTCACAGCAAACCATAAAGTATTTTGGTGCCAAATTTGTAAGTGAAAAAGAGGCATCAAGGAATATAAACATTGATTACCAAGTAAGATGGATTGTCATAAGAATGATGTTAAAAATCAATGAAAACTCAGAGCAGTCATTGTTTGTTGTTGAAGTCATGAAGAATTTGATTGAAAAAGACAGGAGAATATCAGAGAAAGTGAAAAGATATTATGATAATAGTTTAACCCATCGTCAGAAACTACGAATATGGCAGACAATGTTGGTATTGGTTAAGTTCATCAAAGAAGATAATGCTAGAGAAATCATGTCAAATGTCTTGAGTGTGATGATCAGTGAGAACCAGCCAAGTATTCGTTATTACATTGAATGGTTTGCTGTTATCCTAGTTTACAAGGTACCATCCTTGGCTAGTATAATTTGGCAAAAACTTAATGAAGCATCAGAGAGAAGAGTTTGTAGTATAACTTGTTTGATGTCAATCATTATGCACTTAGCAGTTGCACTTGCTGATAGAGAATTCTCAGAAATGGCAGCAGAAGCTTTCATCAAAATATTACCATGGGTGCAAATTCATCATATGCAAGCAAGAGTCCATGCACAGATTGTGTTGTGGAAATTATGGGAAGAATTGAAAAGAAGACAATGTTCTCATATATTGAAAGAATATCAGCTGATAGAATCCTTGTTTTCCCTTGATGAAACAAATGCCTCAGTCTTTAAAGCTAGAGAGGAGATAAAAAACCACTTCTATTTTAAGAGCTTTCACCCAATTAATCATTTCTCTCTTGAAACAATATATTGCAGCATGCCCAAGTTGTTGAGCATTGGAGATGATGAAGTTCTGAGCCCAACAGAACTCATTGAAGTGACTGGAGGTGGTGAAAATCTGTATGGAATCAAGATTCAGAGTGAAAGTGAACCTCTGTCTAGCCTGGTTACAATGTTAGGTCAAGGTACTAAGGTAAAAGTTGATGAAAAGAAAACCCTTGTTGAGGATAGCTCAAAAGGTAAGCATTCTTTAAACTCTTCTGAGTTCACAAACAGTTGTTGGATATAGGAAAAACATAGAACACCTTCCTTAAGCATATTAAAATTTTTGCTTAGAGTTTGAACCATTGTTCAAATGGATAGAGATATAGTTAATGTTAAAGTGAATGATTTAACACATAATTTTTATCAAAGGAAGGATATCAAAATGAAGGCTATGATTTTGAATTTTAAAGTGAAGTGATGAATATTACAACCTTATACAGTAGCATTTTCCTCAGAATTAATTGCAATGAAGTATCATATACATTTTCTTCATCCAGATGTTCTTTATTTTCATTATTCAATGTTTTTTTAAGAAAGCAAGAACAGCCCATCAAATGTTCAGAAGAAAATTGTTGCTTGGAAGCCATTGCCTCCATCAGATGATCCTTTTCTTCAGAAAGCAGACCTGTACAAAAAGGAATTGCAAAGGAGCAAGCTGGTGTTCTGTGCTTCATTGATTGATCGAACACCAAACTTGGGAGGAATCTGCAGAACTTGTGAAATTTTTGGTGTGTCTACATTGGTCATTGGAGCAATGCGATTCTTAGATGATTCAAGTTTCAAGTCATTAAGTGTTACTGCAGAAAAATGGATAAACATTGAGCAAGTTCTCCCTCGCCATCTTGAGGTCTATTTGAAAGAAATGAAAGATAAAGGATACAGATTAGTTGGAGTTGAACAAACAGCCAATAGTATAACACTAGAGGATTACCGATTCCAGGAAAAGACTTTGCTGCTTCTTGGAAATGAAAGGGAAGGTAAGCTGGCTTTTTTACATCTATTATTTCATGCTCTATTGTAACTTTTCTCTTCAACTGAATCTTACCCTGTTTTTCAAATTCTCAATTACTCTACTTTCTGTGGTTCTTTTATGCATCATTTTTTGTCCAAACCAAATGATAGGATCAAGCAAATGTATTATTGCTTTCTAGCTTGATACTACTGATGATATTTTGAGTCACTGCAAATCTAACAAAAATCTATGAGGCATCCAATTTCTAGCAATATATTGTTCATCTATGCCAGATCCTTTTCACATTAAATACTAGTTACATTATTTCTAAATAGTTTTATTTTTTGGCTCTGCCTGTCAGAATTCAAATCTATAAATTGCATAAGCTGAATTGCATGTTTGTAACAACACAAGAATCTTTTTCTTTTAATGAACATCCACATCATACCCCTTTTTGTAACATCTCTATTATAATATTTTTTGTAGGAATCCCAGTTGAACTGATTCATATTCTTGATGATTGTGTTGAGATTCCACAACAAGGGGTCATTCGATCTTTAAATGTCCATGTCACTGGTGCAATAATTACATGGGAATACTGTAAACAAATAATGCTAGAACATAAAACACTTTCAGCTTGATGGTTTGTAAGCCAACCTTTATGAAAATATTGTGTGGCATTATAAACTTGTATGAAGATGGTAAATATTCTTTGCAAAGTGGGAGTCAAAATGATGTTGGTATCGATAAAAAATTTTGAATATTCCAAAGTGGAAAATTTTATATTCATATGTTGACAAACAAGAATGAGAGAATGGGGGATTGTATCATTTATAGAAATCTGTGTAAGCAACTCAGCCTACAAAAAAATTGCTTCATAAAAATATTACTCAAAAGCAAATAAACATGTATTTTATTAGATAACAGTGGTTTATAGGAAAGTAATACTCTTGGGAGCCTTACAGGCGTCCCCCATTAATTAATTTTTCAAAAATTTACCACCCAGGACATTCTTATTCCAACCTTCTAAGTTTACACGCAGCCTTTTATACTCATTCCATTTTTTGCTAAGATTTTATAAAAACATTTTGGTACTGAAATCATAATTAAGTAAAAAAGTACTAACACTAGGCCATAAAACAGTTTACTATTTCCTATAAATTAATTTCATTGCTAGATTTGAGTAATTCAATTGTCCATTCTCCCATTCTTGTGAAGTTGGCTGCCATAACTAGTTTTCCTCCCTAGCAAGTTGTGTTTCTGGATATTCATTTATTATAACTAAACATTTACATCTAAAGTCCATGATATTCCAATCCATGTGTCCTTCCTGCTCAGGAAATGGGAAGCTGATTCGAATCCTATTGTTTACTGAGTTCCAGCAGGATGTTTCCTCTTGAAATATTAACTTTTGCAAATTATTGTAATATTCAGGTGCTAGTTTCTGCCAAGAAATTTTTACATTTGTCCACCAATATTTGTATAGATTCTGTAAAGATGACATCAGGAGGTAGTGCACCAGTTGATTCAATTGAAACTGAAAATAATGATACTAATTAGATTAGCTCAATGTTACTCAAAATCATATCTATGTGACATATAACAAAAATCTTGAGAGAGTAGAAATTTGAAATTTGAAAATAGAAATAGAAAAGAAACATTGCAATAATTATTTCCTTTGACAAAAGCTTAATTTTAATCAGTACTCAGTATGATGGTGAAAAGAGACCAAATGGTAAGAAGATTACACAGGGCATAGGATTTGATATATAAGTGTCATGTTGGTGGAGGACATCAGGATACTGACATTGAAACATTTTATTAGCCAAAACTATGCTTAGCAATAGAAAGGACTCATCTTTTACACGCACATATGAAGTGATCACGAACTCTTGATAATTTTACAATGTTCTTTAGTTCCTGCAATGAATGTGAAAATTGTTGGCTTAATTAAAAAATCATCACATCTCTATCTACATACCCATTCTTGTAAAGACATAACAGTTTTATTGTGTCATCCCCATCCATGAAACTGATATAGTCATTAAATGGCACATATTTGAAAAAACGATATTTGAATGTCCTAACACAAAATGCACCCTCACTCTTTTGGAAATAATATAAATTATGCATGCTAATTTATTTTTGATGTTAGTGTTTGCAGTAAACATTACTTCTAAATTTATTCTAGATAATTTGTGAAAGTGTAGCTAATATCAAAACAATGACTAACCTCATCTCTAAAAACCTCTCTGCTACAAGTATCTCTCCTTGCATTTGCAACTCTTGCTCTTTTTACTCCTAATTCAAAAAATTTCATCAGTTCATTATCATGTAAAGCTTTCTGGCTAAATACTTTGGTAGTATTTTTTTAGTTGAAGTATATTCCTATAGAGCTACTTACCATTGACATCATCAATTTTGATCACTCCCTTTGGGAAGCAATTTTTTAGTCTTTCTGCTAATTTCCCTTCAACTGATTGAATAAGCTTGATTTCTGGTAATAATCTATAGGAGGCTGTTGCTATAAGAAAACAAGTGCTTTTCATTTTTTGAATTTTTTATGATTCAAAATTAGTGCCTAGGATATCTAAACAGATATTTTATCATATTTTAACAGCTTGGATACAAATTTTATAGATTTTATCAACAAACTTTAGCAGTTTTTGTGTGTTTTGAGTTTCTATGAACTTGCAATTGGTTCACTAACCAACTGGACTAAACTTTGCATGATCCTTTCCAACACCTTTAACACAGTGAACTTTTAAATCCAGCTCCTAAGAAGCAAAGACATGTCTAAGTTTTTTACTATAGCATGCAATGTTCGTATTTTCTTTAGAAATTAAAAAGTAAAAACATTTTATTGATAGTGTAATAACTGACAAAAACTCAAAAATCTTAATGATAAAGGTTAGTGTACTGAACACATATTTACCTGTCCAGGCCGTAGTTTTGCTATTAGGATGTCATTAAATACAGGTCTGATATCTGTAGTTTTATACTAAAAAGTAATGATAATGAAAAATTTACACAAAGTTCTAATAAATCTGTTAAAATTTTATAATAGAAATGAAATTGTTGTAACAATAAATTAACAACAACAACAACAACAATTTGTTGCTGCTCAAAGTTGACCCAGTCATAATTAAAATCATCTTGTCATTTAGCCTGTATAATCACACATACAATGGCATATATGTACAGATCAATTTGTGTGTGTAATTGATTGAATATGCAAACAGGTGTTTCTGACCATTCTCTGTTAACTTCAAACTCTGATGTCATCTTTTGGAAGATCATGGCTTACTCTGTTATCCTTACTCCATAATTCACAAGCTAGTTTGTTGACCACAATCATCACTTATTTCCAACTTTCAAGGGCAGCATTTATCTGATGATGAAGTACTAAACTTATTGTTCAAACTAGTTTCTTTCCTTGTTTGTTAGGTATATGCTATCCTTATTGCATGCTACACTTCTTTTGCATTGTATCTTGATCTGATTTGCATGTTCTTATGCGAAAATTGTATTTGCAGTGCTAGTTCATGCACAAAATCATCGGTGTGTGCTAATTACCACATTCACAATATTTTACTTATGACAAGGCCTGATTACAAAACAGAAAAGATGCTTACTTCTTTGAATTGTTTGCCAATTGGAATCCACTTTAAATGCTCAGTTGTTACTAAAATGAATCAAATATTGGATATAAATGAATATTTCCTTGACAGTAATTGGTTTTCTCAAAGCAAAATGCTTCTGAGACAAGCTGCTGGTTTTTACTTCTTGTTTTCCACAATTAAAACATACATTTAGCAAGAATTAACAAAAGAAGCTTTGCTTAGGCATAAGAAAAAATTTTTGCTTACCATAAGTGATCAAATTTAGTTTATTGCAAAGTAGAAATGGACTAGGCTGCTACCTTTTGAATTCAAGTACAATTCATCAGTATCAGTTGCATCTTTTGGTGCTTTTGGGTTTTTTGTGCACTTCACTTTAAGTTCAAATTCTATTACCGTGTTCCAGTTAGCTTCATCATCACCTACAGTAATCATTACATATATTACTATCTACTACTTTCTATACAATTATTACCATCAATAATAAAACATGTTTGACTGGATTACTGAGGTGCCTGTAATTCAATTAATCCACTTTTAGCTTTTAACAATTTGCAGAACTGCTACTAAATAAAGTCTAAATGATAAAAGATAAAAATACAGCATTCTACATAATACTATTGTTGCCAAAACCATTTACATAGAACAGGGGTGTCCAAACTTTTTGCGACGGGGGCCAGATTTTCTATTGTAAGAGTGGTGGGGGCCAACCTTTTTTACATATAGCAACGATAAATTAAGAAAATTTTTGGAAGCCACTTTGTGTTTCACATTTGCTTTTTTTGTTTCAATTTCAACATCTGAAGAATGTTTTTGGTACATTTGAAACAAGCATATCACATGCACTTGAATATTCACTTAACGTTTTTCTTAAACAGAAGTAATTGTGCTCTGACGTGAGAATTCTGATGGAAAACCACTGACCATGAATTCTAGCGGGTTGGGGGTTGTGTTGTGTAAAGTGCTGTTGGTCTCTAGTGGGTAAATGAAGAATGTTAATACTGCTAGCCAAATAACAGTATACGAGCGTTACATATTTCATGACTAGGCTGCGGGCCGGATGAAATTTGACCGAGGGCCGGATTTGGCCCGCGGGCCAGACTTTGGACATGCCTGACATAGAACATCCAACACACCAATTCTATCTCTCAGAAATGTAAGCCAGAAATGGCGATGTAATGAATATACCTTTTGGCCGATAATCAAATTTCCTTGGGTCAGCATAAATTGGTATTAGACCAAGCCTGTGTGCTAGAATCTTAAAAGAGAAACATCAATTAATATTGGACCAGCAATAGCTTAAAGACAAGAGATGATAAATTAAAACTCTTAAATGAAAAAAAAAACATACCTCGTCTTGAAGTATTGATGTATTGTTGTATATAAAAACCTTTTCTATAGCCATTGTTGGAACCTTGAAGAATAGTACAATAGAAATTGACAGACACACAGCTAAAAAGGTGCTGAGGTATGAAAAATCATTATCCTGATAAATTAACATAACAAATGTGACCTAATATTTTAGAACATTGCAGTTTTTGCCTTTTTTGAAAGAATATTTTGAAATAGCCACTTCATCAAGAGTCAGTTGTGTCTGATAAGCATTACTTGAGACCACGGGTGTGGTGGCACACTGGGATTTAAGAAATGTTCCGGTGATAATGCCCATGCAAGAATTACAATACTGAACAAGAAAATTTACTTGAAGCAAACATTGCTTATGTGTACTATCGTAAAAATTATTGTAATAAAGGAGTAACTTTAACAATCATAATGGAATCAGATAGTAAACTGCAGTCATGCTAATTACAAACCTCAGCAAGCATAATTCTTCGAAATGCATTCGCAATTGATGCATCAATGCCAATCATATCAAACTCCATCTCACTATCTGAAAGCTTAATTACATCAACTTTGAATCCCTGCAAAATATTCAACTTTTTCCTTACTGTGACATTTAATAAGTGGCTTAAGAGAAAGTCTAGGTATATGAAAACTGTTTGTACAGCTCACTATCTAGACCTTCACCAGCAGCTATAATAGCAGTTCATAACAGTAGAGATATTTTTCTAGCTGATACCTTTTTAAATTCTTCGAAATCCCATCCATCATTATAGCCTGCATAGTTTCCTGGGTAGCTTGTTCCTCTATTCTGAAGAAAATATTGAAATGCTTAGAGAACTTTTAAGTAGCTTTAGCTGTAGTTTTAGTTAGACGTTTTCAACAGTACAAAAAGGAACTTCCAAAAATTAAGACATAACTATTTACATAACCCAGAGAATAACAAACGAAGAGATAATGAGAAGAGTGAAAACTAAAAGTGAACTAATGACTAGTATTTGTAAAAGGCAACTAAAGTTTGTAGGACATATCGAAAGAAAGGGAGGTTTTGAATCAATATATATGACTGGAAAAATGGAGGGAAGAAGAGAAAGAGGAAGACCAAGGAAGAAATATCTGGGTGCGATGAAAGAAATAGTGGAAGGAAGATGGACGGATGCGCAAATAAGAAGAAGGATGAAGAACAGAGAAGAGTGGCGTTCCATGGTTGCCCACGTCCGGATGGATACGGCACTACGATAGATAGATTTACATAACCAATATAATGTCTATAGAAGATTGGGGCGTAAGTCAAAACAATATGCATGGAATAGCAACATGACTTAACATGATTTAACATTTACATGCGAAATGCCATGCTCTGTCAGCTGAACTCGAGAACGTATCTCTTCTATGGTAGCCATCTTGATAAACAATGTGCGTTGCTGTTGCTGTTGTTCCACAGTGCTCCTTCCCACTTCCAATGAGCGAATAAATTTGCATACAAATTATTTTAACTCGTTTTGGTAGCATGCTCACCATATGTGGTAAGATTCTTCTAATTATGTAAAAGATTGACCAATCAGAAGTAAGAAAGATCTGGATATACTTCTATTAACAAAGCAGTTTGTTGTCTTCAAAATCAGTTTCCTGTGCAGCATGTTTGAATGGTTTAGAGGCAGAACTACATGTGTATTTTTTATCATTATTGAAGAATTTTGTCAAGGAGTTAATGTATGAATTGGCGATTTAGGAGATTTACTGTTTTCCTAGAAAGATGGTATGATCAGTGATTTATAGAATATACATACAATGCTTCCATACTTGTTTTTTGTTGTATCAAGTGTAATATAACTGATCTCATTCGAAGAGGTTGTTTTTACATCCTGAGTATAACTATTAACGACACTTATAGTTGATAGATTTTTCTTCCTTGCGATCATGGTGTGGCATATAGTACTGCTAAGTTTGAAGATGTATTTTCCCCAGGGCAATTGACGATAGGTTGAATGTTATCTTTGGTACCTTTGTATCGTAGTTGACAAAAAGCCTTTCTTGCTAAGAGCTGTTCCTGACATTTTTGTACAGAAAGTAGTAAATGAAAGTAGAATTCCATGATATTTAGTTAAGTGCAATGCGGAGACATTCTAGCCCCGTTATATTTTGTGATCGGCCGGCAGTACGAGTTACTTTTGCAGAGGTCAAAATGCAATTGATCATATCTTTTCTGGTTGCATGTTCTCTTCTTGAGCCATTTTTTCATATCTTAATCTTGTTCCTATCTATTGGCCATGATGATTGTTTCAAAGATAGGGAAAATGATGCAAAGCCCTACTTGTTTGAAAGTCAAAAGTCCTTGTTGAAATGAATAGACATTACTGCTGGTTCAGATTTCCCCTTGTCACCTTACACAAATCTACATTTCTTGTTGGCATTGTAAGTCACAGAAATTGCAGTTTTAGTTTTATATTAATATTGACGTTTGGATGTAGCCAATTTGTGGCAAATTTTTTAGGTTGGATTATTTGATATCAACAATCTATCTTATTAAATTTACAGACTGAACACCTCTAATGTTGTCATCCTATTAATTACTATTATTGGTTAATTCAAATCCATTCCAAAATAGTTTGTTTGAAGTTTTCCTTTTCATGTGTAATATTTTTAGCAGGATAATTATTATTAGCATCATTATTTCATCATCAAATGTCATCATCATTATCATAATCATCAGTCAAAGTCATATTATCATTTATCTGTACAAGGGCAACATGGTATTGTATAATGGGATGCCTAGTTTCCAATCTCTTGTATTCATGCTAGAGTACTGTTTCCTTTTTAGGTCATTTTTAGCTACTCACCTTGTTATCCAAGGTGTATTTCTTAAATGAAGCAATAAGTTATATTCTTCAAATGTGTTGGGACACTGTCAAGAGCATAGTAGCCAAGGATATTATAAATTTCAGAAGCTATTATAAGGCACATGCCTGTATAAGATACAATCTTAAGTCAATTGTGAAATTTAAGAACGTTTTTGTTTCCATCTTCTACTATATATTGGAAGCATCAACCTTTTTATTAATGAAATATCTCCTTATAATTAATTGTAATGGTATTATTCTGATAATGGTAGCATATACATTATCTACATTTACTTTTATCTTGAATTCATCTTTCTGAAGACAAGTGAGGAACCACCATTCATTAGAGTTGGCGCTGATGTGAGTGCAAAATTCAAAGGAGCATTTTGTGAAGCAAGAGTTAAAGCAATAAAGAAATTTATCAAATGCAAGGTATGTAGCCAGGTATTATTGTGTCAACTTTGTTGAGACCTTTGCTTGCATGTGAAGTGGAATTTAACATTATTTTTTGTGTTTATGGTGTTAGTTTTTCTATGAATGATGATACAGTCTTTCTCAAATAGTAACTTTTTGCACATTCTACACTACCATTCAGAAAGTATTGGCATGCTTTGATAAAAGAATGATGGCATCAACTTTGTTTTTGTGTGCTAACAAAAGGTTGCTGTGATATGCAAAGCCTTATCTTCAACTGGTGCATATTTGCGTAATATAAAAAATACTAGGCAGTTTAAGAAGCATTTCAACTTTTACTTTATGCTTTCCAAAATATAGAATTTTGCAATTTAGCTGCTGATAAAAGCATAATTATGGTCTCGCATCAGAGGCTCCTAAGCTAGCAAAGTCTCATGGCCTCAAAAAATTTTCATGAATTTCTCTCGTCTACCAACCCTTAGTAAATGTTGTACAGTTCTTGATTTGAAGAACTTTTTGCACACAGGGAAAGCTGCACTCCTTGAGCTGCCAATAAGTGTCTTGGTTTCTTGATAGCTTGTGCCATGTTTTTCCAAAAAGCAATCTGCAATGGCTTCTTGAACGATATTTCATGATGCATCAAAATTCCTATGTTCAGTTTTCTGGCTTAGAAAAATTTTCCAGTTAACTTTTTCAAACACTGGTGCAAATGAAAAACTTTGAAACATAAATGATGTTTTATGAAAGTTTCATGGCAATAGCTGGTTGTCCTATTTAATAAGATTGGATCAAATGCATGTTGCTTGAAACCTTTAACATAAATGTACTTTGAAACTTCCAAGCGTGCCAATACTTTTGGAGCAGTAGTGTAGTTTAAAAATTTTTACTTTCTTCTTACTACTAGGATTTTAAAGGAGTACATTGTCCAGGCATTCAAGTCATATTTTAGAACACTTTGAGGAAAATTGCTCTAGCAGATTGACAGTTATCCCACTATTCCTTGCATATCTGACCCTAGCAAGCATCAATTCTACCCAGTAGTTTGATACTTAATTCACTGAGACTTGTATGCATTCAATGCAGACATCACAAATTGGATGATTTTATCACTAATACAAACTTGCTGCTCTTTGAGATACACTGTTTAATTAGGATAATTTTGTTTTTGCTAGGTATTGTTAAAGCATGGGGCATCTTGCATTGTCAATGATGATCAAATTGATGGACCATTAAAGGTAGATGTAGCTTTTACATTCTTTTCTTTGTGTATTTTGCCCTGTTGATAAATTACTTTTGTGTGCCTAAAACATACTTTCATCGTACTTATTAGTGAATTGTACAGTAACAGCTACAGTGGCGGCTCACACTAAAGCCATGTGCCCACACTATACAAACTAGCCCAAGCTCAGCCCAAGTTTTCGAAAATCTGGGCCTGCTCCATGCTAGTGTGGATGCAAAAAACCTGGGCTCTACCTAGGCTAACTTGGCCCGGGTTTTGAGTAGGGCTTGGCCTAGGCCGAGCCTAGATCGAGCCCCAATTTGTACAGTGTGGACAGAAACTTGGGCTGAGCCCTGTTTTGATTAGCAATCACGTATGCGTATAGTGTGAAGCAATGTGGTAGGAAAATAAAAATTTGTGAGAAAACTTTGGAAAGTAGGCAGTTTTCCCTTTATTACTGCGAGTGTTTTGAGAAATCAGAAGAAGGAGTGCATTTGCTGCTGACCATGAAACAATAATCATTTGAGCTGATGAAACAGTTCAACATCAACATTCAACATTGCCTCATCAACAGAACATGTGGCAAAATCTCAAATGTAGGGATTTCCCCTCTGCCAAAAGCAACATGCATCTTGAGCTAAGCCCATTTTATCATTTGTAATGTGGACAGAACATACGCTTGGGCCGAGCCTGGGCTAGTTTTGTAGTGTGGACATGGCTTAAGAAGAAGTTGGTACTAGTAAGTTGAAGTTTGGGCGTGGTCAGTGTTTGACCCCACCCTAATTGTACTCTCGGATTATTCTGTCCTCCTGCTTGAAAACACACAGCAAAATTATTGAGGTTAATGGTGCCAGCTTACGTTCTGATAGCCATAGGTCATGTGTGCAATGGAATGTGATGGCCACTGGCCCTACATATTGGCCGCTATTGCTTCCTAGAAATGTTGTTCTAGTACCATGAAAAGTTTTAGAAACCAAATGAGATAATTCCTCAAAATATCTGCTGTTAAACCTAAATAGCACATTGTACTTATGTTACTTTTCAATCCAGGACATTGCTCATGCTTCAGAAGAAGACCTTGACCTGATAAACACAAAATTACTTTAAGATATTCCCCATTGATAACAACTCTCTGCAATCTTTTCTATCTTTACACTATCTATCTGAACTATTTGCCAAATCTAGGAAGTCCAGCTTTTGGAAAGAAATAAAATGCAGTTGCTGAAACCCTCTATGTAGTGAGAAGGTACATCGATTATGAAGTTAACTGATGGTTGCTTTTCACAAGAAGCAGGGTACTAGAAAGGTAAAACTAGTACCGCTGAGCAATCCACCCTTTATTCAAGACAAGAGTTACATGATGTCAGATATTCATAACTAACACTAGATCATGGGAATGTATTACTAGAATCTGAGAGCTAGTACTGTGGTTTCATCAAAAGCAAACCTATCAATCATTCTCCACAATGGAATTTCAAGGCTAAGCAGAGAAATTATTCTTCTATCTGCTCTGGTGCCAGCCTAGCATTTTCACTATGTAAATGTATTGGAAACGTTTTGTACAGCAAATAAAATGGTACTAGACTAGTTCTGTTAGTACTGCTGCACTCCACCACTGAGCAGCTAGTATTCCAAGCTTGTCATACCAAATGTTGATAAAAGAATTTTTGCATTAGGCGTTTTTCAATATTTTGAAATTGGAATATTTCCCAAAGTAAAAATTGCAAGTTTCCTTAGACACAATCATTCATCCCTTGTTACATAATTTACTGCATGGAAATTCTGTATGCTACCTGTCCTTTTTAATGATATTTTACTTCTGACTGTCATTTCAATTAAATTTTACTTATTGAAGATAGTTAATGAACTATTTGCTTCTAGGTGACATTTAGCTTCTTCATCAACATGCATTTAGGAATTTTTAGCTCTAGCAGTAAATTATTTTTATGAACAGGTAAATGAGACGGTAAGAGTCAAGCAAGATAATGACGTTTTTGAGGGAACTATCATAAAATTAACAGACAATAGTCTCTACACTGTCAGTAAGTTGATTTTAGCATTTTATTGCCTACCTTTTGTATGATTCAGGGATGTAGGGAGCATTTGGGTATTTATTTTAAGGGATACCCAGATATCAACTGGCCCACAGCATAATACAGCAAAAGGGTATTTTCCCTTGAATTTTAGCAAAGTAGATGTGTCTATCATCTCATTCCTTTCCTGATGGCATTGTCTGTTTTTGCACTATTTGTTTGATAAATATTTTCTTTCTCATTAGATCATTTTTCCTCTTGCATAGATGATGTTTATTAAATTGAATTATAAAGTTTTCATTTCTCAGTTGTAGTGGCCTATAGAATATATAGATATATTACACTGTTGTTCATAGGACAGATCTGTCCTATGAGCAACAATTTAGTGCTCCTCGAGATCAATTTGGATTAGAATTTTCTTTGATTATGCATATTTGTTCAACTCTTCATTTAGTATTTGATGATGGAGATGAAAAGACACTTAGGAGAACAAGCCTCTGTTTGAAAGGCGAAAGACATTTTCAAGAAGATGAGGTTGATAATTTTTTTATAAGTACCTTGTTTACAGGTAGCAGAGCTCAATCTGAGATATTGTTAAGCAACTTAAGTTCTGTACAGATCTTTGCGTAAGAAACAATAGCTTCAGAAGTAAAATTATGTCTCTATGGACAAAGCCTGGTTATGTTGTTGAAAAGTGTTTTTAAAAAATTAAGCAACCATTAAGCACCTTGAGATCCAAGTTGTAGCTTAAAAATAAGCAACTTAGGGCCCACTTACACGTGACGTGCAACTTAAGGAGTGGAGGGTTTGTTGAATTCAGATGAATTCAATGCTGCTTCTTGTAATGCCTGGTGCATTCAAAAGTAGGTGAATGAATTTTTGTATTTTCTCATTTTTTGTTTAACTTATTTGTATTTTATTTAATTTCAGTTATTTCAATTTCAGAATTTAGATAATCGACCCTTGAACAACCCAGAAAATTTTAGTACACCAGTACCAAGGGTAATGTCATGCTTTTGTATACACATTTTTTTTATAAGAAAAAAGCTTATAAGAATTTGAGGCTCAAATGGTAATAATCTTAACAAAATCTTAAGAAAATCACGTGGCTCAATTTCCAAAATTTAGTGTTTTGTTGGCCAAAAATCAGTATTTTGTCATTATTGCATTCAAAATGTTAAAGATGGAATTCAAACTCAAGTATACAATATTAATAATGAAAGTGTAAGCCATTTTAGCCAGTTTATTTCAGTAAAAGTTAAGAAAAATTTAAGACAATCTCTGGCCCAATTTCGGGAAAAGTTAAGAACATTGAGGCTCAGGCAAAATGATGGTTTTCTTATAAAAAACGAGTAAATATATTGATGTTATTATAAATATTTACACTGTTAGAACAGCTTTTAATCATTGGGGATATTTTTCTCAAATTATTTTTTGAGAAGCTAAAGAACTGAATTAATCAACCTTTGACTTATCTTATCTTATACCCAATCATTATTTGTTCTAATTTATGAATCTCCCTCTCATTTGCAGCCACAGCGAGAGGAAAAGACACGAAAAAGAACAAGACTGTCATCACAAAACAGGTGATTCCCACATTATTAGTTATATGTCATATTTTATTAGTATTATTGGTTTTAAAGTTGTTGCATATTAGTAATTACATGATCAGTAATTAAAAACATGTCCATATTTTAGTGACAATGATGAAGAAGAAGACGATCCAAAAACAACCCCAAAAAAGAAGCGAGAGTCTGTGTTGGGGAAGGTGCTCTATTTGCTTTATTATCATCTAATTATGGTAGACCCTTACCTACCATGATTGCTTGATTTTATGATGTTGATAGAATTAAAGGTGCCAGGAATTATTGTATTTTGATGCCAAACTTTGAAAAGTTGATTCTATTTTTATTGTACTTTGACTGGTTCAAGTGCTCATTTGAGTGCCGAATTGCCAGGGAGTTGGAATATGAAGGGAGGGCTGGAAACGTGAGAACAATTTAATAAGTGGGGAGGGTTAGAAGAAAAGCTATGAAATCTAAGATAATACTATTATGAAGCACTCTTTGCTCTTAATTCAGGCATCTATGATTGTTAGAATGTAAGCAACAGAAAGGTATTGCTAACAGAGAAAAAGTTAGAAGCAAGGGTTGGAAATATTTTCAAAAATTAAGTAGCAGGGGACAGCAATTATGCACTTAAGAGTATTGAAATTAGAATCTTGCTTGTTTATGTATTGATTATGATAGGTTTCTTTATTTGGGCAAGAGTTGTATGTCACTTGAAGTTAAATGTATTGACTATTCATGTTATGTGGAACAAGTGTCTAAATTTTTCATTTTGGTTTGTTCCAGTTAGTTAAGTCATTTTTCAATTTAGGTTGTGTGTGTTGAACTTGGAGAAAGAAGGAAAAGCTGGTTTCCTGCTTTGGTTAGTTTCATTGTTAATTATTCATTATCTTCAAATCTCTCACAATAAATTCTATTATTGCTTTCACAAAATATTGGTAACTATTGTATTATGAATGCCGCACTAGTTAGAAATTGAATAACATTGTTTTTTTAAGAAATAGAACACTTTTAAATAGTTCAGGCAAAAATTATTGTAATAGGATTTTAAAATGTTCTCCTATCAAGACCTATTTTTCAATGTATGGAAAAGTTTTCTTTTTGCAATTATGTGCTTGGTATCACAGATTGATGATAATTTATTTGAGGTTCTTTTATCAGTGTCTACAAAAGCATGCCAATGAACTTTTGCTTGAAAAGGGACAAATACTTGTGCAGTCATTTAAAGATGGAAGAAAGTTAGTTTCTGTTTTGTTCATTATTTCTAATCTCACAGTTAGACCTACTTCATTGTATAGTTGAGTTGTCCATGATTTTACTTTGCTTGTATGACTATATGAAGTTAAATAACCCATCTTGATGCCATGAGGAGCATAGATTTGCATAGCAAAACTAGTTATTGCAGCTAGACATAAACATGATCCTCTTATTGGTTGATGTTCTCTTGCTAAACTTCTTCTAGATATAATTTGTAAAATGTGAAAATGGCATGATAGTTGTATCTATTTGCTATTCCCTTATTTTTGTATCTAGATATATCTGTTTGTTACTAAATTAATTATAAAGACAATAATTGTCATCATCTTTATAGTTCATTTTATTGCAAAGCTGCAATTCCCAAAATCTGTATTTGGAAATATTTTTTTCTGATATTTTGACTGTTCAATAGGATTGGAATTAACAGATCTGATTGGAAGGAGTTCTCCAAAGATAAAGAGCCTCTTCTAAGCTACATTAGAGGAGACACAAAAATTGATCCAATTTTGCGAAGTTCAATTGAAAAAGCTTTGGCTTTTTATGACAATGGTGAATTACCCAGGGGCTGGAATATAGATTTGCCTGAGTTGACAGAGACATCATCTAGTGATGAAGGTGAAAATGAAACTGAAGAATGTGTTTCTAGAGAGGAGGAAGTCTTTCTGAATAAGCTTTATAAAATTATGGATAACCAAGGTTTGTAGCTTTTCCCTGTTATTGGTACTTTCTTGAGTAGTAGTAGCATAAACATTAAAGCAATAGGAGTGGCATTATACTCTTATTCTTTTAATACCTGCAATTATCTTTTAAAGGAACCCCAATATCAAAGCCACCTTTATTGGGTTGTAAAGAAATTGATCTGTTCAAACTTTATGGGATTGTAGTGAGACATGGTGGAATGGATGAGGTACATACTTTTATTCCATATTGAGTTAATTATTTTTCATTTTTTCTAGCATATTTTCATGATGAAATTCAAAACTAAAAGTAATTTTGAATTTGTGTTAAGGCTATAGCATGATTTTGAAGCATGATACCTTTCAAGGAAATTTAGCTAATGGGCCAACCTATGTGATGGCCTTGTTTCATTCACAGCCACAGTCAACCTTAAATTTTGCTTTTTCTAATTGTTTGTATTTGTATAAATGGCTTATTAAGAATATATGAGCAAGTTTAAAGAAATTATCATTATGATGACAATGGTGATCACCATCATTATTATCATTTTGCTTCACATCCGTTTCCGTGATAGACACGGGTTTCATGGGGATTTTTGTTCTTAAATTTTGTATTTTTCTCCTAGGTCACCAATTTGTCCAAGTGGAGATCAATTTATGTGGAAATAGGAATGCCAAATCCGCCTACCACTGCGTCTTATAACCTTCGAAACTTCTATAAAAGGTACTGTCCTCTATTAAGCATATGACATTTTTCCTCTGCATCCTCACTTCATATCTTTCTTTGAGCAATAGTCTGCAAAGTTTATAAAAGTGTTCTAAATATTTTTTTGGTTAAGTTCTGCTTTGTCAATTCAGAATAAAAATCTGAAAAAGAGCTTTAGGGCTTAGTATGCAATGAAATTTGGTTTGAATTTTGGAAATGCAGCTTGGTTACAAACTTCGGCATTAATGAAAAACATTATCAGAACAGTTTTTTGAAATTCCACTATATCGACAATGCCATGCTGATGCAGACAAACTAGAACTAAGATGTAACAGTATGACAACCCAGAATTAAGGCAAACTTAAGTAATCATAATTACAAGAACGCTTCTCTTAATTATTGCTATGTCTTAGTTCTGGTTCGTCTACGTGATAGCTTTGTCCATATAGTTACCATTCCAACAACCATACTGGCATTATCGTTCGCCATGTCTCACTCTTTTAAAATTTTAGTTCTATAAAAATACTCTATAAGTTGGCTGAGTGAAAATGATAAATGTTTTCATTTTAAGGTACCTTTATCCATATGAGGCCCTGGAAAAGGGAATTGAGATAAACACTGAAAAGAAAGACAAAGATGAGAAAGACAAGGAAAAGACAAACAAACATGAAAGTGATTCTGAGAACGAGAATAATGTAAAAAGAAGGTTAACACGCATGCAGACCAAGAATGAAAGTGACTCAGAATTAGAGAGAAGAGAAACACGGTCTAGTAGGCCTAGAAGAGGGTCAATTGAGAAACCATCGCAAGATGTGAAAGGAGGAAAACAGATTGCCTCTCCTGTTGAATCATCAGATGAAAGCAGTGGAAGTTACTTAGATATGGGACCTGATGTTGCAAAAAAGACTGATGTTGAGATGGATAGCGATGCTACAAAACATTCTGAAGCCGAGGAACTTGTTGATATTGTAAACAGCCCTCATAGTTCAGTTTTAAGTGAAGACAAAGAATTCTCTGATACCAGAAGTGAAAGTGAGATGACAATGACAGAGGATGGAAAGTACCCAATTGGTGCGAGAATTCTTGTCAAATATGGCAAAGGCAAACTTCACAGAGCGTATGAAGCTAAGGTATTTTGGTTCTTTACTATTTTTTGCCACTTCACTTCTTATCAATTTCTAATTGGATAGACATAGAAACGTTGAGAGAGGATTGTTTTTCGACAAGAATGATGCCATGTTGTAGAAATCCAGTGCCTCTTACTAAACTATGTATGCATTGCTAAAAATATTGTTTATTGAACTTCCCAGTGCATGAATAGGGTATTCCTTCTTAACTGTGAAGGTCATTCCCCTTTCGCTGACGTGCAGGTAGCTCATGCAGTCGGTTTTTCCTCGATGAAATAGATTGATTTGATTGGACTGGAGAAAAACGAAGGTTATTGCCAGGTTTGTGCGATAATGCACAACTCATTCTCAGATTTATTGTAAGCATAGCTTCATAGTTGCTTCATCAACTGTTTTCTTTTCTTTTACAGATTATTGCCATAGATTCAGAATTAGGCCCGGAAGTGTTTTACTTTGTTCACTATAGCGGCTGGAACAACAGGTATTTATTCCTTATTTGTTATTCGTTTTATTTTTGTCTGGATATGATTGGTGGGGCCGGACGTTGCCTTTTTCGGACAAGTTTGGTCAGTTCCACGACTGAGGGCAGAATTCCCCTACAATGATGATGTAGCCCCCTTCTCTTTTTAAAGGAAATACTAGGCCATTATCATTGACTGCTTGCAAAGTATTGTGAACTTGGAGATGAGGAATAATATTCAACTGTCGCATTAACATGTCATTCTACTGAAAGAGGCCTGCCACCAGCTGCGATTTCTTTTTCTGTTGTCATGGCAGCTGAGGGTAATTTGCATTACAATACACGTGATTACAATACGCTCGTTGTTTTAAATGCAGTTGACTTGTTCAACGAAAACCTGCTGTTCTCCAATATCATCGTCTTCTTCACTAGTTTGAATGGTATTTGTAGATTTTTTCTTTATACTTTTTAATTTCCATGCATAGCCCAGCTGAGTTTCCCATATATTTTGATTTTCTATGATTTGCGTGTAAAATTTTTTCAATATTCTCAGCCCAGCTTTACTGATAGTAATCATAGTCCGTTCGTTAGGATGTAAAATCTAGGACACGTTCTTCTTTATATCATTTCTTTAATTGTTGAGCATAGTTTTTATTGACTGCTTGGTATGCACAAACTTTACGTCATTTCATAGCACTGGCTGATTGTCCTCGTGCATTGTGACAACGTTTCTTATCACGTAATTTTTTTGCATTTTAAGGACAAATGTTTTGACTGTCTGGTATTGATGGCCTATGAGATTCTCCATAATAAGCAAATTTTCACCTAACCATTGGTCTGGGATGTATTACTATTTTGTGGTTTACTCACTTGACTATATTTTCCTTGCATCCAACATAAACATTTGATCTTCACAGAAATTATCGATTTTTTAAGTCATAATTTATTGTGCAGGTAGGTTCATAGCTGAAAGTATTGATTGCGACTTCAAGCACGGAGGTTCAGAGTTGTTTCGGTGTAAGTAATGTTTACTTGTTCTGCAGGTACGATGAATGGATCAAGCACGATTTTATTGAAGGTTTGAGTCCTTATCCGCCGAAGAAGAAAGGAGGACCTGCAAAAGTAAGTCAAATTTTTAAATAGTTGATTTAAGAAGTCAATAATGCTTGTGTTTAAATAATTGCACAGTCAGCAGCAAAGCACAGTTCACAGAAACTCAATGGAAGAACTGAGGACCCCGACCAATGGTTGCCCCCGACCAGAAGTGGCCATAGTAACTTCTTCGTACCTTTTTTGTTATTTGAATCGTTGCTTTGCACATTTGCTGATGTTTGGATTTTGTTTTGTTGAGTTTTAACTTTTGCTGATGAAATTATTGCTCCTTTTCTATTGATGAGTTAATTACTTTTAAGACTACAAAAGGGAAGGACAGTACTAGTGTGTACAAAAGCCACCCAGAGCCCCCAGGAATTCATCAATATCACGCAAGTAGTCCAACTCCAAGAACCACTGCAAGGTCTCGCAAAGCAGGGTCTCCTTCGCATTCTCTGTCAGCAAATGCATCAAACACGACACCTGATAAATCGAACAAATCATTACAGAACAGCCAGAAAGGAAGCAACAGTGCAGTCAAACATTCATCATCAGTACGAGGCCAAGTTAACGTTTCAAAGCAAGTATCATTGCAGAAGGTTAGTAGCAAGCCCGCAACACCAAAAGCAAGTTTTGCAGTACAAAAGATCGATACATCTTTCTCTGATATGAAAGCAAACCCTGTAAAAGCTAGGACAACGAGAAACTCTATGCAAGATGTCTTTCTAATCAATGCAATAGAAGAAAGCATTTCAGGTACGAAAAGTAGATATATATGTATTATTCTCTTTGTTTTGTTTTTTAATCTATGGATGTTTTCATTCCCTTGACATTCAGCCTTGCCATCTTGCTTCCTTTACTCATTGTGTAACTGTTCTTGATTGTATAACTGTTATCGATATGTTGTTGTTGTCGGCTTTCGCTACCAAACTCCCGTTTTCACAACTGATTATGGTATTCTTTCTCATTTATCTGCAATGTTGCTCGTCGTGGATATCAGTCTCATACCTTCCTTTATTTCTTACAGAAGCACCTACTGGAAGTGATGTAATTGGGACTGGAAGATCACGAAAGTTACGTGAAAAACAAACTCATTCACCAGGCCATGAAGAAGATGAAAGCGAAAGTAGTAGTGCGAAGGAGGATGACGTTGATTCATTGGAGCGAGGGAGGAGAAGTACTCCGCAGCGGAAGGCTACTAGGCGCAAGAGAAACGAAAAAAGCCCATACAATAGACAAGAAGGAAAGGACTCCGCAGAGGATGAAGAGTCCACATCTGACTATACATGGAGTGATAGAAAAGACCTTGCTAGTATTAGAGTTGACAGTAGAAGCAAACTTGTGGGAGAGACTAAAAGGAAGAAAGGAGCCAAAGGGAAGGCAGTTAAATCGAAAAATCTTAATGAGGATGAAAATAGGGAACATTTGGAAAGACAAACCTCAGCCATGGAAATTTTAACAGACTGTGCACTACAGAAAGAAGCCGAAGATTTGAATCCTAAGCAGGAAGAGGTAGAATTTGACAGTAGTGTAGGAGAAGTTGGTTTAAGTAAGCGAAAAGTTGAGGAAAAAAGCCTTAAAAGAACTGTGAAAAATGAGGTGGAAAAGAACTTACTTAAAAAATTTGAAGATGAAACTATTATTGAAAGGTCGGAGAGTGAGAGTGCTTCTATGATTAAAGCTGAAAAAAATAATGATAGCCTAGACATTAAAAAGATTAAGACTGAAAATAATAATTTAAATGAAACAGTTTTAGGAAGCGAGAGCGAAATTGCTTGCATGGAACATGTTGTGAATATATTGCAGCAAGCTGCAGCTATTGATGCGGAAAAACATCGAAAGTGTGAGGAAATAGCATTATCACCATCTCATAAAGAGGGACGAAAAAGAAAACGTGAACGAAAAAGACGGCGAAGGCATACGAGTTCCTGCATACCTGAAGCGAGCGAAAGCGAAAATAGCACCCAAAGTCCGTTCAGAAAAGGCAAAGACCGAAATCATTCAACGGTAGAATTTGATAAAGAAAAGTTCGATTTTGTTTCAGATCTCAGTAAGTATTTAAGGTTAAAACTGTAGTTTTCATTTAGTCCATGTTCTTTTGTGTCTGTGCCTGTTGATCTTTCCTACGGATCTTGTAGAATTTCCAAATTCAATGTGATCTGACGACTTTTAGCAGTTGGGAAAAATTAGGTTGTATTCTCCACAAGTTGTCAAAACTAGGTTCGATAATATCTCAAAGTAATTATTTCTAAATATCTAATGAATCTCAATCAACTTGTGTAGGAAATAGTAAATTAAGTTTAGTCATTATTTATACAGTTTGATTATCAGTCATATTTTCTCTCTGGTTTTCAAGTATGATCTTCACTTCCTGATTTCTTGCTTGCCATCTCCGGAATGTTGTTACATGATAACGAAGTGTAATTGATGCCCAAAAGAGATACATCAAAAGCAGGAATGTCGATAGCATAAGTAGACCAAACCCGGTCCATTTATCCGATGTTCTGTAATATTCTTGTGCTCCTTGAACACATAGCCATGAGCTCACAAAGCCTAAAGGTGTTAGAACAGCGAAGCATAGGCCATCTGCTAAAAAGTACCTTTTATCCTTCCTACAGCGTGGGTCTTTTAGCCAACACCGAAATGGTTTTTTCGTCCTTTCCGTTTTGAATTCAAACTTGCATATTTCGCACTTGTTACTTTGAGAGTGGCCTAGCCATATTTCTAGACAAGTTTTGTGGAACAGACCCATGCTACCAGAACAGCTGCATGGGGAAATGAGCGGTTCCTCGACATTTTTGCTGTCTTGACAAATTCTGCAGGCAATAGTAGATGATGATGAACATATATTCAAGTTAACTCCACTATACACATCATTGGTTATAAATTGTGTCCTTGAAGCTGTGTTGCTGCTTGCTGCTTCATGTGAAATTTGAGTTTTTTCCATGTCTTTTGATTTCCTTGTTGCTCGTTTTCAACAGCAAATTTTTATTTCGTTTCCAAGAACTTTTTCTTTGTTTTTCGAATCGCTCTTTGGAATTCCATTTTTGCGCTTTTACTTCGATTCCCGTATTGATTTGATATCATAGTTGTACCTGAAATAAATTGAATTGATTTGCAGTGGACTAATCCTGGGTCGGTTCTGAAAAGCCCCTTCAGATGTGCAATAGGACAGTACAATATACTGTTGCAATTTTTTATCCATGTGAATTTTAATTAGTCGAAGTCACAAATCTCGAATAGTACGTAAAATTAAATAGACACTATTCCATTGTTGGTTGTCCTTACAGATATATGGGAAAGTTGTCAACAGGAATCTCTTTTATCAATCTCTTAAAAGCGGATGCTTTATGATTGTGTTTTTGTAGATGAATTAGCTGAGCTGGAAGCTGTTGAACGGATAAGGATAATGCAAAGCCGAATTTACGAAATCCAAAAGTTATACGGAAAATTAAAAACGGAACTTGCAAGTATAGAAAGACGAAGAAGAAGGAAATTAAGACGACAAGGAGAAAATAGTAAGAAAATATGTTCAAATTGATTGTTTTACTTGTTATATTATTATGTAGTTATCGGTTACCCAAAATATAGGCAGGAAAAGTTATCAGGTGAGCTGGCACGTCGTTGATATCGTGCATTGACAGCTTTTTTCTTCATTTTTCTGTCCACAATGTGAAATTGGTTCTTGGGGGGCTCCTTGCTTTGTACAAGGCATCAATCATCAACCCTTTGTCGATCGAATTGCATAACAATTCATGTCAATAAATATTGAGTAAGTAGCATTTTAGTTTTTGTGTGTATTTGAATTTGTTCTGATTTGAAAGCCATCTCAGATAATGCAATTCCGTCATATTTCCCTCCTGTGCTTTCTTTTCCTATTTTGCATATTGTCCAGTGTTTTCAATATCTTTTTAATAAGTGTCCTACTTCCTGAAATAGGCGCCTTTGTTCCAGGTAGGAACAATAAGGCTTGTTATGGGAATTGATTTCTTGAGGGAGTACAATAATCGGTGCTATACTAGCGGCCGGTCCCTTGTATTGAAAATCCTGATTATCAATCCTTTTAGCTGTACGGACTGTGGACTTGATCGAAGCAAAGCAGTAGCTTTCACTGAACAACACCAACAACAACATCAATCTAGCAGATGAAGAATTTCCATAAACTTTTCAAGTGTATTGCTTTTGTGTAATTTGGTGATAATTGCATCTTTTTACATTTGCTAGATATTCTTGTACAAAATTTTTGTTCTTGTAGTTAGTGTAATTATAGTTGTCAAAAATAGTATATTGATATTCTTAACAGATTATTAGAAAGGTTTGAGGTCATCAATCTTTCTATGGGTTGATAAAACTTTTCTGAATTTGGAAGCAAGATGTATTTTGCTTGTGGGAAAGAGCAAAATTGTATTCACTTTGCATCTCGCGCTTTTGTTACCGTCCTTAAGCAAGCTCATTTCGACATTATAATATCATTATTTTTTAAAATATAGATAACAACGCAATTCAGCAGCTTTTCCAATTTATACTGCTAAAGTGTATTTAAGCCTTTTGGTGAAATTGTGTATGTTTTCCTCAGTTATTGTTCAGGGTTCTTAGCGAACTTGGCAGACCTGCAAAATATACACTTTTTAGGGACAGTTGAGGAAAGCCTAAAATAATCAGAGAATTTTCTATGATAGCTCTATAGGTCAGGGAAAAGTTAGGGGGGGGGGAAATTGGTTAGTTAACATAACTTTGCCATAAAGTTTTGCATGATGTTTTACGAAGTGGCTTTTCCATTTGTTGCCACTAAATACGAACCCTATCGCTTTTTGTAGTGCTTTAGCGACCATCTGTACATATCATGTCTTTTAGGTTAGATTTTCGTAAAGTATTTTTGTCAATAAATGGGCTGGGGGTCAGGGAAAAGAGGGTGCTTTTGACTGTCAGTCAGGAAGATCAGGGAATAGTCAGGGAATTTGATTTGCGTGTTGGCTAGGTACCCTGTTGCCGCTCATATCAATGTTTTTGTGTGTTCTGTTGACATCAGTTTAGTGTGTAACTTGAAAAATATGTTTTATCTCATTTTATAGTTTATCGTGCCAAACTTAGTTATATCGTCAGTTCATATTATAGCGAATGCACAAACTTGCTAAATACATTGGACTGGCATATGTTAGAACCTTGAGCTCCAATGAAGTAATTTTGGAATAATCGCGAAGGAGAGTAATTTTGGTTGAGTTTCTCGTAAAAAGGTCTTTGTTTCTTTGTATGGTTTAAAAGGAGTCAACACCCAATTGGTAAATTCCTATCGTAAACTTCTCTTTACAGCCAGGTATTTCCATTTGTCCTGTACTCTCAGGTGCCAAATAAACGTCCCCCCCGCTTATTAATTTCTCGGGTTTTTCCAACCCCCGGACCTTATTAGGACCCCCCGTTTATTACGTAAAAGGAAATTGAATTTATTACAAACCCCTCATTTAATTTTCTCTCATTGATAGTACTATTTACTCCTGATTTTCATGGAAAAATAGCGTACTGCTGTAAATATTTTAGTTTTATGCTTTATGACAACCTGTTTTTGTTCTTTACGTCCTTGTATGATCATTTACAGCCATTTCTCAAATTCCAACCCCCCCCGTTT
>WIPJ01067644.1:36026-61870 GCA_018155075.1 Cassiopea andromeda | reverse complement strand
TATATGTGCAACTGAGCACACATACTGCAGCTATTTTGGAATAGTCACTAAAGTGGTTGCAGTTGTGGTTGCAGAATAATCGCTACAGCAGTTGACAGTTGATGATTTCACTTAGTAGCATTTATAAAGTGGTGAAGCCTTGCAGGATTTTAATAAGAAACGCGGAACTTGAATAAATTTGTGTATGTGTACCAAGTGCTATGATGAAGCCATGCCATTAGACAGTCATCAGTACCTTTTCCACTCACAGATATTCTGCATAAAATCAAGTCAATTTAATTTTATTTTATTTAATCCATGCTTACAAATTCTCTAATCTTTTTTGAGAATGTACATTATTATTTTTGCATGTTACATGACTGGATTCTTCTGTGAGATAATCAATAAATTGGCATCTACCTGACCAGTCATACATTTAGTCATGTATCTCATCTCTTACATAGTTGATGGAAACTGTTGATGGAAACTATGGTTATTTGCTTGGATCAGTTTTAAGATTCACACTTGGTTGCAATTTTCCCAATTAGTAGTAGTGAAATGGACCATACATAATTCAGTATGTGATAAGTAGATGATGTAATTTTCTTTAGCATTGCAAGGGGTTGAAAGTGACAGATGCAGTAATAGCCTAATGAAATGGTTATTACTTGGAATTATTTTCTTTTTCTTGAGTTCATTGAATTTGTGCCACAGTTTGGTTAGTAACATAGAAAGAAGATGATAGCATAACTGCAGCCTTTTTTAGTTTATCTCATGCATTTTCTTCATCTTTGTTGTTTGTCATTATTGGTTTGATTATCCTCAAAAGAATACTGTTATTTTACATTTCATTTAAAATTCTGCCTTTCATGAATTAGCAATGGCTTGTTTTATTCATAGGAACCCAACAAAAGGCATCATTATCAACAAGGTTAGCTTCTATTTTCACTTTTTTTGTGATAAGTGTTCTGGTATTTGTTTGTCAAACAAACTATTCTGCAATTTGTGTTTCTAATTTTCTTTCCCTTTCTTGTTCTATTAAATAGAATTCAATTTGCTGTCAATGTAAAGATGATCTTGTAAAGGAAAATTAGCATATTTTATATACTTTGGTGTGTTATAATACCAGAATTAGTAATTTTTATGTTTCTTTCATTGTGGATTGATATTATTCCTTTGATTTTTTATAATATTTGTGGTATCAGGCCATTCCTGACATATTTCTTGTTGTTTCAATTCTCAGCCCAATGGATCAGATGTTTACCATGGGGTCCCAAAAGATTACACCAAGGATGTATGATAAATATATGTTTACCTTTGATTCATTTACATTTCTTTGTAATATTTCTTGTTTACTATGCAGATCAGCAATAGGACTCTACATGTCACATGACCATTATGTCACCTCTATCATAGGATTGGTCAATGAGTTTTATCTGCCCACAAAAACTGTGGTTCTGATGAGCAGAGATGGTGTATTGACCAATCATGATAAAGTTGACATTATGGTCATGTGACATATTGTAGAGTCTTATTCATCTGGTACTTTGATATGATACAACAATTTGGTTAAGCAGTTTTAGAAATAAACAAAGCTTCAATGTCTGCCAAAAGTCCTTGGAACACCCATACAGTATTAGGAATTCTCCAGCCCCGTCCTATTTTTGCTGCATAAATGACAATTGTGAGCCCCCTTCCCCCTTCATATCATGTTGAATTAATAGCCAAAGCCCTTAGCTATTTGGAAAGACATCGTTTCTCCCTCCAAAGCTATTCCTATCACCTTCAAACAACATTGTTGTACAGGGGAGGGGATTTTGTAGTTTGGCTATAGCGTGAATCACAGGAAGTGTTCCAAGACTTTTGGCAGACATTGTTGCACAGTAAACATGTGTTCATTTACCTATAAATTGTTTTTATTAAGAAATAGCCTAAACATTTTAGTCTACATTCTTGTGAATATGCATAGGTATGGTTGTTAATGTGTTTATCTATTCTGGTGTTCTTTTGACTTTTTAGGATGTTACACCAGAAAATTTCCTCAAAATTTTGAAAGGGGACAAGGAAGGAATGAGAGGTATTGGAAGTGGAAAAGTCATTGAAAGGTACAGTCATTAGTATTTCTTTTGCTGTTACCATTACATTCATATGGTAAGGATTATACTATGAATCCATCATTTTAAATCCCACTTGTTAAATTAATGGTTAACCATAAATTTTATGAAAAACCTGATTTTCAATTCCTGATGATGAATAGGAAACGCTGCCTGAGTATCATGTATAGGCCCAAGATAAATTGAAGCTTGCATACATTAAGTAGAATCCTTATATACCACAGTTTGATAACTAGCAAAGTGGTATGTAAGCATTCTACTTAATATATACAGGTAGTTGTAGTAGTTCTTTTGCTCTGAGGTCATAAGATGCTTCCTTTCTTATAACCAGATCACACATAAATGCCAGATTCTGGCAATGTATAGACTCATAGACCAGGAAACTATTATATATTTAACATATAGTTGGAAAAAGCACCTTCATTTTAAAGAAAAACTCAAGAAAATGTATTAGACAGAATGTGTATGACCCTGGTATTCCATTTTTTGGAGTGAATTCAACTGTCTCCTAATTTTGGCCAGGGACCCATTTGAGAGTCTCCCTGGGCTAACATGATAAGAGTGATATTATTGTTGTTGTCACACATTTGTATAAGGTAATTCCAAACATCTAAATGACGCATTTTCTGGGTATGACTTTACTTGTGTTTGCAAAGCTCATTTGATTGCTGTAACAATATGGCTCAGCTGCCACATTGTGTGTCCACATAATAAATGGACTTATTTTGTGGTTAAGCAATGAACATTTGTTCTTGTTGTTTTGCTGTTAGTGTTGCCAGAGTCATTAATCTGTGCAATTGCACTGCTGATAATTAAAAAAATTATATGATTTGTTTTAGTGGGCCTGATGATTATGTGTTTGTAAACTTTGCTGATCATGGTGCCCCAGGATTAGTTGCTTTTCCACTTGGTGTGGTAAGGAAGGCGATATTGTCAATCAGATTTCTAATCTCTCTCAGATGCTCTTTTGGAACATTTTTGCTCTTGCATAATAGTTAGTTGCAGTATGCTACTATTCGAAATTCTTTTGGTTGAAGATACAGTAAGAGGTTTTTAGCTTTTGTGCAGTTGGAGATTACTATTGTAGATATAGAAGGATATTACTTAGTTTGAAACACCTATACAACTGATAGATAAATGTTAATTGTGACAATATTTAACTTCTTAAAAAAGATATCAGTGATCTATTCATTTTTTTATATGAATTGTTTTTGTAATGAAAGGTAGTCTTATGTTTTGAGGCATTTTTGACATCCAGATTGGCCAGTGTATTTTCTTTTTCCTATTGCAAACTATAATTTTTGGCCATATTTGTATTGAAAGAAATATTCTTTTGCATTTACAGCTGAAAGTTGGACAATTGCAAAATGCAATTAACTATATGCACAAAAACAAGAAATACAAAAAGGTTTGTTATTTAGGTCATGCAAGGAGTAAATGCAAAGGAGCACATTAAATTGCAGATACTTAACCAGGTCATGCTATGACATGCTTTATTGAAAGAGAGACAGTCAATGTAAATTCTCTATGATATATCACCCTTTTTTTGGACTTGCTTTGAGTGAGCCCCTCCCAGAGAAGCTTTAGAACAGCAGTTACAATATCCAAGCTGCTGCTGAGGGAATTTCAGCACCTTTCTCTACAGACCTTGAACAATAGCTAACCAATGACAGTGTGTGATGTGCCACATTCCTTTGGCATGTTGTTTTTGGCATGTGCTAAGACGTGTGTGCATTTGTATCTCCACCTTCGATGACCTGTGTTATTTTTATTGCCCTATCTTACACATCAAATGTGATCTGCAAATTTCATTTTTTGATTAATATTAAAGAATTTTGTTCTGTGTTGAATGTTGATTTCTAGAAATTTCAACAAGTTACTCCATTTCCATCATCAATAATAGAAAATATAACCACACCCTTCTTTTTAAAAATAAGGATGGTAAGAAAGAATATTTAAACAAGAAGGTTGAATCAGTAGTTTAGTAAGTACAATGACTTGATAACTTCATCACAGCAAAAGTCACCATAAGAATGTAAAATGCTGCAATAAGAACATAGCAGTTATTGAAATGCAAGATTACTGCAAACAAAGTATGGGCTGTACCATCTCCTTCCCCACAACAAAAAGAGATTTAAAATGACACTTAGGCAGAAAATCAGGTCCATCTTCACAATACTCTTGTGTTATTCCATGACCTTCAGCTGAGTTTATGCAGAGTGTTTTTGTACATTAGATGGTGTTCTATGTTGAAGCATGTGAATCTGGATCTATGTTTGATCAAACTTTAGCACATAACATCAAAGGTTGGTCCCTTCATTTGATTTTCCCATTTGCATGCAATTGGGAATTAATCACTACAACTAAATTTTCAATTAGAAAATGTGCAATAATTATTGTGTGAAACTTGTAGCACTGATAATCATTAAATTATTTGAGTTTTAGATTTGAATTGATTGTTTTAATCAATTTTATTCTTCACATACATAGAAACCCACATAATAGAACTTGTGTTTATAAGAACCTTGAGGCTGCAATTTCATCTTTTGGAACCTCTAGATAAGAACCCCAAAGAGGCTGAAATGGTGAATAATTCTTGTATAATGGGTTTCATGTTATTTAGTTTAAAACTTCAAGAGTAGAAACTATTATAAGCTGTTTGTGTACTGTTCAACTTTTTACAAAAAAAGCCACACACAGTTACTATTCCAACACACAGTTACTATTCCAACACACAGTTACTATTCCAACACACAGTTACTATTCCAACATTACAAGAACCCTTAAGACTTCTTCAGAATTTTTCAGTCATACAACAGATTCCCAGAAGAGTTCTTGCCTAAAGGTAATCATAGGAATTGTCAAGTGTTCTGCTGAAAACAGTGCTAATGTGTACAGCATGTACTGTATGTAAAATCATTATTTGTAAAAAACTGTATAACTATACCTGTTCCCTTGGGTAATAGCTTTTTGCCTGGGTCATATGCTTGTCTTGGCATTACATTTTACACCCTATGGTGGTGCACCCCACTGTTTGAGAAAGACTGGTATAAAAGAACCTTGTAAAGTCTGGAATTGAGAATGCCAACCAGTTGCATAAAAGCCCACCCAGACCACCCAAGAAAAACCTAGGTTCTTTTATGTGGGTTTCTACTGTAGGCATAATTGTGTATGTGTGTTGATTCTGTTTTCTTTGATAGCCTCTATGAAAGTTACTATTTCTGTATTCTTACCTCTAGATCAGGGGTGTCCAAACTTTTTGCGACGGGGGCCAGATTTTCTATTGTAAAAGTGGTGGGGGCCAACCTTTTTTACATATAACAACGATCATTTAAGAAAATTTTTGGAAGCCACTTTGTGTTTCACATTTGCTTTTTTGTTTCAATTTCAACATCTTAAGAATGTTTTTGGTACATTTGAAACAAGCATATCACATGCACTTGAATATTCACTTATCCTTTTTTCTTAAACAGAAGTAATTGTGCTCTTACGTGAAAATTCTGGTGGAAAACCACTGACTATAAATTCTAGCGGGTTGGGGGTTGTGTTGTGTAAAATGCTGTTGGTCTCTAGTGGGTAAATGAAGAATGTTAACACTGCTAGCCAAATAACAGTATATGAGCGTTATATATTTCATGACTAGGCTGCGGGCCAGATAAAATGTGACCGAGGGCCGGATTTGGCCCGCGGGCCGGACTTTGGACATGCCTGCTCTAGATTGTTTTTGTCTCTCGGCAACTTTTATCAAAAATGCTGCAGTTCCTTTTTCAAACATTATTTTGAGAATGTAGTTTGCATTTTAGATTGTATTATTTTGATTGATTGACCATTGATTGACCGTTGATTGACCATTGATTGACCATTGATTGACCGTTGATTGACCGTTGATTGACCGTTGATTGACCGTTGATTGACCGTTGATTGACCATTGATTGACCGTTGATTGACCATTGCAGTATTCGCAACAACAGCAGCCAACGCAAGGGAATCGTCGTATGCCTGCTATTGGGATTCAGAAAGACAAACATATTTGGGTGATGTGTATAGCATTAAGTGGATGGAAGATTCTGATAAAGTGAGCTTGTTATTCATTTTATGTGGAAAAAATTTTGTCAGATGTCCTTTCCCTGAGCTACGTACATGTTGTTGTTTCCCCATTGGTGCTGGTCTAGATACCATCTAGTTCTTTATACGTGTGTTTGCTTTTGTCCTTATTCTTGGTTTTGTGATTCTTTTTTAGTCATTCGCTTCGTTAGCTGTTTGCCCCTTTTAAGCTATGAACCATTTGAAATTGCCAAATAGAAAGTAAAACTGTTGTCTTGTATACAATATGTTGTCATGCCATCCACAAGAGAAGCAATTTGGCAAGTGAAAAGTGTGCCGTTTCTGCGTTGATGTAACAATATTCCCCTTTTCATTGCCCTCTGAAAGAAAGCCTTTTCGAGAAGATCAAGAACGTTGCACATTGGCAACATGCACAATTTATATTTTGAAAATATCAGCAGCTCACGGAATATGATGTGTGATCTTATAGTCTTCATAGATTTAGATGGGATACTACAACATGCCTTTCAGAATTACTTCATGAGCTTGTGGAAGCTGAGACAATAATTTCCTTGCCAGTTCTATCTTTTTCCTGGAACTTTATTCACTGTTGTATCAGGTTGTAACGTTGACCAAGGCTGGTACACTATCTCCCAGACTCATTATGTTTTACTGACCTTCTTGAGAGAAGAAGGATCCTCTCTTTTGCGGTCCTTACTCAGACATTGACTTGTGCTAGCAACTATGGACGACAGTTTGTGTATTTTAGAACTCACGACATGTTTTAAAATATGTCTTACCATAGTGCAAAATAGAAAAGCTGAAAATGTGTAGAACTGGCTTCAGATCAGAAAGGTAGAAAGAAAACCTACTGTGGAGACAAAACATGGAGAACCATGAATTATTTGTTTTTTAGTTTTGGTATACCGTGCTTATTATAGTTGTTTTCTATTTGTATTGTAGCCTAGATCAGCCAATTGTAAATTGCCTTTTGATAAAGAGATTTATCATTGTGGAATGTGATAGAGTGGAATTTGACAGTTTCTATCGTAACTACTTTGTTTTTGTTCAAATTCATAGGAAGACCTTACAACTGAGACTCTTCAGCAACAATTTGAAATTGTAAAGAAAGAAACAACAACGAGTCATGTTATGGAATATGGTGATATGGTAAATAAGTAGAATTCAGTCCTTCTTTCATGTTTATCAGACCTAGAAATCGAGGCGCTGGATCGAGCTCGCCTCGCAAATCTTACTTGCTCGATTATTCAAGCTCCTAGAGTCGATCAGTCGTTTAAATTAAAGGTTGGCAATTCAGAGGAAGATGTTGCTTGAATCTTCCTTGAATATCTTTAAAACAATTATTAATTATTTTTTCCTCACTACCTTAAATCGGAAGTCCTTACGTATGGACTCATATCGTGGACAAAATTCATAGAACAAATTTCATGTTGTGGCACTTAAGCAAAAGCATTGCTTCACATATTTAATTTTATATAAGCAATTCGCTAATGGATTATTTTTGTTATCAAGGAGTATCCTATCGAAATATCCCATTTTCACACCTTAAGAAGTTTTCTCGTGGGGGACATCATGCCCCACCCCCAGCCAGCACACCGCAGCTGAAGCAGTATAGAAGTTTGATCGATCAAGTACCTAACATCTGCTCATTTCAAGGCATAATGTGTATGAATTAAGCGATTTTTGAATTGTATTTTAGATATTTTTGCCTTTAAATTCCTACTTATTTCTCTGCAAACACGTTACATATTGTTCTGTTCCTAATTGGATTTCTTCTTCCAGACATTGAAGAATGACCCAGTTGGTCTCTACCAAGGTGACAAGAAAGCAAACGTTACGTCATTCAAACAGTCAAAGCCAATTGTTAGTAACATTTGTAAATCGTTTATATTTTGTTAATTCGACGTCTAAAAAGTAATCTTTTGATGAAAAGTGAGCCTGGGATATATGGAGTGAAACCCTGGCAAATGCAGGCAGTATAAAGTTTACGTTAGTTTTAAAATTTTGAGAGTCTTGTGAAAGCGATCACTTCTAATTGAAAAGTGTGTATAAGTTTGTCACAGGCATAGAATTGCTATTTATATCTCTCAGTTTCATAGCGCTAACTGAGTGTGGCATTTGGATTTCCTAGAGATGAGTACAGTTCTTTTTGGGATATTCGCCATTTTTTAGTGCTTAAATGGCCTTATTTACAGCATCTGCTATCTGGTATCTTCTTTTTTTGGAATTTAATAGAAAAGGAAGAGCTTTTTTCAATTGCAACTGATGTGTGCAAACTTTTTCAGCATTTAGCAAATAGAATTTGCACGCTTAAATGTTGTATTTTGACAATTCTTGCTCATTTTAGGTTCCATTCATTGAATGTTAGTGTTTAATTCATAATTTGTTTCCAGACTGATGCTGTACCATCTCCAGATGTCCCACTGATGATTCTTTATAAGAAATTGGACTTGGCCAAAACAAAAACGGAATATATGACCATTAAAAGGAAGATCATTGAGGAGGAAGATGTAAGTTGAACATTGTCCTCCTTTCTATGGGTAAAATTGATGTTGGTTTTAAGTTTCATGTGTTCATTTTTTATGACAGTGCTCTTGTTGTTGGTTATCGTTGTTTGTAGTGCTAGGTTTAGTGTGTCTGCCATGTCAGGGAAATCAGGGATATGTCAGGGAATGGCGCAATACACCTTAGATAATTTTTCATTCTTTACCATAATCTATTCTGTGAAATATATTTGGTTGAAAGGTCAAAGGAGTAGCAGAGTTTAAACGTTTTTCAAACTTACTAATGTAATACTATTTGCTTGGCTTGGTAAGTTGATTCGTGTATCGTTGGAGAAGTATTCGGTTCTTATAATTTTTCTTCTATTGAGTGACAATTACAGTGAAATATGTCAGAAACAGGGGGGGGGGGTATTTAGCAGGGAAATGCATCTTCCAGCTTTGGCATACACCCGTAATCTGATTGTGTTTGTTTATGTTGTCAAAGTGGTTATTGGCATATTGCAGAATTCTCAAACATTGTTTTTGATTTGTAATAGCCTTGAAGCAGATGGAAAATCATTTTACTTTCAGGTGAGATCCTTGATCAGAGTTACCGTCAAACATATTGCTGCAAAGTTGGTGGCGGAAGAGCCAAAGAGGCTAGAAGTACTTTCTTCACCAGCAGAAATTCGAAACCGAGGTTGCTATGAGAAAGCAGTTGACCATTTCAACAAACACTGCTTCAATTTAAACAAGGTTCGTTCTCTTAACAACATTTGAATTTCCTACTATCTGGAGTTTCATTCCAGCACTTTTTATACCAGAAATTTAGGTTTTAAATTTGACATAGAGATTTTGTTTTTGGGTTGTTGCGATATGATGATGTTGGAAACATCACCTTCCAATTCTCATTTTTCACCTTCCAATTCTCATGTTTCACCTTCCAATTCTCATGTTTCACCTTCCAATTCTCATTTTTCACCTTCCAATTCCTATTTTTCACCTTCCAATTGTTATTTTTCACCTTCCAATTCTTATTTTGTTTCGTCATTTTGTTTCGAATTTATTTTGTGCACGAAAGCTTCAATATTATCTTTGATCATCTTTTTTGATTATCCGTATTACTTCCCATTTCTTTTATTCAAGTGTCAGATCCAGTTTTTTCTTTTTACAGTTCTTTAACGATCTTTATTATATCAAAATTGACAAATGTCAGAGTTGTAGAATTTTATTCACTGTTGGTGTGTTTTAAATTTTGACATTCAATTCGATTGTGAAAATAAGTGTATCAGACTTTTAATTTAACTATAATTGGCAAGAGTAGCAATGAATAAAGTGCTTTGTTAGCACTCCTTGTTGGTAATTTTTCTTAGCCTTCTTGTGAAGTAATCGTTTGACCAGAATAACTTTCTCGTGTTTTACCTGTATTAATAAACATTTTTTTCATACGTTTGATTGACTTCATTCCTTAATTCATTTCAGTATGAATATGCATTGCGTCATATTTTTGTTCTATCAAACCTTTGTGACCATGGAATTCCAGTTGACGTGTAAGTTCAATTCTGATGAAGTAATATAATAAATATCTCACTGTGATAAAGTGCCAGAACTTTTTCTTCTTTTCATTCATTTGGTGATATTTCCTCTTTAAGCATTTACTTTCAACCCTCTTCATTAAATATTTCAATTTCTTATGAGATCATATCGTAGTTACAAAGTTTAAATCCTAACTTCATGTTTATGATTAATGAGCTATGAATTATCAGACCTTTTTTCTGTCATTCATAAATATTCAAAGACATTTATCAAATCATCCTTTGCTTTTTTTCCTAGATTGACAAAGACAGCAGAGCATGTCTGCAAAGCTTTGAAGGTCGCTTAAAACAGCTGATGCAAAATGAACATGTGACGAACTACGCTGATAGTTTTATTCTGATTTAGATTTTTTCTTAATTTTTCTATCTTATTCTTTATTAGCAAGTGATTATAATTTGAACGCGAAAACAGAGCACAGCTCCTCAGAGAAACGATTCACCTATATCTAATTAGCTAAGTACATTTGATTTATTAATTTGTATATATAGGAACATCTAGTCTCATTTTTGCATTTATTTTTAGACGGGTTTTAGGATACACATTATTGCATACATTACACTTAATCAGATGTATCAGTTCCTGCACCTTTTCTCCATGATGAATTTGACCTTCTCTCTCTACTCTTTGGTTTCCAATCAACGTGCACAAATTGTATGCTGCAAACACGCATTTCTTTTATAAGAAACGGTAGGCTCAATTTCTCGAAAGTTAAGAAATTGAAAATAGTTTTAATTTTGCGAGTTGACACTTGAAACAGTTTTGACATTGAACACCACTATATATTGCATCGCTACAACAGACATGCAGTTTGCATTAATTCTCAGTAAATTGCATGTTCAAGAAGTTTCCATTTAGAAATTTGTTTTGACTTCAACTTGACATTGATGAAGTTCAATGAGGTTAACTGTTCACAGATCTCAACAGAGTTAGTCATTTTATTATAAAAGCTTCCCTCCTTATCTCAAAAGTGCACCTTTTCTCGTGAAAGTTCCCCTTTTCATCGAAATAGTGTCTTTCATTTGAGTTATTTTGGCTCTCTAGCTGTTTGAAAACCTTGATATTGAAAGTGGGGAAAGGTACACTATTGTTTAATGCTGGCCAGAGAGAAATGCCTTGTAAAACAACCCTTTTGTCATGACAATGCCCCTTTTTATCGGGCTCTAAATGTGAGTGAACTATTTCCTTCACTTTGGAAGTAAGTTTTAAAAATTCATTATCTAAAAGATTTATGAAACATGTAATAAACTATGGTAGCAAAATGACCAGAAAATTTAAGAAACTGCCTACCAGCACCGGACATTAGTTTCTTACAAAAAATTCTTGTTTATTGGTAGAACCAACATGACATCTAAAGCCTAGCAATCCAGCATCCTTAGTCGCATTTCGTCTCATCTTCCATCTCAGACTCCTATGGGTCTACCACTATTTTCACAATTGCACTTGAACAGGATTTCTCCACTTGACGATTTCCTTTAAGCAGCACTTTATCCACCTATCTGTGCCTTTACCAGATCATACAAATTGACAATCCGCAAGTATGTTTGCACTTGACCAGTCTACTTTTGCCAAAACTACCAGACAGGGTCCGTACGAGTTTTGGACAGTTGATGATGCAATTATTAGTGCAATTTTCCAGGACCTGAACAGTTTTGGAAAAGAGAGGTTTGCAAAATGAATTTAGAGAGGTTTTGGATTTTTCCTGGGGAAAATTCTAGAATGGATGTAGCTCAGTGTCATTTTGAAACCGTATTTGTTGTTTGTTCATTTTGCTATTTATAATAAAAAGCATAATCCACCAAAAATATCATGAATACTACTATTTATATATTTATATAGAGCTTCATAATGCAAACGAAAATGTGTTTCATGGTTTTGGAAATCTGGTAATTTGGCTTTGGAAGAGTTTTGGAATTATTGTTTAAGGAGTTTGTACCAACCCTGACCAAAGCTTTGGTCTTAGTATTTGGCAATAATTCTTTTTAGTTTCACAACAAAATGTTTTATGTAAGAATGACAAACTTTGACAAAAATACCAAGGTTATCGCCTTACAATTTAGCCAATAATACGTTTCTTCTACATACTATTTCATCTTCCTATAAAACGATTTGATTTTAGAATTAAGGCTTTCGAAAAATATACCAAGGTCAATTACTTTTTCGCAGTTACGATAGCTTACTGTTTATCCAAAAGTTCATTCTTTCTGACACTTAAAGCAATTACATTATAAAATGTTTCTGTATGAAAGCGAAAGACATACCAAGGCTATAGCCTTATTATTCGGCCAATTATTCGTTCTTTATAATTCCTTTTTATTTTTACTATAAAATGCTTTTATACAAACATAGAAGACTTTTCAACAAAATACCAAGGCTATAGCATTACTATTTGGCCAATTATTCGTTGATTCTGACTCCTTTTTAGTTTTAAGATAAAATGTTTTTATACAAACTTAGAAAACATTTCAACAAAATATCAACGCTATAGCCTTAGTATTTTGCCAAGCATTTGGTGATTCTGACTCCATTCTACTTTTGCTATAAAATGTGTTGTGTGTGGAAGTGAAGATCTTTTTAGAAACTAGCAAGGTAAGGCATTGCTATTTGCTCAATACTTTGTTTTTTTTACTCGTATTTAATTTTTATATAAAATGTTTTCATGTGAAAATGAGGAACTTTTTAGGAAAAATACCAAGGGTATAGCCTTACTATTTGTTCAACAATTCGTTCTCTCTGTCTTCTAAGTAATTTCACTATAGAATGATGTCATGTAAAAATCTTTCTCTGGGCCCAACTAAGGTGGGCTCTTTAGTAGCCTCTCGTAAGGATACGGATGGTCTTACACACTTTTTGAGAATTGTGCCTAAAAGATTAATAAAATGGCTCTCTTAAGAAGAAATATATTTTCAAAATGCGAGAGAATTTCTAGCACTATGAAAGTTGTCAATGGCCATCCTTGCCCTTCTGCCCCTACCGCATCAGGCAACCAAAGAGCATTGTTTTAAGACATTGGAATTAATAGCGGTTGGTGACAATAGAACAGCTTACTAACCTGGTAAATTTAGGTGAATTCAACCTTACACCCCCCACCGCCAACCAAAATGTTTACGTAACATCTCTGCTAGTAAGTAGTCTATCCATGTAAACATTTGAGTATATCGATCTCCTAGCAACTCACGTCCCACAGCTAAAACTTCATTCATCTATTATTAACTTTTCTAAGTGAAAATTACTGGTAATTTTTTTAGATAGATATTAATAAAAGATCCATACTTCGCGACAAGTGTCACAGGTCCCCGTCTTTAGCGTATTTTTCTCATCAGAATCATCCAACCTTCTGCTTCATTAATAAGTAAAGCTACATATCACCTGCACTCTCTTCAGGTAAATGTTTCCACCCGTACATATCAAACTGTTGGCTCTAGGCAAAGTTCGCCTGTTGCTATACAAGCTCAATGCTTAAGTGTTGCTGTGAGTCAACAGTTCGTACGACGGTTGACAACTTATTTTTCTCTGAAGCCTCTACTTACAAATGAAGAATGCAGTGCTTGATATTAATGCTTCAAAATGGAGTTCCCAACAATGTCAGTGTATGAGGTAAAGACAATTAGATAAAAAGCACAGAGATGAGTTTGTTTAAGAAATTGGGATGCGGTACAATACTGCCTATAATTGCGATACTCCTTGGGTATTTTGCGTTTCTTACCATTTTCGGATTCTTATTTGTTGTAATTGAAAGAGGAAACGATGAAAAAGTTAAGAATGATCGCAGGAAAGAGCTCCTTAAAAAACTGGACAAATACAACATATCATACAACAGTACAATGATAAATGAGATCATAACTGCAGCAGCGAATGTCTTCGATGTTAATGGATTGGATATTAATGATTTTACCAGCCAGGTCTCATCAGAATGGCATATTGGAAGTTCAGTGTTTTTTGCAGGAACAATAGTCACAACCATCGGTATGAAGAAATAGTAATTATTATAACAAAAACATAACAATGTTTGACAATTTGATTATAATAAACATTATACTACATATTATAGATAAGCGGCTACTGTTGCAACACCTGCAAGACTACACACCTTAGGCTCATAATCTAAAAGATGTTTCCGGGATGAGTGTGAATGACATATATGGCTCGCAAAGGGGAAAGACACATCCAAACACAAACCAAACTAAGCACAGATGCAAAATACACATTCCTTTCTAATTCTACTACAAACAAATTTTGCAAACGTGAAGCAAATATCGTTTTCTGTATCAAATTAGTCCAATACCTTCATATTCCTATGCAATACTTCGTTCGTCTTTGGTCAAAAGACGGCACATGATGCTAAGGTAACACGTTAATAGGAATGGCTCAATGGAATCTATAATAATGTCAATCAGTACACTACATCTACACTCAATTAAATTTAATTTTACAAAATAAGCAATGTTTCAAGGCTTGTTTTGCTATAGGCTCTAACCTTGTGTTACGTAAATTTGAATAACATCAAAATATCGATATACGACAACGGGGTGAAGACGGCAACCTTTAATTCTGAGGAAAAATTATTTATTACTTATCGTACATAAAATGTGAAATACAGTCTTAACTGAAGCATGAAATACCGCCATCTGTCGTCGGCTCGTTGTTTTTCATAAAACTTTTTGTCCAACAAAATTCTCCTCTCAACTACAGAAAAAGCGCCGTAGATAGTGGCTCAATTAGGGCAGCTTTTCCAAAAACAGTGCGAACCAAACAGGTGTATAGCTTAGCTTACAAGCAGCACATATTAAATTCTGTAGATTAATTTCAGCTAGGACTGCAAATTTCGCTTCAGCTGAACTCTCAACACATTTTAAGATTATGAGTCAACTGTTAGCAAGAAATCCCATTACATAAAATGCCGATTTTCTTCATGTAACTTGATTAAAAGATTTAGAAAAGGCTTTCCAAGTGACTAAACCGAAAAACTGATGTGAAAAATTCACCCGAGTTTGAAGCGTCGCTTTGTATTTGAAAAGGTTAGTTCGCATTTAGAGGCATCGAAGAAGCATCTTGCATAGTTGAACTGAATGGCTGGAAATGCTAGGGAGCGCACCATAGCCAATCAAAATAACAGAAAAATGTGAAAAATGATGGAAAGAAACAAGAAAAATGATGGAAAATGAAAAAGAAAACAGATGAAAAATGATGGAAAGAACTATGATTATTTCTTCATATTGCTAACTTTCTTTAAGTCGTCGCATAATTGCCTATACTTAAGATTTTCAAAATGAATACACGTAGATGCTAGTAGACTTGCTCTAAGCTGAAGTGTTTACTTTGGTAGTTGTTGGGCTTATGCTTGTAGAAACGAAGACTGTTGCCAACCTATGAGCCATTGTCAGGGAAGGACCTTGAATGTCTTGACCGCTGGTTTCAATTATTCAATAGATGATTTTCTCTTGGTAAAATAGCCACCCTGAAACAAATACGACTTGAAATGAGGTGTCAAAGGCGTGAACCAAACACGAAGATAAAATTTTGAAAATAAAATCTGACAACTACATCGCTTTGGTAGTCTTGATTTATCGATTTATGTATGTTGGCTCCAGATAGAACAGCCTCTGATGATCAATTATAAAGATAAGTCAATAAGGTATCTAACACGATCCTAACCAGGGTACATGCTTCGCAAAAACGCCTATATTATAAGGGCATTGAGTATAAGAGCATTTGGCTATCAACGTTGCTCGATCAGAACCCTGCACTACCATCATCAAAGTCAAAATTTGCATCCAAGAGTAAAATATAAGCTGGTTAATAAAAGATTCGCTTAATAATACTTTAACTTATCTTGTTGTGAAAAACTTGAGCTCAGTTCATATCATGAGAATTTTCAGACAATATGATTCATTAAAGAATGAAAGAATTCTATCAAATCAAATATTCAGTTCATAATTACTCTAAACTGATGTCATAAATTCCATTCTAGGCTATGGAAATATAACGCCAAAAACCACATGGGGTAAAGTTCTTTGCATCGTACTTGCAATCCTTGGTATACCATTTACTGGAGTTGTTCTTGGAAAAATTGGTGTTGCATTTACTAACCTCATTAAAAAGGCTGACAATTTCATTGAAAATCGAATAAAACAATGTTTCCCGAAATCATGTGCAGATGAACGAATGAAAGGACATGTTCGCAAAATCCAACTGGCATTTGTCTTCTCCTTCTTTATCATTTTCTTCCTACTGATTCCAGCTGCAATTTTTCTTGAATTTGAAACGGATTGGAAATATTTCGACTCATTCTACTACTGTTTCATCAGCCTTTCGACGATCGGTCTTGGTGATTTGACCCCTGGTGGTTCCCTCAAAGCCATCAACTTAAAGGAACAAGTGAACATGTCAACGGTTACAAATAGTTTAAGACAGGTGAGCACATCTTACTATCTCTCTACCTTTTCTGCTGGAGTCATCCACGAGTTTTCGTGTTTCAAATATTAATCTCGAGTGTTTTTGAAGAGGAGACAGAGCGAGTAAAAAAAGGGAGAACTTGTGGTGCTAGCAAAATGCACGTGACGAGGAAGAAATCAATTATAGAAAAAGAGTGCATGAGAAATAAAAGGAAAGGTTTTTGCATTTCAAGGTGCAGGGAATAAGAAAATTATTTATGAAAATAGCTTGGATAAAATAGTAATTTTAATTGCAGATTACTGTCATGTTGTATCTGATTTTTGGATTGGCTGCTTTGTCCATCATGCTCACAATCATCGGATCCATTCTCCAGTCAGCTGCGAAGAAGACTTTGCAAAGTGGGACAAGTCTTATGACAAAAGGAGGAAGAGCGCTGAAAGACGTAAGCAGTTTGGAGCTAGTAGGTGAAACAAAACGCTTAGCATCGAGCTTCAGAAAAAAGACAGCTACTGCTTTTGGAAACAGTCATGCAAATGACACAAGTGCAGGAGTTAAAATCAAAGGAGAAATAACAGCTTCCGTTGAGGAGGAGGATGGGAATACGATAAATAACAACTTTGCAGAGGAAGAGGAAATGAAAGAAGACATAGATGATAAACAAAGTGAAAATAATACTACCATAGCAACAGAGAATTTTAATATCTATACCGTAATGGAAAATGAAGAGAGCAAGACAAAGTCATGTGATAAGATACATAAAGCGGCCTCACATGAAGAGAACAGTTTTGAAAGTGAGGCGAAAGACTTTAAAGTTGTAATTTTATTGAATAAAAAAGAAGGCAGGAAATTACCAGATGCAGATTCATGTGAAGCTTAATATGGATTTCTGGGCTAAAAACTGCACTTGAAGTAGAGGATGATCTCTCATAAAATATTGTCAATTTAATTGAATTCCTTTGATTTTTTCCAGCAAGAGCACAGTTCTTGCTTCCTTCACAAAGAAAACTAAGACACTATTACTACAGTTCTGGTCACGTGGTAACACATCCTCTTCACGACAACGAAAACCACAGGATGAACCGATTTGTAATGAATATAAAGGTCTTCTTTGATACAAATGTTAGTGAAACTACTTAGAAACATTAGCAAAGGTAACCTAATGTGAATCTGTAAAACCTTACCAATCTGTGTAAGGTAACCTTCAGAATATTTTGGATTGAGCTTTACAGTTTATGGAGTACAAATATGAGATTAAATGTTTGAGGGTATTGCAACTTAATGGTTGAAAAATTTTTGTTTCAAGGGTCTCCTCGCTTCAACCAAATATGTAAACGTCTTCAAAACAGTTTCTCAAACTGGATTTTCTTTGCAAAAAGCTCTACGTTGAAAGTTACGAATTAACGTCTTTTCATCAGAGAATGAATTCTATTTCACGAATAAATAGCAAAAAATCAGGTTAATTAAATAAGTTAGCATGTAGTAATTTTATGCAATTCAAAATATACTTTTATAGTCTATCATATAGATTTTCTAGAATGCACATTATGCAATTCCTTCAAGATATTTAAATTTTGCACTTGACTTTCTAGTATTTTTCTCTTTTTGATTTTAAAGTATTTTTCTCTTTCATAACCAATCATAAAATGCATGTTAATAATATAGAAGGCAAACTCTAGCTTAAATCAGTATTTTTAAGTAAAATAACAAAGAATTTATATGAAGCACATAGATCAATGAAAGCAGAATGAGTTGCAAATGTTTCATCTTCTTTGATTCTTCACAGCGACAACTGATGCACGTTTACCATGCATGTAAAAACTGTAACACTCACAAAATTTCTTCAAATTCATCATGAAACGTAATTATCAGAAAGCTATGAAGACTGTGCCTACTATTAACTATTACGCCAAAAAGATATGTTTATGAGACAAAAAAGCTACGCAAGAAAACGCACAACACACACACACACACACACACACACACACATATATATATATATATATATATATATATATATATACAAATTTATTTATAAAAAGAGATGTATAAAAAGTTATAGATAAATAGATAGATACAAAATAAATTCTATAAAGAAATAAATAAGTATAAGTTGTTAAATTACATTTTCCTCTTCTTCGTTGGAGGTGTTGCAGGCTTATTGTCCCCGACTGGGTTGGTAGAACGAGATAAATTTTGTGACCCTGCGGGAGAAACTGTTCCACTTGATTTGCTAGTCACATTGCTTTGGTTGTGTCGCTGTTGCTGTGACTGACTGCTAGCAGGTGGTTCCATGTTGCCTAGCGACGGCTCTTTCGCATGACTCTGCTTATCAATTACATCTTCAGATGCAATACTTGATGAATCATCTGCAATAAAATGGACGATTCTCATCAAGCACATCAGGTTGATTACAAGGAGCAAATTGGCTTTCAATAAACAACAGAAATTAACTTTGAAGTCTCTTTGAAGAAGCAAGTCTTAAAGAAGGAAAATTTTATCACATTATACAAAATTGACGGGCACTCAACAATACCCTTTTTTCAATGGTCTGAGACTATCTACCATTGAGTGGAGTTAAGGCAAGCACCAAGAAACTTCTACGGGCTTACAAATTTCAGATAAAACGAAAGCTGTAAAATAGAAAGCAAACTATGCATCTTCAAGGAAAACTGAACAAGACTAAAGGAAATTAGAAAGGGGTTGAATCGGGGAGTCAAGTTTGACACCTATTTCAAAATTACGTCATTTTTAAGAAGCAGGAGGCTTACCTGCACGCATGTTAGGCTGTTGTTGTGGCTAAGGTATAAGAAAATAGATAAACGATTAATGTATCAAAATTGTGATTGTCATGCTGAACTTACAATGCACAGTTGCAGTAAGTTTATGTTTAGTTGTACTTCGTATCACGTCAAAGTGCTCTTCAAGCATAAAAGATGCAGCGTAAACGTTACAAACACTTTCTAGCACTGCATCCTTTCACTAATACCAAAAGGAAATGAAAACAGGAAAAAAAGAACGCCATGGTAATGAAGGAGAGAAGTCTAAAACAAACGAAAGTTTAAATAGAGCTTAAGTATGAAATTAATGAATGTAAAAACTATGGGTGGAGAGAAAATTTTATAAAATGACAGAAGAAATATTTTGATATCAGCAAACACAATGTAAACCTCAGTAAATGAAAGCTTCGATATTTAAGGAGACAATTGCCATGCTGAAACTACAATGCACAATACAAGAAAGAGAAACTAAAGTTTGTAATTATTAAGGCTGTGGGAGTGAATTATGGTCCTTTGAGGATAGACATGACGCAGAATTAATTGAAATCTTTAATGTATGCACATGCTTTGAACAAACTACACAAAGCAAACATCGCTTTTACTAAATTATAATTTAAAATGAAGCAGAGTACTGTCTATGAAACTCCTTCCAAATCCAAAATCTTACAGAACATTTGAAAGAATACAGAAGCAATAGCACTAAGAAATTTCAAAAGATAGTCAAAATAGATGATTAAATTATGAACTCAAGGAAGTTGAAAAACAAAGGAAAGAATGACCTTGCTCCTTCTTCCCAAAATTAATACATTAATGACCATATCAAAGAAAGCTTGGGAAAGTTTTAGAAATAAATTGCAGAGCAGCAGAGGAGGAAATCATAAAAAATTCCATGACATTAAATTCCAAATACATATAAAGAAAAGACGCGTCCTAAAATCCCCAAAGAAAATATTGGAAATGTTAATAAAGAAATCCATATTGATTATTTCCTATTTCAAATAGACTTGTCCGCAACTCTACTCTCTTTTCTGCGTACTATAACCTTTCAGGCAGCGACCAAGTTAAATCTGAATTATCAGAACTATGCATCCAAAAAATTAAAGGCATTGACTATGAATAATTAAACAAAGAGTTCTAAACATAATGTGTTGTTCATTACATCATATGATAAAAAGATAATTTTACCACAGCACGAAAAATCGGCAACATTCTTTTTACATACAAAAGCCTTTTTTCGTCCGACACTCACCAGAGTATGAAAACGTCGGATAGTGACCTAAAGGTTAACCGAAATATTTATCCAGATGCGGGTAATCGGTACGTAAGACGCACTACGCAGAGAATAGCAGACAGAATAAAACAACATGTCCTCACAAGCATAAGGAACAAAAGTTATGCCGGAAGAGAGCAGTCACCTCATATATGTAAAAAGAACAAGTCTAAAATTAATTGTGAGTCGGCCATAGGACAACACCTTATTGCAAATCCAGAATGCGCCAAAACATATACAGACGACAATTTTCGGATCATTGGGCATGCAAGATCGTTTTTTCATTTAAGTGTTTTGGAATCTGTTTACATCAAGACTCAAAACCCAGTCTTGTGTAGACAAAAAGAGCTTGTCTTTTCATTAGGACTCTTCATGTAAACAATGCTAATAGTCCTAACTGGTCACACTGGGGGCCAATTAGACGCATCATAACACATTAACTGCACCTGGATGTAATTTCGGTTAACCATTATGTCACTATCCGACATTTTCACACTCTGTTGAGTGTCGGACGAAAAAAGCTTTTAAGTATGTAAAAAGTTAATTCATGGTGGCAAAAACATTGTCCCTCCTTAAAACAAATCATAATTTTAAATGTTTCCAAACTAATTTCATGAAAAGTTAGAGGAGGTGAATCGACTAAAGAGCTGATCAATTTTTGATGCATGCATTCCAAATAAAATCTTATAAAATCTCATAAATACACATTGAGAACTCATATATGTATACACATTTGATAAAAGAATGACAAACTGTTATAAAGATAAAAGAAGGGCTTAGAAACTTAAGGAAGTATCAAAATGTTTAACTTGTTTATTTAATATAGGCTTTTCCCACATAATATGAAGAGCCTCCTTAATTTTAAGTTGGTTATAGGTGCTGGCTGTGTCTAGAACTGTAAAACAATTATCACTGCAAGACTTCCTACATTTATCAGAACGTTTTAGATTTTTAAAGATGTGAACATTGAGAGCTCCCATAACTGTAATAACTTCATTTTTTGGAGTTTGCTTTGCCATTCTAAATTCTATCCCATTCTGCTATAATTATGAGAATACAGATACAAAAGCCGCCACTAAATTGGAAAATTGTGATGTCAAATATTCATCAAGAAAACAACCATTTTCTTGATAATTCAATAATTAATACTAAGAGGCTTTATGAGATGCCAAATAATAAAATGTAATGTAGAATCCAGAATACAAGCCCTAGGCTTATAGAGGTTTGTAAGCATTTTTTTGTGGGTGTATATTCAGGAGGGCTTATAATTGAAGGGTTTTTTGGGTTAACAGATGACTAGTGTATGCCAAAATATTCATCATTTGTTGTCCATTAGGAAACACTAATAACAACATTTAATGTGTAAAACTTCACAATAAAACAAAAGTAAATACAGAGCCTAAATATGTTCTCTGTCCATGCTCATTCATTATCCTAACTATACACATAGAATCCCAAAAGTAAGCCATGGACTTGCATTTGGGGAGGAGTCTTAAATTCAGAAGGATATTTGAGTTAGCTTACATGGAGGCTTACATTAAGGGAGGATTATATTTAGGAGCATTTATATTCAGGATTTTATGATATTTCAAATAGCTACCTGAAGAACCTTTGGAGGAAACTTGTTGCAGAAGTCACTGAGAAGTTGGTCAACTCTGTGTCTTTGAAACACAGAACTTGGCTCTTCTTGTTTTTTCTTCATCTTTTTTGCATTTTTGTCCTCTCCACTATCTCCTAAGAAATACCACTTTCAAATTATGGGTCATCTTGTATAAGCCATAGAAGAGGATACTCAAGGTTTGACGCAGAATATACTTTAATTTTTCAAAAAATAGTTCTCTTTTGGACAAGAGTGTACTTTAATAGGAACAAAAATAGTTATCTTCTACATAAGTGAATGTTGAAAGTTCTTTGAAAGATGTCCTGCAATTTGAGAAGTACACCTCATTTCAGTAAATATTTCAAAGCTGAATGGAAAGTGCTGCACTCTCCATTACTGGGCTGTTGAAAGCAGATCCTATAGACACTACATCAACACTCAAAATTCTTCAACATGTTAATACCTTTGAAATCCCACCAGTAGCCTTTTGAAGGTGAATATTTTGAGTAGGAGAGAGCTACAATGAATTAGAGAAGGAAAGAAATGTTCAAACTGGCAAATGGCAAAAATCTAAATTAAACAGTGCTAATAATATTTGGGTTACAAGACTAATCATCAGCAGCCAATGCTTATCAACAGTACTTTTCAACAATTGACAAAACATCACCAAGTCATTATAGTTAGTAGAAATATACATTTCATAATAATTGGCAATGAAATACACATCAGGAAGTTGAATAACAATCTAAATCTGAAAAAGGTTAGCAATTACAGGTACCATACCTTCATCAAATGCAAGTTCAAGGTTATGAATAGTTGAAAGCTGCAAGGCAAAGATCCAATACATACCTATATCTAATACAGTCATATTGCAGCATAATTGAAGGAAATAATGTTGAATAATCAATTATTTATGAGTAGGTTGCTACAACAGTTAATCAAAAAGAACAGACTTGTGGAAAGATTGCTCTAAAGAGCTAATTTCCCAAAAGTCTAAATGGTTTATTACTACAAGCTTGATTAAATTTTAAAAGATAGAGCAAAATTGCTCACAAACAAAACTATACTAATCAAAAAGTCTTTCACTTCCACAAAAGCATTACTTTAAAATAACTATCAAATCATTAGAAAACATATACATACAAGTCTTGAATTGAGTACTGAGCCAAGATCTGGAGCCTGGTAAACAATACCAGCCAAGATATAATATGAAGAGATAAATGTTACTGAAAAAAGAAACATAGAAGCAATCACAAACTGTATCTACTTGTCTACTATGTAAAAAAGGTAGTCATCAGAAAAAGATGATTTGCTGAAAATTAATTTCCTGGAAATCAACATAAAGTAAGTTGATGAGATTGGTATACCAATATTGGTTTTCTTTTACTCTCCTTCCCATGTTTCAAAACTAAATGCTCTTACTGGTGTTACAAACCACTCATAGTCAAAGGATTTTAACTCAATCTATAAGCAATTAATGTATGTGTAAATTGGTGCTTGTTGAAAAGAATAGCTTGCACACAAGGGAGGAGGGGGAGTCCTGATAAGATAAAAACACATAATGAGAACACCAGCACACAAAACCACACTACTTATGCCACAGCTCTATTTGCATGAAATTGTCCATTGCAAACATGTTGATATTTTGAATGCAATGAAGATATTTCATTTATTGCAGGCAAACAGAATAAGCCATTGTGCTTTCTTATATCCTGATTGGTTTTCTGCAGCTGTTGAAAAAATGTGTCATCATTGAGTACCTTTCTCAATTGCTTTGTTCAACTACTTGTTGAACATAGGTTGAAGGCATCTAATGGATGAAGGGAGTTAATCTGAATACATTGCGGGAGGGGGGAGTATATTTGAAACTATGTAGAAATTTAAGAAACAATGGAGCAATATGAATACAAGTGGCTCTCTGCATGAAAAATTAACAGAAAAATTGAGATGCTGAGTATCAACTTCAAAAAAACCTGGTGTCTGCCATTTTACCGCCTTTCCTCTCCATAGTTTTGCCTAAAACTACAAAAACATAGAAAAACTAGCTGTCATTACAGCATACACTACCTCTTTCTGGTGAATGTCTTTCTTGTTTGCGAATAACATAGAGAATTGGGTCTTGCCCATGAATCAATTCATATTCTATTCCAGTCATCAGACTAAAAGACAGTAAGGTGTTAGGTTGAAATGCTTATTTACATGGTGAGCATGAATTTATCTACTAAGGTAAAAACCAGCTCTAGATGCAACATTTGGTGACTGTCTTTAATTGTAACATACATACATGTATACATACATAATTATATTCACAGGGAAGCATGCTTCTCTGACCCTACTATCAACATTATAATATTCAACAATCTTCCTTTTGAAAGAGATCATGATTCATCCATTTGTGGAATCACATTTTAATATGAGAATGTGGTGAAACAATGCAAAGCCAATAGTATAACTGACTGGTGGGTAGCCCTTTTTTGATGGAGTGGTACATATATCAAACACCACCCAGTGGTGTAGAAGAAAATTGATAGCTAGGGGGTGCTTATCCTTCAATCATTTTTATAAGAAAATAAGAGCTTGGTCCACCCAGTTATATAAGAAACTCAGGAGGTGATCCAGCAAGAAAGCATCCCTAATGCTCTCTTATAAACTAACTGTTTCTTACAACCAGGGATGCCCCCCTTTGATTGGGAGTGGAAGGTAGAATTCACCTGAATTTACCTGGCTACTAAGCTGTTCTATTGTCACAAATCACTATTCATTCCTACATCTTAAAGTAATGTTCTTTGGCTATTTACATGCTGTAGGGGCAGGAGGGTAAGCATGGCTATCACAAAATTTCAATGAGTTTTATGACATTCTGTAATATCTGTTATAAGGTTTGCCATGGTTGGGACTGGAAGAAAGATTTTTAAAATAAAGGTTCTTAGAAGACTGGAAAATGCCATTTTCAGATTGGTTTTAACAAATACAGTACTTGAAAAGATAGCCATTTAATTAATGTTTTGTAAACAAAATGTACCAAAGGTGTGTTGGACATTATTTTGTATTCAGAGTCTTCTATAGGGCCCAAAGAAAAAAATTTAAAAGTAAAACCTCTCGGATGGCACGAAAATGCTATTTTGGGAATGATTTTTGCCGATACAGTATGTCACAAGAGGACTATCTAACTAATCTTTTAAGCAGAAATTACAGAAAGCTTGTTCGAAATTCTTTCGTATCTTGAGCCTACTATGGAGCCCACCATGGTTGGCCCTGGAGTGAACACTTTAAAGCAAAGGTTCTCAGACGGCTGGAAAAGGTTATTCTTAAATTGGTCTTTGTAAGTAGTACTGTATTGGAAATACAGTAAATGCTTCCTTTAGCTATACGTTCCTTCAACCGTCGTAAAAGCATTATGTAGCCTTCAACGCTTCAAAAATTAACTTACTTTGAAGATGTAATGACCCAACCTTACCCCCGGTCACTCCTACTCACAATTTTTTAATAAAGCATTTTGTTTTCAAAAGAAACATTTCCTCCACAGCAGCCTTTTACTTCGAGGAAACTTACTGACAGTTGGGGGGG
>WIPJ01067644.1:0-10233 GCA_018155075.1 Cassiopea andromeda | reverse complement strand
GATTGATGATGATGATGATGATGATTGATGATGATGATGATGATTGATGATGATGATGATGATGATTGATGATGATGATGATGATGATTGATGATGATGATGATGATGATGATGATGATGATTGATGATGATGATGATTGATGATCATGATGATCATCATCATCATTATCATGATGATCATGATGAAAACCTCTACCTAAACACAGCGTACTTCCTCGTGCTGGTGAAAACGTCGACAAGGGACGATGAGAGAGGACAAAAAATACAGCACGGCAAGAACTTCCTCCATTCTTCACGAGAAATGATGCTTCTGGGGCAAGCATCCTGATGGCATAATCAAAAGTCAATGAGTGTGAATAGCTCTACCCATGTTCCCAAAATAGCTGCACCATCAGGGTGCACATTGCCCCCTTAGGGACGACAGGTAGGGAACCAAGAAAAGATGATGATGAATAAAGAGAACAAAGAATAATCACCTTTATCTTCGCTTCTTGATTTTAAAACTCTGTTTTGATCTCCAACTCTATTCTAGAAATTTCAAATGTTCTGATGAAAACCTTTGTATACACGGTACTTTTTATAAGAAAATTGTCATTTTGCCTGAGCCTCAATTTTCTTAACTTTTCCCGGAATTGAACCTGAGATTTTCTTAAATTTTTCTTAACTTTTACTAAAATGAACTGGCTAAAATGATTTACACTTTTGTTATTGATATTGTATATTTGAATTGGAATTCCATCTTTAACATTCTGAATGCAATACTGACGAAATATCGATTTTTAGCCAATAAAAACACTAAATTTTGGAAATTGAGCCTCTTGATTTTCTTAAGGTTTTCTTAAGATTTTAACGATTTGAGCCTCATTTTCTTATAACCTTTTTTCTTATGAAAAAATATGTGTATTAATTGCTTATCAACTTGCATAAAGATAGATGAAATGCTAAAACAAATTGATGAGTAGTCGCTGGAATATTTACACAACTGATTTAGTAACTAGCAAGAGCTAACCATTAACTGTGCATTTCATGCATCGCATTGAGTAACACTTTGATTCTTAATATTGGAAATCTTTTACAAGATATCGGATTCAACTGAATCCAATATGGTTTTGTACCGTATAAGCCTTCCATTTACACGGTGAAGATGACCAATCCGATACAAAATCAATACGCTTATGGAAAGGATACACAATGAAAACGTTATCGTGTTGACGTCTGCATCCGATATGATTTCATACCGGATTCGGCGTATGCACGATACTGAATACTTTGTGTATCATATTTATAAATGTGTCTGAACAAATGACTACATTCGATGGGATGATTTCTAAAGAATGTCTGGACACATCTTAAATTGTGATCCAGTAAAACCCTGAAGAATTGGTTCTCAATTACACACAAAGATTTTAATATCTAAAAATAGCATGAAAACAATCAATATGAAAATGAACTATGCAATTTGTTCTAACGCAAATCTACTATAAAACAACACCAAGCGACAATGGGAGTGTGAGGGTATAATACTCCCCAACTTTTGGACCTTGAGATAATTCAGGTAAAATTGGGTCATTACATTGTCACAATCAGATAACTTCTGAATAGGTGAAGGCAGCATAAGGCTTGTACAACAACTGAAAGAACGCATCATTAAGGGAAAAATTCACTGCATTTGAAGAACCAATCTCAAAATAGCGTTTTACAGCCATCTGAGAACCTCTACTTTGAAAATTTTTCCAGGCCCAGAAGGGGTGGGCTCTGGACACGAAAGAATTTCTAATACACCTTATATAGATTATACCTAAAAAATTATTTAAATGGCTCTCTTACAAAGTACTTTATTTACAAAAACAAATATCAAAATTGCGTTTTCCAGCCTGTGTTCTGAAAATTTTTCTCCGGGCTCAACTATGGCGGGCCCTATAATAGATATGAAAAAATGTCCAGCATATTGAGAGTTTTTGATTGGGATGCTTACCCTCCTGCCCTGTACATAGCCGAAAACCATTTGCCTTAAGACACTGGAATTAATAATGATCGGTGGAGATAGAACTGTCTACTAACCAGAGAGATTGAGGTAAACTCAATCTTACACCCCCCACCCAACCAAAGGGTTTTCGCAACATCTCTGCATAACATCATTACAATAAATCCAAATAGATGAAACTCTTTAGGATACCTTTAAGGGCTTTGCACTCGAATCGAAAACATCATCTTCAATTGAAATCTGTTTATCGTATCCATTGGTAACCAAAAGTGGTCTTGTAACTCCAATTCTATTGTGTTTAGGGACAGGTGGTGGAGGTAAATTGGGCTTCCCATGCGAAATGAACCCCTTCCTTACTTGTACAGATTCATAGCCAGGAGAAAATGGCGATGTTACATCAGAAAATCGACGCTCATTAAATCTGAGTGAACTTCTAAGTTTAGAGTTAGCTTTCGGTGATGAATCTGCTGACCTTAGGCCATAATCGTCTGAATCACAGCGTCGTATTCCAGGAAAGACCCTTGATAAAACAGGATTATCTGGTGTAGGTGCCTTTGGCCTAATCTTTGTTGGATTTTCGATCTTCTGATTTAAAGGTAAGTCAGGTGGAGGTGAAAGATTCGGGGAGTTTGGAGTCGAATGTTCCCAGAGCGAATTTATCTTTGGTTTCTTTAAACTTCCGAGGATTTGGTCAAACACTTCCTCGTAAGAATTTTCTTCTGATTCATCACTTGATCTATTATCATTTTCTAAAAGATGAAACAAGTTTTGACTAGGTATCTTAAAAAATGAAACACAGCTAACTTTCAAAATTTACACCACACCCTTCATTCTTTAGCCTTTATCAAAATCATACATATATACTCCACTCTTGTGAAAAATCTTAGAAAGTATTACCAGGACGTTAAATTCATAAACTTATCTTTAAGCTGCTTAGGCATATATGATCAATCTTGTACAAAGTTCATGGACATGTGCAATGAATTGAAGCTTGAAAGCCGTCACCAAAAATATATCATTTCTAAAATCACAAACATCGCCATTCGCACAACCTACTACATCTTCTGCTGCCGCAATAAGCCATGGACCTCACCTAGCCTACTCGCTTTCTAACCCCTCATCTGACTCCTCTGTCCACAGTGAGTATGACATTTAATGACATTCTGCACCAAACTAGCCATTTGTAGACTACCTCATTAGAGAGAGGTTTACATTTGTAGTATATAATGCTATTCAATACAATGAAGTTTGAAAAGAAAATCTTTCCATTAACATAAATGTCCAAGCACAACTGACAAAATGTATAGCCTGAGATACTGGTAATCAAAGAGAACTGGGATACTCTCGAGAAATTGAACCCCTCAAATATGAGTAATGTTGCCTCTCATAAACCGTTGCTCTTCAGCCACGGAAAATACATATCTTTCTACTGAAACATGCATGATTTACAAGCACTGAGAAAAGGTGATGCGCTTGCATATGATAGGAGACGGAAATAACGATCTTCTTAAGATCAAAACATGGAACTCAGACAACATCTTGTACGAAAATACATTTAATACAAAGCCAAATACAGCTTCCTAAGTGGTTTCTCTGCATGCTTTCTCTATCGATGAAATAAACACTACTGATATTTTCTATTTCTCTATCTCTCTATTTCAAATACAAACTTAAAGTTTCATGTGCAAATTATTTTAATGTAACCTTTCTTGGAAAATTAATAATAAACAACCATAGAGAATGTACCTGGATTGTGAGGCCTCTTCTCAAATGAAAATATGGCATCATTACTTGTCACTGCACCTTAACAAGGTTGAAAACTAACTCATGGTGATGTGTTACAGTATATTGAAATAGACAAAGCTTGCTAGAAAGGATATAGGAACAAAGACTAGAGCAGCTGTGGCCTAGCGGTAATGCACTCGACTCAGACCAAAATGGTCCTGGGTTCGAGGCCTAACGCAGGCTATTGGTGACGTCAGGAAGGGCATCCGGCCCCTAAATGCTCGTGCCAGAACATAAGTCCTTTCAGAGGCACCCTCCAAGCCCCAAGGAATTGGGGAAACAGAGGTAAAATCCAGAAATATATGAACAAAGATTATAATTCAATTACTGACATGAATTGCAAACAGATTGAATGAAAACCATTGCAAGAATGTACCTGAGTACATGCAATGAGTTAGCTTTAGCCTGCAATAATTTACACAATTCATGAAAGCAAAGGAAAGCAAAGAAGCAGACCTGAAAATTGCACTATATTATCTTGTTATATTATCATTGTTCTGATAGTGACAAAAACAGAAAAATCTACTAGCTCAACAAAATAAGAACAACAAAGGATCAATGAATTGCTTAATGAACCAACAAAATAGTACCAACATTAACCAAGAAAACCACTAACAGAATTACCATTGACAATTTCTACCTACCAATGGAAACTCTATTTTCCAGAGTCTTTTTTTCTTCTTTGATGTCCTCTATTTCTTGCAGGAGCTAAAAATTGATCAATGAATTCTGTGCAAATAGTAACAAAAACAGCAAGATGGTAAACATAGGAAACACAGCAGTAGCAGCAACAGTAACAACAAACAAGCCACATTCACTCACAGAAGTTATCTTTGTTTTTATCCAGTTCTTCATTATTTTTTCTCTCTCTTCCCATACCAGATTTTCCTTAGCTCGCTCATCACGCTAAAATATTAATATATGATGACATTTTTTTATACACTTCTTTATCATAAATGTAAACCTTTCTAAAGCTAGGTAGTTTACAATTGGCTGGCCTGAATAACATTACAGATTACATAAGTGATAATAAAAGTCTTAAAAAGTGAAGAGCTCTTTCGCTGAAAATACAGTATGTCATTTGAATGGATATGGTCATTAGTCTTCTTACAATAACTTTCCTCATGCTTTCATCAAAGTCAATATCTTTCATCATGGCCAATATTGCTTCTCTTTTCTAATTGAGTTTGAGCAAAGATTGGTATACTACTACTCAGTATAAACTAAAATCTATAACATTTATTTGTATTTCTTAGTCTATCTTTTTATCTATTTGATTTATATACATCATATAAAAAATGCATATATTACCATGAAATGTGTATATATAAATAAATTATGCAAAAAACAATTTACTAGCATAATAAAACTCACCAAAATACCTATTTTTTCATGCAAACATTTTATTGTTTCTTCTCTATCTTCTAAAACACACTCAAATCTTCTTGCCTATGATAAGAAATCTGTTACATAACACTCCAGTACACTTCTAGTCCACAAAATGTAAAAGCATCTAATCAACATGACATATCTGCCATCCAACCACAATTAACAAAAAGAGAAGGAATCTTCTCATCTACAACAACAAAAAGTGGTCTTTATATCATTTAATCCCTCCATATGCATGAAAAAGTATCCACTTCACATGAATATAGTGATTTTGATACTTTACTTTGCTGAAATATGAAAAAAATCATGTTTCTGCAAATTTTGATGGGTCCTTGAAATCTAGACATGTCTAGACAGAGACCATTCAATTTTAGCAGTTGCATCATATCAAAAAACAAGTCAAGTACGTCTTGGGAAACTCGTTTGACAATATCAACCAAACTGGCATGGCTGTTCATTAGAACATCATTGCTGTTCAAAATACAATGAATTTAGCTTACAAAGAGGACAAGTTTAATTGCAAAATACATACTTTCTCCACAAAGGTCTCTTTTTCTGCCTCAACTTGTGAAACTTTATCTTCATATTCTGTTAGCTGCAGAGATCACAAAGAGGAAGCTAAGTAATAAAAAGGAAAGGACAAGTAAATCCATTAGCACTCAATGATGATCATTAAACTTCACCTTCCACAGTGAATACTTCACATGCGCTCTACATGACAAGGGTAACTGACCATCAATCCCATAAGACACCTTTGGGTACACTCACTTTTTTCTACCAGCATCACCTACTTATGCTAGGGCTTCTAAAAGGTCTTATTTCACCTTATCACTTCACTGATCTATCTTCTCTATTTCTCCTTTGACACTTTTGCATTCCTGTAGATTTCTCTTCAAAATAAATATTATCCCATCTATCAAACTTAATCTTTCATTCACAAAAGAAAACCTGAAGTACACATTCAAGATGCCCAAAATCATCTGAGGTTACAAATTTCTGGTGATGAGTTGGATTGGAAAAATGAAATGATGTGGCCCATAAGCACCATTGTGTACCTTAGTGTCATAGTAGTGTAGCTGTATTCCAAGCGGACAGGGGTCTCATGTGTACCACCTTGTCTGGCTCACTTGGCAAGGAGTGGCCCATTAGCAAGTACAGGCAATTATTAGGAATTATCTTTCTCACCTTCTTAAATACTCACTTTTTATGGATAACGTTTATGAGAAGACCAAAGTTCAGAATTGCTGATACGTAAAACTAATTCAAGAATAATGCAAGGCTCAAGCTTTATTAACACTTTGAATTTTTGCATACAAGCTATACTACTGCTTGTGGATTAACTTTTCACTATCAATACAATATTTGTTATTCTGTTCCACTTCTGCTTTGTTTTATGATATAGTAGGACATCAACACACATTTGAATATATTCCTTTGATTTTCAGGAAATCTATGCTTTTAGTACTGAAGAATGATTGAAGAATAATTTAAGACTCAAAACCAAAAAAGTGAAAAATAGTGAAGTTCAGTGAAAATTAGGTACTTTTATTTAAAAAAGTGTGTACTACAAAGCAATATCGCTGCTCTAGCTACATTTCATTTAAATTTGTAGAGATTGGAAAATAAGATATTACCGATAGTAGTTACGCCTACATTCCAATCTTAATAATACTACCGGTGGTGGTTTTAGTACCTATTTGACAGGACACTGTTTACATACAAAAATAGAACAAGTGCCATACTTTACCTTTTCGTTCAATAGCTCTCGGACTCTTCCGGCTTGAGACCTGAATTTCTGGATCTGCTGCTCTGCTTGGTAGTACTTTTCCTCCCATGTCAAATTTTCGCCATCGTCTTCCATTGCTTTAACTAGTAGCAACAAGTGCTGTGCTTATTGATACATCGATATACAACAATTATTGATTTTTTCCATAACATGCAAAAACTTTCTGCCTAGAGTAGTAAAATGAAGACAGCCAAAATACATTCAGTTAACAAAATAACAGTGAAACATCGAACAAAACTTTCTTGCGGACCTAACAGTGTGATGCCAAACAAAGTTGCCCAATCCAAATGTGTCAAGCCATGTAAATGAAAGCTTAAAGTGACTCATCCAGCTGTAAGCGTATAAGTAATTCCTTAATCAAATCAATGTATGTAAAAAATTAAAGTGGACGAAAATTGCTGATATCAAATCTACACGTTCAATGCACCCTTTACTGGGAAGTAAAATTGTTCCAATTGATGGGAGCCATGGTCTCTCAGAATCTAAGTGTTCATTTAGATTCGACTGTGAATGAACGGGCCTGCTAACTGTTATGACAATGCGATAAGTAAGTGCGACGAAAAGTTGTGTTCGCTATAAAACATGTTGATTTCACAATACTCACATGCGTAACCTATCCAATTTTTGTCATCATAAGTCCCTCTCTCGCACCGTGCTGTCTTCTAGCGCCATTTAATATTCCGAAGTTGTGCTCTGCTTCCCTTTAGGAAATGCTAAGAGATCGAACATCAACAACAAATACAACAACAACTGAATTGCCTTATTTGGTGTCAGGTACGAGACCATTGTGCAAGAAATCCCTTTGTTGATGTTTCAGACAGAAGAGAAATCTTGACGCAATATTTGCATAAAACTTGAAAATATTCACCGTTTTTTGACAGATAAATGAATTAACACCTCCATGGAAGGCGGTACGAGAAGTCTCGAAACCTTGATGCAATCTATTGGTACTGGATCTTCTGTCGAAAAATACCCAAAATAATGAAAGAAAGTTCTATCTATACTTTAGTTATAAATTTCTAGTTGCTGGCAGGGGTGGTGCTAGGAATTTTTTGACGGGGGATTGACTCTTCCGGTGAGAGGCCCCTAGCGACACCCCCTGGTGAATAAAATATTTCCGTTCAACCACGTAGCTTGCAGAAGTATCCTAAAACAACAAAGAATGGCACGAAGAAAAGTCTGTTTTTCGTTAATGTTTATTTTACGCTTGCAATTATCTGCTTCTATTACACTATGTTTCTAAAATAAAAACAATGTTTCGTTCTAACCATACAATATGTGAAATAAAATTGCATGTCATTGAGGAAAAGTTATGACAGACTTGTGCTGGGGTTTTAGGAATGTTTATATTTAAGGCCCTGTTTCAACTGAACCAGATATTTGCGAATACGGAGAAAAATTTTTCGAATTCGGCCTTGCGTTTCCACTGATACGCTGAAATACGGAGATTTTGGAATACGTTATTAGTGGAAACACTCTTGCCTGGATATTGTGGAATACTCTGCAACACCAACAGCGATTTTTGATTGGTTTGACTCCAAAAATACTTGAAGTGCATTGACGAGGCCAAGAGAAATAACCTCCGAATGATTCTTTGTCGTTTGATTTGCACTTGAATAATGCCCCAGTCTGGTAGCAATATACGTGTACTTCATTGGACTATGTACCCAGTCACTGCCAATTAACATCGATTGTATGCATTGCACTCGATCGTAATGTTGAGAAGCAGCTCGAACTCTTCATCAGTCAAAACAAAAGAACGTTCATCGCCATTTTTCGCTTTTCCTCCTGACATTTCGCTAAGTTAAGCAATTACACAGGGGTCGCGGCGCGAGTATTTGAGTGGGGGGGGGCCAGAAATTCGATAACATTTTAAATCTGCCCCACTATGCTTGGATGACAGATAAAATTGTGCGTCCCAAAGAGCTTTTGATACCCCCCAAAAACAGCCCTTTATACCTCAAATTATGAACAAAAATTTATAAATACATACTAACGAAGAACAGTAAAATACAAATGCGCAAATTTCATCTTAGCAAAAATTGGGGGGCCAAGGCCCCCCCGTCGCCGCGACCGCTGTTACAGTAATGCTATCTCATTTTGGACGTAGCATTGGCCAGTTCCGTTCATGAGCTCATTTCTTGAACTCGCGGGAACACCCTCATTCATATTTGATTGACGTAATATGTCTCACTTCAATATGAAGTATGTGGAGATATTTTGCTCAACTGGTTCAGTGGAAACAGGCGAAGAAAGATATACTGAACTTGACTCTGCTTGGTGTTTCCACTAATACGCTACCCAAAAGATAAAATTTTCTCCGTATTCGCAAATATCTGGGTCAGTGGAAACGGGCATAATCAGTGGTGATTTCTAAAAATTTTAACAAGGGGGGCTCTAGGCCCAACCACGTCCTTAATTCAGGTGTGGCTCAGCTGCAAACCACGCCTATATTTTCAAAGGTGCAGATATGGTGATTTATTTGAATACTGACATAGTATAATCAACAACTGGATATCTCTCAGTAACTATATAGCAGTGCATAAATGATCATCGCATTACAAAATTCTTTGGAAGCAAGTAGTCCATGCAGTTTGAAAAGCAAAGCTATTGACAAGAATTTTTATGGGGAGTTCAGCCCCAGAAATGAGCAATAATTTTTAAAACGGGGGCTCTGTCCCCTTAAGTCCCCCTAGAAATCACCCCTCGGCCTAATGATCATCAGTTATTGCTTGTAAGTGATCATGCATTGTGTGAAGTTGGAATGAATTAGTGAGTTTCAGCGTGTTATCTGAGATTCGAAATACTACCTAAAAAGTTGGGAAGAAATGCAAGGAAGCATTGAAAGCAGAGATCATAAATCAGAAAAAATAATACGTAGGTTGGGTGTGGATACACGCAAGGAAAATGATTCAGACTAAAGTGCGTGTATGAACTAAACGAACAATGAGTTGCTGACGCAAATACTTAGTTTTTAATCTAAACAAACAAGAGTATTATATTAATGGTTTCGCTAAGGAAGGAGTCATACATGCGCAGCGCCAACTACACGGGACTGTAATGCATGCTGGCTGCGAGGCTGAGAAAACCGACACTCTCCCCTCCTTGACCTATTCAGAGTCAAGCATCAAGCGGGTTTTCCAGCCAGCGTCCTTCGCTGCGGCGCGTTGTGTTCCAGCCCGGGGGTTTTTCTCACTTTTTTCCACTGTTCCTCTCATCCTTCCTACCTCGCCATTCTCTTTCCTTTCCATTCTCAATTCAAGCGGAAAGAGCTTTTGCAGTGGTCTAT
>WIPJ01067643.1:238669-268149 GCA_018155075.1 Cassiopea andromeda | reverse complement strand
ATTTATAATTTTCACATTACAATTTACAACTTCACCAAAATTCACCCCCATCTGATGCAAATTGTGGCTTTTCAATTTTATGGTGGTCTACCCCCTTAAGAAAAGAATTGTCTTGCTTAATATTTTTCTGTTCTGCGTGGATTTCTCATTGGTGCAGCGAATGTCAAAATGAGTTCATCAACCTCCCATTGATGTAGTGAATGTTAATATGAGTTCATCAACCTCCTCAATTTACATCAACTTTGCCCCCTGATGCTTCCACTTTTGGTTCTGTCGATGGCGATAGCCCCTGTAACTTTTAGTGGTATCTAATAGGCCAGCACGCAAGAGAAAGAAATACGCTTAGGCCATGCGACTTCAAACAATGAATAAAAACAATTACGTAATACTTAACAAAGAGTCTGGGTTCCAGTTTGTGTAATTTCTCTTTACTACAGCCCCAAGGTTAGGTAGAGCGTAAGAAAACGAGGTCTTACAGATATTATCAAATTGCTTGAAACTACTCTTTATAATCCTAATTTGTATCAAATATTTTTTATCTTTCTGGCTTGAATTACTGCATATATTAAAGTATAAACGTGAATCTCACAAATTTACTATTTTTCAGCATCAAAACCATTCTAAATTATCTGTGGATTAACGTCAATGCGCGCTTTCTAAATTCTGAAATTGGGTCTAATAATCTACCATAAGAAGAACATTTTTGGCCAACTGTAAGGCCATATTGAAAAACATCATTTTACAAATCTAGTAAACAGCTGGCTGACGATCTCTATAATAAATAAAATATTGTAATGAAAAGCGTGATTTCATGGACGTAGGAACTATGGGCGCTGGGTGACGGGGGGGCGAGTGCCCCCTTTTTCCACAAAATTCTATTGTAAGTCAGAGGCATAGCCATTGGGGGATGCGGAGGGGTGTCGTACCCTCAATATTTAGCTTGTCAGCATATTTGCCACATGTCAATAGTACTCGTCAATGTTGTATTACTGATGAAGCTCAAGGAAAGTCTCTTTGTTGGCAAATTGGGGTCAAACGATGTTTGTTTGTCGGCAAATTGGGGTCTCCCTTTTAGCTCACATTGTTGCTTGCAATCTCATATATCTTCTACATGCGAAGGCGCACATGAATACATGTGCACCCCCCCCCACTTTTCGAAGGCTTCCTACGTCCCTGCGTGAGTTGATATAAACGATAACGTAAATAATGAACGTATTACTTACTATCCTATGGTGAGTACAAATCTCTCTAAGTCAAAGCTATTGTGATGTATTAATGCGTATTTTACAGTAGGCCACTAACTAGGCCAGGGGGAACGCGTGGGAATAAATGAGTAGTCGGGGTTACTACTTGCTAAAAGCGAATGAAGTTCAGGCACGCCGGAGCATATTTTTGAGCAAGGGGGCTGAGGACTAATGAAAAGATCCTATTGGGCGTGGTAGTGGGGGTCAGGGGCGGAATCCTTTAAAATTTTTACAAGTACGCCCACATAGACGGCAAAAAACCCCTTAGTATCAAAATACTTCTTGTCTTAGATAGGATATATATTGTATGCCATCATACACCAGCAAAAGTGTAGGGTGCAGCCCTCCTCAGCCCTCCCGCCACCCGCGTGCCTGAAGTTCTACTAGGATATCGTCAGCATGCATACAAAATCAAGCATATCTGCTTAAGTAAACGAGGATGTCGTTAAAAAAGAGGTGGGGACATTTTCGAACATAAGTTACACTCTTTTTTCTTTATAAGAATACCTAATTTTTTTCTGAGCCTCAATATTCTTAAAAATTCTCGGTTTTGAGCCTCAGATTATTCTTAAATCATTCTTAAATTTTTCTTGCTCAGCACAAGGTGTAAATTCACTTTAAGATGAAAGAAACATATTAAATCATTTTTGATGTGTTGATTCACCATAAATTTCAACGAATTTTAAAACATATAGATATATATATATATAGCGTCAAAGTGACAAATGATTTGTTTTGGGAAGAAACTCTTAATTAAATTTGATTCGATTAACAAAATATTTTAGTTTTGATGATGGTTGAGCCTGACAATATTCGTAAATTATTCTTAAATTTTAGCAATTTTGAGCCTCAATATTCTTATAGACTTTATTCTTATAAAAAAAAGAGTGTAGCCATGGCAACTGTAGCACATATTCTGAGGACGGAAGGCGCGACGGCAAAAAGATTATCGTTTAATACTTTTAAAGATAAAACTCCGTCCATGGTAATTTGTGGAAACGTTGATGCGTCATAAAATGCAAAGAAAAACAAAGTCTAATGACTGGACAGTCACCCCTGCGCATTCCTTATTCACGGACCAATGGTTCAATGTGTGCTATTTGATAGGGACTAAAGCACAGGAGCAAACAATATACGCATGGAGCCTAGAGAGCTAGCTTGGAGGTCCTGTGGCAAAAGATAAACACACAATCCCTATATACAAGGTTGTCTGCATTTGACGTTTATAAATTTATTATTAATTTCCACTACTTGCAGTAGTGAACCGTACTTCTATCTCATACAGGGATATTCGCATACATCCAAAAGAGCGGAAGGTTCCAAAAGGGTGGCAGGAGGCAAAGTGCCCCATAACCTCAAGGTGCCCCATAACTTCACCTTGCAGAGGACTCACATATACGGCCAGCAATAATTTCATAGTAAATAACGATATTGTTTATTTTTCTGGTCAAGTAGCGAGCTCAGATGAGAATAAGCTGACTAGTTTCCATACTGCACAATGTGATTGCATCCTTATCCTAAGACTAACTTTGACCATACCACCTAACCTACCCCTCTAACCCAAACCCTAACCCCCAACCTATCCCAAACTCTAGCTACCCACCTAATTCCTTATCCCAATCCTAAATCTCTAGCGCAGGAGTAGCCAACCAATGAGAAGCTAAGAGCCATATTCTCTACTGTGACATCACAAAGAGCTGCTCAAACGCATGGGAACACATGAACATCACCCCCATCCTTCCCTGACAAGGAAACATCTTATTGAACTCAAGTGAAGTTAACATATATAAAAAGCACACACTTCAATATGAGTGTAAGAGCCGCCTGAAGCCATGCAAAAAGCCGCATGCGGCTCACGATCCGTGGGTTGGCCACTCCTGCTCTAGCAGTAATGATGTAATCAGGCCGAGAAGCATGGAAACTAGACAGTGCCTTTCTATAGTCTTATAATCGAAGCTGTCTCGCTTCCATTACTACATTCGAGGGCTCTATTTCGTGATAGGCAGCAAGCAATAAGCAACATATGATCTTTGCAAATGCATAAGGTCCTATAGCTTCTTGGAAGCGAGGTTACTGTGAAACACAGTATCACAAAATTCACTTCATATTACATACCACAAACTCTTTTCTAAATAACGGACATTTTTTCAATCATATTTATGTTCTCATCTTTTTCCAGGCTAGTACTATCTTGTTCTTCCTTTTCTTTGCAATATTTCCCTTCTTCAATTCCGCTTCTACTCCTCACAGGCAAGCACGGGAATATGCAAAAACGGGTCTTGTGTGAAAACACATGCGAGTCTGTCCTATCACTGTTCATTGTCTCTTTGGATTTTTGACTTTTAACTATTTCTATATCAATATCCTGCTTGCCATTTTCCTGCAAGTCATTGTTCCGCCTTTTAGCTAATATACTCATATCCTCGTCTGAGCTGTATTTCGGCTCCGCACAGTATGGAATCAAGAAAATCAGGCATACTCCTGCTGCCATGAAACCACCAGCGACAAAAAAGGAGACGGAATACTGCCCAGAATATTGGTAAATCCAACCTAAAACGAAATTTCATCCATAAAAATTCCAATATGTCAAAGGACTCGAGTAAAAGTGATAAGTTCATTAGCCATTGTACCGTAAAGACTCGATTAAGTCCAGGGGGGTGGAGTCTTTTGTAATATATCGGATCGAGTATCAATCTAGAGAAGAGACTCCATTCAAGCTAAAATCAAACTATGTCAAAACTATAACAAAACGAGGCTATATCAATAGGACTTCAAAACTGAACCTAATACATCACAGCTCATTCGAGGGGGGCTTATTAAATCTACAGGTCCTGGGATCGGCTAAGCGCAATATCTTGTATTCCTTTTTGCACTTTCAACTTCCTGTCTCCCAACGCTTTGGCTCATGTAAAGCACATCCTCAATGTAAAATAGGGGAAGAAGCCTCAAAACCCAATACGGATCAGTGAGGGATAAAAGACAAATGTCTTTAGTATCTTCTTTAATTTTTACTCCATGATAGCATCAAGGATAGGATCAAGGAGGGCAAGGTTGTGAAGACAGTTGTTCAGGTCACGTATAAGCTAAATAAACACATGAATAACCGAATATTTTGATTTTCTTTTATTTTTGACCTGTAATATTCTGAGCACATGCAAATCCCATGGGAGCTTATTCGTGGGTGGAGGCTTATTTGATAGAAACGATTTTATGGGGGGCTTATTCGAGGGAGGGGGCTTAATCCAGTCTTTATGGTACACTAGAATCGGTAATAAATCCTGAGGGGCTGCGAAAGTTCCAGTGCAATCAGGGCCCCTTTTAACATACAAACAAAGGGGGCAATCGCCCACCCCGCTTCATGCTTGCCCCTCCGGCTACAATATTCTACGGTGCTTTGACCCCCAGTAGATGGTCCCGTTTTTCTTTGATGTTCTAATACGTGGATTGAAGGTCTGTTGAAGGTTCTGACATGAACAACAATAACTTCCTCTGCCATTTTTTTAAATAAAGTGAGCCCCCCTATTATTCATTTGTCCCCTAGTTATGGTGTCTTAATAGCGGTTATGTGCAAATCACAAAATTCATGCTACGCTGGGTTGAACCATTCGAATTTCAAATTCCAATACAATCCATTAGTGATGACGTCACGAAGTTTATTTTAGAGCTTTCATATTTTGATCCTATGGAGTGAAAGAGCCATCATAAAATAGACATTTGTTGAAAATTTTAAGTGGATATGTTCAAAATTGGATGAAATACGACCATTTGAAGACCGGAGACTTGCCATACAAAATACCCTCTGTGACCACTGTATTTTTCTCTTTGTGGTAGTACAAATCAGCCCCTGCAGTGTACACAGTCTTGTACGAAAACCAAACGAATCATATGAAAAGCAACAACCACTTACCAGCGATGGGTGGCCCAATCATAGTTGTAATACCCATTATCATAAACAAGCTCCCCAAGGCGAGTGACAGCCTCTTAATGCCGACAACCTCTTTTGTGACTAGCGGTATGAGGACGACAAAGATCGCTTCACCAAGGCCAAACACAAGTGCATATAATACTAGTTCTGGATATCCTTTGCCAAGGGGGACTAGAGTCGTTGATATGCTCATTATCAACAGTCCGATTTGATACATATAGAATATATTCACTTGTTTCAAGTCCGCGATTTTACCGGCCAGCACTTTCCCAATGGTAGATGTTATTGACAGGATCCCGACTAAAAAGGACGCTCTGCTGTCCGATACTCCTATCAGCACGGCATGACTTTTCTGGGTTGAAAAACAAAGAATAAATTGAAAATCCTTTTATCAAAAAATGCTCAAAAGGTAAATCCTAAAAATCTATTGATCAAATAGCTCTTTACTTTTTTACAAATGTGCAAACCGTAAACCATTAGAAATTGGACTTTTGCAAATAAGCGCCCGGGGGCTTATCCGAGGATTTACGGTATATAAACTTACTGTAAATCTACGCATTAACTCCTTGGGGTTTGTTTATTTTTGGATTTTTGCATGCGGGCTTATTCCATGGAGGGTATATAAACTTACTGTAAACATACGCATTAGCTCCTTGGGGTTTTTTATTTTTGGGTTTTTGGATGCGGGCTTATTTCATGGAGGGCTTATAAGTGGGGGTTTAACAACGATTTTTAGCTCCAGGATGAGGCGTTTTTCGATGGGAAGTTTTTTGAGGGGGGGGGGCCAATTCGAAGATTTACGGTAAATGCGGTAATGCGGTAATGCGGTAATGCGTTCAAGCGCTTGAACTATGGTACTAATGCAGCGGCGGAGTTTATTCAATGCATGTTGCAGACGCAATTACAAGGCCTAAAAGGAGTAAAAAATATCGCAGATGATATTATTGTATACGGTACAACACGCGAGGAGCACGATGAAAATCTCGACAAATGTCTTATGCGTCTAAAGCAAAAAGGCCTAACTTTAAATCAGAATAAATGCAAGCTGCTTAATAACACCCTGGAATTCTTTGGACAAATATAGTTGGCTTAGATTAGCTTAATTAGATTTTATTGTAAGGTAGCTATGTTTAGCCCCAACGTTAAATAAAGTGATTATTATTTTATTATATATTCTTATGTGGTACGTGGCATGTGGTAAATGCGGTACGTTCTAAGTTGTATGTTCTTACCATCTTCGTTGGAGTGGTCAGAAACCACGCCAAGAAGTGCGGGGCGTGACGACTTCACAAATAGCAACATGTTTAAAAACTACACTCTCTTTTTTACACGAATAAAGTTCATTAAAATATTAAGGCTCAGAATTGCTGAAATTTGAGAATACTTTAGGAATATTGCAAGGACAAAGCTTTATCAAGACTTAGAATTTTTGTGTACTCGAGATATAACACTACTTGCAGATTAACTTTTGCATTATCGACACAATATTAATTATTCTGTTCCACTTCTGCTCTGGTTTATGATTAATTAAGACATCAACAAAGATTCAAATTCCTTTGATTCCAAGTGCAGTTACACCATTATTACTTGTGAATAATATAGGAAAAAAACATAGTCTCAAGACCAAACATAGTTTCGAATATTGAGGCTCAGCAAAAAACTGGATTTTCTTCCAAACAAGAGCCGATTTCGAAAGCAATTGCATAAGAAATATGAATATACTTGAACTCACCAAATATACGAAAGGTACAAAGTACCCAAGCATAAACGTCGAAATTGCGGCTATCCATGCAATATACGATTTCTCTTTCCATATCGATCTCAGCTTTCCATTTTTGTTTTCTTTTTCATATTTGGAAGGGTGGTGAAGTTCTCGCTGCAACGCAGCGTATCTCTCCGCAACTGGCTTGAACGTCAGCGCACAGATGAAAGTCAATGCGTTCATAAGCGCAAGAATGCGTAGCGAGTGGGACAACCCGACTTTCTGGAGAATAAACTGTATAAATGGACTCATCACAAGCGTGCCTAGACCACTGCCCGACGAAACAAATCCATTGACAAGGGCTAGCCTGGTGTCAAAGTACTGTACTAATATAATGAGCGTTGGAAAGTAACATAGCGACGCTCCAAGGCCCCATGTCACTCCATACGTAACATACATGACTTCTAAAGACTTTGCGAATGACGACATAACAAGTCCAAATACGCACAAAAATGCACCAATGCAACCGACTGTTCGACAACTATATCTCTCGCACATTCTTGTAGTTAACGGTCCACACAGGAACATTACTCCGATGCCTAGTGAGCCAACCCATGCTGAAAAAAACAAATAAATTCACTCAATTTTCATTTTTTTTCAAACTTCATATAATTGAATATATCTTACGATACAATCATACACCTCTCTAATGCTAGGTAGTGTATAATTGGCTATTTGCCATTTCTACGTGTCAAAAAAGACAAAGTCAAATACAACAAAAGGGTAAAACAACAACTGCTACTACTAATACTCTAAAAATTGTGCATATACGAAAAAGAAAAAGAAAAAAAAGGAATAATGATAATAAGCAGTGACTAGAATTCTAATAATGCGGAGTTGGTCCAGGGCTTGTTTCTGAGACAGAATATGTAATAGCTACATCTTATCGATATGTTCATGATCTTTTTAATAATTTATAAAAATATTAAAGCTCAGACTTGCTAAAATTTTAGAGTACTTTAGGAATAATGCATGCTCCATCAAGGCCTAAAACTTTCGTGTACACTTGCTTTTTTTAAAAGAAAACGATCGTTTTGCTTGAGCTTCAATTTTCTTAACTTTTACGTAAGTAAACTGGCTAAACTAGGTTATCTTTTCTTTGTTAATCTTAGATACTAAATATTTTGAATTTAATAATGATGTAATGTCGACTTTTGCTAACAAAAAAGTAGTTAACTTCGTAAGTTGAGCCTTGTGATCTTCCTAACAATTTCTTAAGACTTTGACCATTTGATCCTCATCGTCTAGAACCTTTTTCTTATAAAAAAACGTGTAATCGGCATACTGTGCTTTTATACTAACTGCAGTGTCAATGCAATAATCACTTTTGGCACTTAAATATAAGAGTAATCTTAGGCTCACAGCTGAAAACAAACACAAAAATACTGAGACTCGGCAAAAACTGTGCTACTTTTGATAAAAGCGTGCATATCCATAAACAATACAATGAGAATAGTTAAAAGGATGTACCAACTGACTTTGGGGCTTTGGATATTATTACTTCTATTTCTATTGCACTCTACGCCATTTAATTGCAGTAGAAACATTTACTCTTTGACAGCAATCAATCTCCCCTGCTCCAAAAATATTTACATCTAGCCTCTGGATACGACAAAATATAATGGTAGCACGAAAATGGAAAAGTTGAGTAGCATGTTTACATATAATTTTCACGAGTAGGAAAAGTATGATAACGAAAAAGGTGTGCATAACTGGGAATAGAAAAATTGATGAGCTTACTCCAAGACTTGAACAACATACATGTGAATTAAAGTGTGTGCACGCGGAAGATATTTTCACCGTCAAATTTGCGAGCTTGGAAAAGCACCCTAGCATCGCCTCCCCATGTGAAATGGCATATTTTTCAAGTATGTTTTTTAAATTCAGCGCGCTTGATTGGCCCTTGCGCTCGTGACAGTTTGCTTGCGCGGGGAAGGTCTTTATCGCGCACTACATACTTCCCAGTCTGGCATGAGTTACGGTCTCAGTGGAATAACAACGACAATGTGATCTAATGACCTTTGCCCTATACACAATAGTTTAAATGAAAGCCTGTTCAAGTTTAAATGAAAGCCACCAAACACCTATCTGCAAGGATACGAAAAGCATTTGTAAATAGATAAATGTTTTTGTTTTACGAGAAAATACGCGAGAAACATGTGGTTAAACCAGACAAAAATTAACAAGCAACAAAGACAAGTTGAAAATCAAAAGTACACTTGAAGCAAAAGCTTTTGCAAGAACATTTGATAAACACTCTTCTTAAAAAGGAACATTATCAACAGCAATGTTAAGTTTCCAATTCACTAAACTTCAAGAATAATCGAAGGGTAGTGCGAGGCTTAAACTTTAATAAAAACATAGCTCTTGGAGGTCTTTTTGCATAAGTATTAAGATGCAGATGCAAAATTTATTATCCTGCTCTGCTCTTCCTTTCCTTCAATAGTGAAGGGCACATCAACAGATATATGAACCTTCTTCCTCTAGTTATCAGGCGAATCTACAGCTTTTGTCTCCCAAGAAAATAAGAAGAGTATTTTTATAACAAATTGTTTATTTATAGCAAATTGTTTATCAAACAACACTTAAGAAACATTAAAGTCTGTTTTTTGGCAAAACATCAGAACTGAAAGCAAATAATTTGTTCTTTGAAATAGCGTCTAGAAGAGCAAAGCTATAAAGGCATTGTTTACATCTACAAAACATCACAGTCAATATAAGCACGAAACATCTTATTCATATCCTCCTGTATTCCTGTCCTCTCTAGTCTTCCCACTTATCTCGCTCTCTATTCCAAGGCGTTTCTATGGACCATATAGAACTGCGCATAAAACTCTGCGATGCTCTGTTAAAGAGTTAAATCCTTATTTCAGACATCATGTAACTGTTTGCTTCTATCTCTTTTGACTTTCAGTTTCTCCCATCATTTCATACATAAGTCTATAATTTTTACTTATATCTATATTCTCACTTGCTTGGGTCGCTGCATAAAAAACTATCAATTTCAGTTTTTTTCGTTTGAATTGCAAACATGTTCAGAATTGTATACTTTTGGTAGAGTAGCACATTAAAATAATTCTGCTAGATGCATCAAAACTTTGGTTGGAAAATGCTTGTGCTAATTTCAGTTACTATATTACTGCAAAAAATAACTAGAATGCAGTATAACTGGATCTGTTTCCTTCCGTTTACATTTCAGGCTACTCCAAATTTTGGCGCTCCCCAGCTCTACAAAACTGGCTGCAGGTCTCTCAACGTGTACAAAAATGGCAAATCTTTACGCTATATAGGAGCAGTTAGCTAAAAGTGGGGTACTCATCCTATGCGCCCCTTGGTTTCTACATTTATCTTTTGAGATACACATATTTTTTATAAGAAAATGGTTTACAAGAAAGTAGAACTCAGCTATTCAAAAAGTTAAGAAAGTTCAGTATTGGATTTTTGAGAGTTAGGAAAGGTTTTTAGTGTTTATGTATCTAAAAGTCGATTTATCTGTGTATAAAATACCATGGATGTGAAGTTGGCTACCCTCTAAACGTTCAACTTCTGCTATTTAGTAAGAAACATCATCATTTCAAGTGTACATGGAGCTTTTTCACTTTCCATTAATGTGCATGCACGAAACATAGGAACTCAAAATATTGCTAAGAAAGTCCTGAGAAAGTTTTAATACTGGAATTGTGAAGCTAAGAAAGCTTCAATACTGGGCGAAAGAAAACTTGCAGTCCTGCAAGAATTTTGCTTTTCGTATGGCAAATAAAAAGGGCATTACAGCTGAGAATTTCTAGTAAAATAGTTCTTGCATTTTTGCAGCGCGTCAAAAGTCAGGAATCGTCAAAAAGTTAAGAAAGTTCCAGTATTAGACTAAGAAAAATTTCTAATAAAAAAACGTGTATTTGTTATTCAAAACATTCAACCGTAGGTAATATTCTCCAAAAAACTTTTCATCACAATTCTACCAAACAATAGACGCTATTACGTTTCCCATAATACAATGCTACCCGCTACCAGCTGAAACTGTAGCCAATATTGTCGCGGCTTTGTTTGGAAAACAGGACCGCGCGGATTGTATAGAAACATAAACTAGCATGACATTTCGATAAATGTGTGTTTGTTCAAACTGTCGCAACAAACAAGGACAGCAGAGTTAGGGGCTGATGAAACAATATACAGGCTTCAATCAATGAATTTTGTGCTTGCGAGTAAAGATCTTAGAAGAAATTGGCCTGATGAAAAAACAGAATGTAATAGAATGTCAGATACACGTTTTTTTTATAAGAAAATCATTATTTTACCTGAGCCTCAACTTTCTTAACTTTTCCCGAAATGGAGCCTGAGATTTTCTTAAATTTTTCTTAACTTTTGCTGAAATGAACTGGCTAGAGTGGTTTGCACTTTCGTTAATACTATTGTATACTTGAATTTGAATTCCATCTTTAACATTTTGAATGCAATAACGACGAAATTACTGATTTTTGGCCTATAAAAACATTGAATTTTGGAATTTGAGCCTCGTGATTTTCTTACGATTTTCTTAAGATTTTGACGATTTGAGCCTCATTTTCTTATAAACTTGTTTCATATAAAAAACGTGTACAAACTTGGATTAAAGTGCCTGCAGAAATCTGAAGTGTGAGGCTTTGTGCCAACGAGAGGAGCTCCGGCGCTCACGTAGATAATAAGATTTAGCAATAACCAGCAACATAACAAAGTTTAGGACCTTCTTACGAGGAGGCAGAATCACCCTCCTCTATTGTTTTTCGTCTTTCAGTTTACATATAAGGTAGACTCACCCTAGGCCTAGGGTCACCCTATCATCTAGGTAGGGTGACCCTCCTACAAGGGCCTGCTGTTTGTCTATTCAAGCCTTGTAAAAGCTCCATGTAAGGTGACCATAATAGGAGGGCATCTCAGCTGGCCTCGATATGGTATCAATCATGTAGCGTAGCATTCGATTGCCTTATTTTCTATCACAAAAAGATCATATATATGACGTCAATAGTGGCAACCAGTGCAAAGCTGATTGCATCGCAAAAAGCTGCTTGTTTGCCATTATTTCTGAAGTGTTTATTCTCATTCAAAAAGAGGAAGAAGCGAACTCTGCGAAGAACATGAAAGCTAGACCTACCCCCAGGGTGACCCTAGCTTTACATGTGTTGACCCTTTTGGTAGGGTGACCCTTTTGGTAGGTGACCCTTTTGGTAGGGTTACCCTCCTGGGAGTGTGACCCTATCTCCTTGTAAAAAGCCCCTTAGTGCACCTTAGTCCAAAAGCTAAGGCCTCCAACCAAAAGGGCCACGAAGAGGTCCCCATCTTACTTAACTCCCAAGAGCCCCGAGTATTTCCGTTATGCCACTGGAAATAACCCTATCATTTTAAAAATTAAAGCTCGCTAGGGTAAATAAAAACAAAACAGCAACACCCTAGCTGCGATGTAGGCAGCCCCCTCTTCACAGAATCCTCCACTGCTCCTAAAAATGATAAATTAGCCATACACGTTAGGAAATTTTTGTCTGTTGTAGTGATGATTAAGCCTTTGCAGCCTATTCCTCCACCGCCCCAAGTAGAGACAGAAGTTTGTGATGCTACATTGTGTTATGGTACTTTTAAATCTAGCCCTAGCCCCAACCCTAACCACATCTCTAACTAGGGTAGTTTCTATAAATTCTATTAGAAAGTTCCGGAGCTACACTTTGCCGAAAAAAAAAGGGTTGGCGCCATGTTCTTCTTCATGGGCTGCAAAAAACTAAACAGATATGCCGAAAGATACCACACATTTGGTGATTCGCCAACAGAATTTTGAATGGAGGGTCAAGGGTGATTTCCAGGGGGGCTCAGGGGGCGGACCCCCTAGTTAAAATTTCCGCTCATTTTGGAGGGTTCAGCCCCCCTAAAATTCTTGCACTGGCTTGGCTTTTCAGAGTTTATTGGCCTTGCTTCCAAAGTGCTATGATCAACTGTGCTATGAACAACTGTTCTCTGCTATATGGTTATTGAGGCATTTCTTATTGTTGATTATACTATATCAGTATTAAACTAAGTTATCATGTTTCCATCTTTGGAAATATGGGCGTGGTTGTGCCTAGAGCCCCCCTTGTTAAAATTTTTAGAAATCACCACTGTGGAGAGTATATCAAGAATCCCAAACCTACACATTCCAGGGCTGTGTCTGGAAAATTATTAAGGGAGTTATAGTACTTACATTTTACAGACAAAACGGGCAAGGCCCTCAGTCTTTCTTTACTTCACTACACCTAACTCTTAATGAAATTCTAGAATTCAGTTAGAGTCTTTTCTGACAATTGTAACAATCTGGTGTCCATAAGAGGCAGAACCAACAGAGCCGGTCTGAAAGTACTATAGAAATGGCCAAAACATGGCCGACAACATACAGTGTAGACATCTAATATTTTACTCCTCGGCACACAATAGTAGGGGGGGACAATAATGAGGGGGGCAGACGTTTTTGTCAAAATCCCTAAGTGGGAGGTTGCATTGCTTACAAAAATCTCTATTTAGAGGGTGCTAATAAATGGAAATGGGTGATGAAATTGTAGAATTGGGTAATAGGGGGGCTACCTTTGGGTGCCAGAGTATAGCAAATAATGTGACCGTAAAGAGGCAGACGTAAGATTATCTATGATAGCTCAGGGCTGTACCGGAAATAATCACTGGTGTTCACGTTGTATCATCAAGACTACACACAAACTTGACCACATGGTCTCGTGCCGTACGAGTGATCAATTTGTTCTCCTTGTTTACATGCAGCATCGCTCGATGTGTTCTTTGATCAAAATGTTGGCCTTTGGATCTCTGAATGCAACGTCTATCAAATACCCTTTCCCACTGGGGTCATCACAAAGTCCATAGACAGTGGGTGCATTGTGGCATTTCCTTGGAAGAATTCACTGGCATTGTATGTAGAAGTGCTCTAACTTATCATTACTCTCAAGTGCCAAATAAACGGAAGGCATCCTAATAAACAGGGGGTCGGAAAAAAATTACGAAATTTAATAAATAAGGGGGTCAAAATAAACGGGAGGTTGGAATATGAGAAAAGGCTTTAAATTGTTATACATGGACGGAAAGAACAAAAACAGATGGTCATAAAACATAAAGCTAATATATACAGCAGTACACTATTTTGCCAAGAAAATTCGGTGTAAATAGCACTACCAAAGAAAGGAAATGAAATGAGGGGTTTGTAAAAAAGTCAATTTCCTTACATTAATAAACGGGGGGTCCTAATAAGGTCCGGGGGCTGGAAAAAATCGAAAAATTAATAAGCGGGGGGTGACGTTTATTTGGCACCTAAGAGTGTATTCACTGCGTGCCCTTCTAGGTTAAGCACCCAACCTATTCGGAAAAATAATGAATAAGCGCCCATTCCACTGTAATAAAAGCAGGGCTCATTGATATTTTCTACGACATTTGTTCTGGCCTTTGATTACGGAAAAAAGGAAGGTAAGTCAACAGAGATACAATAAGTGACTATTTTCGCTCTCCAACATCTCTATCTCAATGATTGTGTCTTTTCTTCAAGCTTTTGTACTAAACTTCTGCCAATTTGATGTAATTTGTCACTGCTGCGTACTTGGCTAAATCCACGACGCCGATGTTTTGTTTTCATTTGCAAACAACTTTGGTCTTCAATTATCTCTTTTTAGCTATCTATTGTCTTTCACTTTATTTGAATTTTCCTAAGATGAAGATGAATTTTCCTTCTCGAATAAGCGCCCATCCTTGCGGCCGGGTGCTTAATCAAAGCAGTACAGTAACTGACTTCCGCATCCAAGCCCCTAATCTAGTTCAACCGTCTAAGGTACAAATCGTCCATGATGTCACAGTGTTCCCCTTCTGCAAAAACATCTTAGTCTGCGCTAGTATATAACAGCTTAACAGCTAAACGAAATCTCAAGAATCGCTAAAAACAGATGGGGGTGTTAACATGGTATGAGAAATGCTTCAGACATGCACGGGCCTATCCAGAATCGTTGTTACCATTGTGCTGCTGAAAGCAAACACGAATTTCAGGGTCCGTAGCGGTTCAGACAGTTATAAGCGTCTGGGCACTTAGCGGGAGATTTCCAGAGAATATTTTTGGAATTTCTTGGGGGAACGTAGACCACGACCATCCTGTAATCTTTCTAATTGATAGGCCCTTAGTTACGACTTTTAATGGGTGCCATACCAAGGAAGGCATCGCCAATACGTGGAAATAAACTTGTTTGTAGAAAGGAGATTTTCGTGAAATGTGTCGGGCCCAGGGATGTGCCGATAGGGGGCGTCGCATCCCCCAATATCTTCAAATTTGCAAAAAAGTTGGTCAAAAGTTAGCCATGCTGCAAATTGATCATGATCAGAACACGCAGAAAATTAAATCACCTTTTAATAAAACAATTTACCAGCATGAACCACCTTCTCTTAGCACTCTCTTTCCTTAAAAACTAGCCTACATGAACACCCCTTCTATTCGCACCCCCTCTATTAAAAATTGGCCGATATGAACACCCCTTCCATTCCCCCCTTTCTGTTAGAGATACTAGAGTGCATGGTTATCGAGGCATTTCTAATTGTTGATTATACTATATCTGTACCAAACTAAAATTGTCATATTTACATCTTTGATAATATGGGCGTAGTTGCAGCTGGGCCACACCCAAAGTATGGGCGAGGCTACATCTAGAGTCCCACTTTCTAAATTTTTAGAAATCACCACTGGTTTTGTTTATGAGGGTGCTTTTGAACGCGAGGGGAACGCGTGCGAGATTCGGTCGAAACCTGTCATAGTCTCAGCGTGGCCTCTGAATGTATGTGCCCACAGGCAAGTGACTGCAGAGGACATGGGGGCAATGCCCACAAATCAAAAGCCAGACATGACGTTCCCCCCTAAAAACAGAATTAATAATCTGGAGATTAAATACTCAGATAAAGCCCTTGCCCGAAGACGACACTCTGCCCCCAAGTGCAGGCACATTTAGCCCCCCAAGACAATACCTCAGCCCATGTGCTTTGTGCCCACCTCTTTTCAATATTTCCTACCTATAACCATGCATAAAACGTGTGCGGTAGACGTCGGCACTGTATTGTATTGTAAATGATAAAGACTACCCCCAACTGCGTACTTTCTTATGCCTAAATAATGCCACCATCGGTAACACCATATTGGAAAGACGGCCGCACTTTCTGAATAATGCAAGTCCGATCAGTTCAACCCGGGGATGTTATTTGATTTCAGTACTATCTTTTGATTTGTATTTGACCGTACATTTTAAATCAGATTCCGTACTTTCCCTACGCTGATGCAATAAGTGAATGCTGTACAACAAAACATAAAAGATTGCACACATTCTTCGATGCCTGATTATTTTAACCCGGAAGTTAAGGCATACTCTTCGCTCATCCACTGTCTTCAAAGTATGGTAATTGCAGACAATATCTTGCGAATGTAGGGACAAATTATGTGGGAATATGTGCGAACGTTATGTACATGGTGTTAAGTGTGCGCACATTGTCTAGTTTCGGGAATGTCTTAGTTTCATGTGTATGATGGTATATTTTGGTGCGAATTAAACAAAATTCTGAAAAAAACTGTGTATGTGCGCTTGCCACACATTGCATCCTGACTCAACGGCTTAGCTAAACTCCGCAGCATGTACAAGATTACCAAAACAAAAAAGAGTACCTGCTTGACTAACACCTATTTTGGCAGGAAAACGTGGCTTTGATACTTGCAGTAGAACACAAAACCTTTTGTGTGTCGTGTCAAATACAAAAATCAAGTCTATGAATTCTTAATTGAAAATTCCCCTGCAGAGAGTCGCATGCCCTCCATCTCTATGAAAACAAACAGATGTGACATGTGGAATTATTTTCGTTTCACACAAGGCGTAGACAACGTCAGATTCAAACCACTCTCCAAATTCTAATCAAGTATTTTGACGTTAAAACAATACATTTGTATTTACTGTTGGATTAGCACTTCCAAGGGTCCCTATGGTTGCGCAATGATGCTAGATATCCGGCAAGCGATGTCTCTAACTTTAACAGCTGACTAAACTTAGAAGTCAAGAGCTATTTGCTCTAACAATCGAACCTAATCGTTTATCTATTGTTCGAAGTGGTTAATATTTTCCGGAAAGTGCATTTAATATCATGATATCAGCAATTACAACAGCCGTGAGAAGAACAATACATAATTGGGATCTTTACAATTGAAAAGAGCGGTATTGTGTATGGCTTCCATTCCTCAATGTTAGGCACCCTTATTTTCTTTTGTTAGGAATATTTTGAGTTCCATCCCTGTATGATATACTACATATATTTGATAAACAAAAAGTTTTTCGCAAAGTAAAAAAAATTTACCCGTTGCTCCTTCTGATTGGTTGTATTCTTTTAGCAGCGCCGGGAGCATTGTACCTGATGAATTTTGCATACCGACTGTAATAAACTGAACAGAAAATCCGCAAAATACAACGAGCCAGCCATAGCCACCATCAGGGTGTGTCTTCTTTTGCTTTCCATAAATTATCTCGGTCTCTATATCGTCAGGATCCATTATACTCAAGTGCTAGTCTAGATTTTTAGGCCACCAAATCTATCGAACCGGCTACGCGCGTCCCGTTTACTGTTTACGCTGAGACCGCCTGATGCAAACACCATCAAGCCACTGGAACGAGGCTGCAGGTGATCACCTGGACTTCACGTGATTGCATTGTTTGCAGATGGAAAGTCCACGGGCAAGTCACGCTGCATATTGTTTGGCAGAGAGGAAGCCGCAGCTTCTGTTCCGAGGAAAATTAAAGCAGATATGAATAGCTAGATAATAATGAAACTAGCGAACAGTCGAGTGGCTTTTTAGGTATCTTCAGAAGACCGCATTATCATATGATGCAATTCTTCATGTAAATGTCGTCTTGAGCGGCCCCTAAATTATTCCAATTAGCCTTTGATTACTGGTAGTGAAACACCACTTTCAAGGGGTATCACAGCTGTAAGTTCGAAGCAGGGGTGATTTCTAGGGGGCTCAGGGGGGCGGAGCCCCCCTTGTTACAATTTCTGCTCATGTTGGGGGGCTCAGCCCCCCTAACACTCTTGCATTGGCTTGGCTTTTCAGAGTTTATTGGCCTTGCTCCCAAAGTGCTATGATCAACTGTGCACTGCTATATGGTTATTGAAGCATTTTTTATTGTTGACTATACTATATCAGTGTTAAACTAAATTATGGGCGTTAACTATATCTTTGGAAATACGGGCGTGGTTGTAGTTGAGCCACACCCAAACTATGGGCGTGGTTGTGCGTAGAGCCCCCCTTGTTACAATATTTAGAAATCACCACTGGTTCGAAGGGTTAGTAACATAGCCGTTTTTAAGAAGCCTTAACTAAGGTTTACTGGGGGGCAAATCCCTAGAAAGGGGACATGCTAGGTCAAAAATCAATGAAAACAATTGAGGACTGAAGCACTTTTCAATGAAATTCCCTTCAATATAAAAGGATCTATCTCAATTTTTAATGGGAAATTCAAATGTGTCATAAAAGTGAGTAGTAGCAAGTAATTAAATGTAGTAAGCGACAGAAATGGGGGTGTTGGGATGACGCCCCCAGGAAAATTTTTGATTCACTGCTTTATACTTTAGCTTAAAATACATCTCCCAATATCATGCATGCCAATAGCGGTATGGACCTAAAATTCTGCGGCATTTATTGTTTACAACAAGAATCCTTCAAGATGGCCTACAAGACATTCTCATATTTCACATTTACCACATAAAGTCACAATTTCAGCCTCGGTTGATCTATTCAAAAGCGTTTTCTTCAGTTCTAATGTAAAGCTTTTGGAAAAAGGGATAATTTCTGGGAACAACGCTCCATTTACTAGGGGGAATATTTCATGAACTAGGAGGGCATTTGTCCCCCGAGTTTTTATGTTAAAAAAGGCCCTGCAGTGTATGGAATTGTGTATAAAAGGGATAATTTCTGTGAACAAAAGTCCATTTACTAGGGGGGCAACTTCGAGAACTATGGGGTATTTACCCCCTGAGTTTGCATGTTAACAAAGGCCCTGCTTAGTAATTTACTCGAAAACGTAGATACATCAATTAATCTAATAAACTCACAACTTCAACTTTTACGGCAGCGTCAGACGCAGAGAATACAAAACTTCTTTCGTCAACTTTGCAGACGGCAAGAACAAAAAACTTTAACGGTAGAATCAATAAACTCGGCAATTCGTAATTCGCCACAGTGTCTCGGCTTTTGGCTTTTAGCGTCTAACTTTTACGCCTAAAACTTTCGTCCGAAATTGCGTCTTCTCTTGGAAAAATTCACTGTTCGACTCTCTTTGAGTGAAGGTACTTACAACTTCTACATACGAAAAAAAGATAAATCTCGGTCCAAAAATTGTCTATATAAGGTTAATAAAAAAGAAGGAAAATATCTAATGAATAGGTCAAGCACGTGATCAGCGAGAGATCTGGCACGAGTACCAGAATGGCTCCCTGATCACGTGCGCGAACTAACTAAACTATTTTTACGCTATTCACAACGATTGCCATACAAAGTTCTCAACCATACCAGTTTCAAGGAGTTGACCTGAGTTGACAGAGTAACAGTCACAGGGCTGTAGAGCAGGGGCTCGTGGGGGCTTAGCCCCTACCAATATTACCTTATTTTGGGGGCTCGAACCCCCCTAGTTATTCCTATGGGCGTAGGAGGACGTCAAATTTGTGCCCAACTTGGGGGCCGTAGCCCCATGCCCCCTCCTACACTTATGATTATTCCAAACAAACACTGATTCAGAACAAAAATTGACAAAGCTATGAGATTCTCGTTGCATGTTCCTAGAATACAGTAATCAACATCACCATGACATTTTCTAAAGAGAAGTTCTTCCAACGGCTTCCTTTAGGTTTAACTTTGTCATAGCTTTCCTCGTGTTCCTGTTTGCAAGAACTCCCATAGTTAGTAAGAATAGTTGTCCAAGATGCACAAAGCTTAGACGTTCTATAAATAGCGCACTAGGCTGCTAATTAACATTTAATGAATGTTTGTCTCCATAAAAATCTAAAGCTTTGGCGTTCATTCGATACTTGGTGAAACACAATACAAGCGTGTGCCGCAATACCATTGTTAATCGTTGGTATCGTTGGTCTTTAATCGTTAGTATCGTTGGTCGTTAGTCGTTAATCGTTAATCGTTGGTATCGTTTGTCGTTAATCGTTAATCATTGCCTGAGTGAATAGCAGATAGTACACACTTTTTGTACAGCATTAATGTTTATAAGAATATTAAGGCTCAGAATTGCTAAATTTAAGAATAATGTAAAAATAGTGCAAGACTCTAGCTTCATCAAGACTTAAAATTTTTGTGTATCCAAGTTACAATCCGCACATAAGAGCACATACACGATTTTTTTATAAGAAACAAACTATGAGAAACTATATATATATATATATATATATATATATATATATATATATATATATATATATATATATATATATATATATATATATATATATATATATATATATATATATATATATATATATATATATATATATATATATATATATATATCCTCAGCCTGGATGTTTCTTAATATTTCGTTAAATCCAGCCTTAAATTTTTCTTTAATTTTTCTTAAATTTAAACATTAACAATCACAATGAAAACCCAGATAAGACAATTTTGATGCAAGAAAAACGATGCTCAAGTTTTATGAGGCATGTAATGAACTTCCATTCTATTTTCTTGCTAGTTTGGCCAAACATTTACTAATAACAACCGCTTTTCACAGTAATTATTTGAAATTATTTTTCACAGCCTGCCTATGTTTCTAAATGTTTCTCGATTTTTGCCTAATTGCAGCCATATGTTTTTCATTATATCCTGCCCGTGCTCTTATTTGATGAGGTAGTTCCTATTGTAATGTCGTAAAATACCCCGTGTTTAGTGCGTCATTTGACATGTTCAGCTGTTGTAAAGCCGCGTAGTTCATTGAATTTAGGGACACTCGATGAATTGATGCTAGCTATGAGGAGAAGTGAGGGTAGGAACAAAGGATATGAGATTAGTTGCTATGCTTAATATGCTGTTTTGTTTAGACGTTTTTCTTTTATAAGAAAGTCATTATTTTGCCTCAGCCTCAATTTTCTTAGCATTTCCCGAAATTAAGCCTCAGATTTTCTTAAATTTTTCTTAACATTTGCTGAAATAAACTGGCTAGAGTGGTTTACACTGTCGTTAATAATATTGTAAACTTGAATTTGAATTCCATCTACAACATTTTGAATGCAATAACAACGAAATACCGCTTTTTGGTCTATAAAAAAAAATAATTTTGGAAATTGAGGCTGGTGATTTTCTTACGATTTTCTTAAGATTTTGACGATTTGAGCCTCATTTTCTTATAAACTTTTTTCTTATAAAAAAAACGTGTATTTAAGCATAATTCATAAAGAACGTTTTTTTTCTTTGCCTCAACAACAACAGTTCCCGTAACCAGGCTCCTAGCTCTTAATTCTGGGTCCAATGCACATGCTAGGAAAAAGGATAATTGACTGTTTTGCATTCAAGTGCTATAGCAACTTACTTAACCTCCTGAAAAATTATAGATCAAAACACAATCAATCATACATGCACCATTATTGGAAGGCCCATAAAAGGGTTGATCGGCAAAAAGACAGAGCTTATTTTGAATGTCGGCTGAAAGGATTCTAATTATTTGAAGTTAATAAATACAATTTCATTTTGTAGGTTCTTGTTAGATGAAGGTTCTTATGTGCTGGTCTTTGCTGTATAGTACTGTTTGTATATTAAGTTTGCAATCTATATACGATATTTATTGATCTGTTCCACCTTTCTTTTGCTTTATGATGAAGTAAGCATCCACCAATGCTCAAATATAGTCCGTTGATTTTCAGGTGATTTTACACCTTGAAGAATAATTTAAGAATAATCCAAGGCTCGAATGCAGAAACATTTAAGAATGCACTCTTTTTGTTTTAAGAATAAGGTTTATAAGGATGTTGCGGCTCAAAATCGCTGAAATTTAAGAATAATTTAAGAATAATGCGAGGTTCAAGCTTCATCAAGACATAACAACTTTTGGTATCCTAGTTATAATACTGATTTCAGATTTACTTTTATATAATCAATGCAAAACATTAACTCTTGCTTAGTTTTATGATGTAGTAAAGCTGCAAAAGAAATCGGAACATATTCCTTAAAATTTTAGGTGATGTTAAACTTTTGGTATTTAAGAATAATTTAAGAGTAATTCTTGGCTCAAAATCAGATAATTCTAAGACTTTTGAGGTTCAGAAAAAAGTTAGGTATTCTCATAAAAGAAAAAATTTACACAGTTTTTGTAGATAAGGAACCATTTGCTAACTCGAGGGCGGATTAACTAAGCCACAAGTTGGACCACATCTGAGAAATTCCACCCATATCTGAAAAAATGCTTCCGATAATTCCACAAATTCATGAAAATTATAGTCATATTCCCGCAATGCAAAGAAATTTCATCATAGTGCAACAAAATCATCAAACAACTTTTGCATATACTTGGCAACTTTTGCCACATTCAATGTGGCAAAAATTGCCAATTATTATGCAGAACTACGGGCACTATTTTGGAACGTTTCCAAAATAGTGCCCGTAGTTCTGCATATTTTTCAAAAGGTACCCATGATTCCACACATCTTCGAAAAACCGATACCGGTAATTCCGGACACCTTCGAAACACCGATGCCGATAATTCCGCCCTTTTGAAGAAAAAAGTACCTCTAAATAATAGCACGTCCCCCGTATCCCTACATCTACTAAGGTGCCCCCCGAGCTTCAAAAGGAAATTACTCTTTTGTACATTATTGCAGGGGATGGTGGAATTAGCAGGGGGAGGAACTTTTTCTAGATTTTCATTAAGTAGAGGGGTGGTAATAAAATGACCTACCGGGAATATCGCAACAAACCTGAAACACGTAAAAGCAGTTGATGATCTCACCAGATGGTGTTAAGCGAAGATCGGACGAAGTTGTACACAGTGTTACACCTGGCAAGGGTTGTGAAGTGCTTGATGGAGAGTTGATTATGAAAATGGGATGAAAATGACAGTGGAAATTTTGCTGATAGTGATGATTCCCACATTTCTGCTAAAGTGGGGGGAGTGATTATAAAATGCTATGAGGGGTGAAAAATTTCAAAAAGTGCAATATGAACCACCTACTAGTACGCACAAAAGGGTACGTGTAGTCGGCCGTACAATTTGATAAATTTTTACAACTGTGGAGGAATAGGAAGCCAGTTCCCTGCAGAGTTTCTGTGTTTTCTTGCCAGGGTTGGTTCTACCCAGTGGTGAATTCTAAAAATTTTAACAAGGGGGCTCTAGGTGCAACCACACCCATATCATGAGTGTGGCCTAGCTGCAACCACGCCTATATTTTTAAAGACGCAGATGTGTTACTTTAGTTTAGCACTAATAAAGTATGAACAACTAAAAATGTCTCAATTACCATATACCAGTGAGTAATTAATCATAGCAATACAAAACACTTTAGCAAAGTCAATGCAAGAATTTTTAGGGGGGCTGAGCCCTCCAAAATGAACAGTAATTTTAATAAGGAGCTCCACCCCCTGAGCCTCCCCTAGAAATCACCCCTGGCTCTACCGGAGGTGTGTGGAGAGGGTGGAGCTCCCCAAAATTTGGTGAGCCCAAGTTGGCACCTACATTTTTGAAGATTCTTACGCACTGTCGGCGCTTTGACGATCAATTCTTCTTTTTAAAGCCAACTTGAAGGTCATGGCTGCTACAATTTTCTCAATTCGCTCACTCTCGCCCCCTAACATTTCTTTCCCGGCACCACCTATGTTTCTTGTGTCTGTACCATTCTTATGACATCAAGATAAAGGAACTACTAAGGAACTTCTACTTTAACAATTTGATCATTAAAGGTCCAAAATAAGAAACTTTTGGAACTGAACCTTGGGCTATGCTCCATGTAAAAAGTGTATATGCGCAGGCATCGGTTTATTTTTACGTCACATAAGCATACGTCACATACGTCACATAAGGATGGTCCATTCTCACGAAATTTCAACTGGGACTGCAAAAGCAGCTCTCCAACTAGGGACATAAAATAGGCAAATCTACACCACAGTTGGCAAATGTTTTTTGAAATTTAAAATTTTGTTTTTGATTGAACATGCTTTCAAAATTGCATCTGCCAAGCAGTTTGTCACGTACGTCACGAAATATTGTACCATATTTTTCCAGATATTGAAGAAATTAGCTAAATTATTCAAGTTACTTTGAAGCCTCATCTATTGGAATAGCTAAATCCTAAACCATAGATGGCTGATTCTTACCAGTTCAGAGAAATCTCAAGAAACAAAATATTGCTAGGATGATATAATTCGTACGATGTCACACACGTCACGTAACTTTAAAGCTTTCTGCTAAAAAGGTTTCTTGAATGCCAAGTTGTTGTGTAAACCTTTAAGCTCTGTGCATTCAACTTCACGACAAGCACATTTTTTAGTTCGTTTTCGGCTGTTTTCATAAGCATTTTAGTCCCTTATCTCAGATTTTTCACTTTGGGTGTCACTTACGTCACATAAGAATGGCCCTTTGGGAGGTGATTTTTTGGTGGTGTAGGATTGTGGAGGACATCGAGCACCTCTCAGATAGCTGGAAATGAAGTCATCTCCATGTTTTAATTTCATGTTTATCCATCTTCAAAATGTACTTTTTGTTAGGGAAGCCTTAACCCTAAACTACAACACACAACAAACAACTAAGAAATGAAGTTTATTGAATGGTTTGAAAATGTTTCAAAATCTACCATCGAATGATATGAAAATATTGTCGAAAATACACCTAATGGTAAGGCATTATCGGAGCTTCACACCACCTAAAGTCGGTAAATCCGTCTGAGACTAGACGGCAGAGGGGGGAACATTATACCAATGAATTGATTGGCCTATGTCACTACTCTTCATAAACACTGACATGCGTTTCACTCTTATTTCTTCCATTGCATTTAGCACTATGACGTAGGCCAATTAATTCACTGGTACGGGAGATCAAGCATTCACACGATCTTCCAAAACTGCCCGTATGGATGATGATCGGCTCTTAATTCTTTCTTTACATCTGGATGGAGCTGTTAGATATTTTCAAATAATTTTTAATAGCAAGCTCCATACCTTGAATATCGTTGGTTCGTCATTGCAAGGAAGATGCGTAATGATTCCTTCTAGCAATTGTCATCGTAAGCTGTCTTATATGTTTATCCACAAGTGAAGCGTATTTTCTCCGTCGACAGTAGCTTGATGCATCATCCATAATTATGAAATATTGCCAAATTCTCTAGCAATGCCGTTTCCTTTCAAAACAATGCAAGTTTCCTTTAAAGCAATGCACTTTTCTTTCAGATCCTTGTAATGGCTGATAAGCACTGCCAATAGCTCCTCCTCTTGAACTGAATTTATATCTCAATTCTAATTACTCTTACTGCGCAATTTTTTTCTTCATGTGGTACAGCCGAGATACACTCTGGGTAAGAATCTGTCAATACTATCCGCAACACATTCATGGACAAACTACGAACGACTGTAATGCGTTAGCCAGATATCGCTCCTTTCATTCCACCTGAAGCGCACATCCTAGCCTAGTAAACGATGACTTCAAAGCCACTTCCAGTGACAACCTTGCCTATTGTACTAAAGAACTCCATCGAAGTTAGTAATTTTGAAGGTTTGAAAGCTTTTTTAGTTAGTTTCACTTCTCTGTAGACAAGTGATGTGCCGAGACACCTGTTGGGGGGGGGGCGTTCTGACCAATTGACCAACTATTTTTACTAAATTGTTATTTTAAAAAAGTACAGAAAATACTATGTCCATCCCTCTTGCTGCCTGGCTAACTTTTGACCAACTTTCTTGCGAATTTGAGAATATTGGGGGGCGCGACCTCCCCCCCCATCAGCACATTCCTGCTGTAGACAGCAATATAGTTACTAAGAATGAGTTGATTGGTCAGCATTAGTGAATAGTGTGTTTGAGCTTTCTGAAATTGGCTACATTTAAAAACATTCGTTGAGGTTTGTTGATGCTATACCATTCTATTGAAAATTTCTTTTTAATTCAAAACCTTTAATTCTCAAAAGGTCTTCTATTTGTATTGTAGGAAGCATGATGAATCTCATTCAACAGCAATCCATATAAGAAATATGGATAAAAATATACTCATATTTCAAAGCAAATCTCACCACAGTTTTTTCGCAGGCCACCCCCCCGAAACATTCTACCCATCCCCCAAATTTTGGGAAAGGTCAAATTTATCGGAAAGATCCTTGTATCATCTGTCATTAACAAAACTTGACTATTTTTTCAGAATAAAATTGAAAGAGGCTACTTCATGCAATTTGGAGTTGATATTTTATTGTAGAGTTGATATTTTATTGTCGATAAAGGGTACAATCTGTTTTTCCAACAAGCATTCAAATACCTTAGACATTGCTGAGGGTACACTAATAGGCCTATAATTAATTTTAGAGATTGGGTCAGAACCTTTATGAATTGCAGTACATCTATCGCCAAGTACACAGAATCTAAGGCTAATTGCAAGTTACCTTTCGAATAGGAAACAAAGAGCAAAAATAGGTATGACTTACAGTAGTTGGCTGGAAACAAAGACCGGTGTTCCTCAAGGTTCTGTGCTAGGCCCATTATTATTTAATATTTTCATCAATGATTTCTTTTACATTATTAAGCAGTCGGAGGTATGCAATTTTGCAGACGACAATACTGTGTTTTCTTGTGGCAATTCTTTTGAAGTTGTTGCCTCAAATCTTGAAGAAGATGTATCTAAATTGATGTATTGGTGTAAAACAAACCAAATGGTTGTGAATGCATCAAATTTTCAAGTTGTGTTATTTGGTTTGAATAGCAATGAAAGCATATTTCTGGAGGTAGGGTGATGCTCCATTGATGTTGCCAATAGCGTTTCTCTATTAGGAGTAACGATTGACTCTAAATTAACATTTGACCAACATGTCCTTAAAACATGCCAGAAAGCAAATAGCAAAATTTGTGCCTTTTCTATGATTTCAAAGTACCTTAATAAAAAGCAATTGCTTATCCTCTGCTACTCATTTATGACATCTCAGTTTAATTATTGCCCCTTAATCTGGATGTTTTGTGGAAAAGCTGTTGATAAAGATCTAAAACGCAGCCACAGAAGGGCACTTCGAATTCTACGAAATGACTATTCTTCTGCACTTGAAGAAATTCTAAAAGAATCAAATGAATGTACATTTCTCATAAAAATATTTGAAAAAGTTAATGCTAGAGGTTTATAATTGTTTAAAAATGAAAACCCATCATTTATGTGGAACATGTTCCATGAAAAGAGCATTTAATATGATTTACGATCGAAAAACCTGCTAATGCTGCCTCAAACTAATACTATTAAATATGGAAATGACAGTATAGTTGTTCGAGGCAGCATCATATGGAATTACCCTCCAAATGAAATTAACAGCCAAAACCTCCGTCTGCTCTTTTAAGACATGTATAAAAAATTGGAATGGAGAGGACTGCAACTGTAAAAATTGTAACTAGTTAAGTCGTTATATACATCGCGTAATCGTCGTTATCTCCCTTTTTTACTTTTTATTTTTTTATTTTAGAGTGTACTTATGTATATAGTTGGTCTTATAGTTTCTTTATAAGATATGTAAAACCAGCTTTAAATAATTTCATATTATTATATTACTATTATTATCAATTTTTCCATATTAAAACAAGCAAGTAGGCTAGCTCGGTTCACCGGGCTGCGATTTCTCCATCTGCGCAGCCGCATAATGAAAAATCGTATAACTAGAGTCGCTACTGTTAATTTCTGCTTAACGTGCAAGAGGCTGGCCCGGGAAGGTGAGATACAATATCTCCACACAAAAGAATAATAAAAACCAGCCCATTTGGGTGAGATAGCCTGGTGAGCCGGGCTGCCTCACTTCATATAACCAGGCCCTCTAAAACTAAGGAGTGAATCACTCAAAACAGCCAGTGTTTGTGATTTCTAAGAAAATATCGAGTACGTCATACTTCTGTGGTCTTTTGAGGTAATCTTTTGACTTCTGCTTTTGTTTCAAAATCATCGACATTTTTCCAAGCAACATGCCATCTCCCAAGAAACGCTAGATTGTTTCCTTCTATATGAAGATATTTTATCCCACTTTACCTGGTCAGTCTCACGCACGTTTCAGCAATAATTAATTGTCCCGACGCTATTTATGCGATATTTCATTATGCGGCTGCGCAGATGGAGAAATCGTAGCCCAGTTAGCCAGGCTAGCACACTTATTTGTTTTATGTGGATAAATTTTATCCCACTTGAGACGATCTCACCTAACGTTCAACAGATCCTACCTTGCCGGACTGGCTCCATTTTCATATAAAAACATGTAGAATTATGAAAGGATTCTTTTGTCAACACAGATACTGTACAGTGTGAGCTAGCCCGGCAAGCAGGGCTGCCTCATTTCTTACATCATGCAAACACGAGAAATACAGTGCCTACTATACATTCTTTTTTAAAAGATACTTCATTTCTTCGCTCAAAAATCGAAGGCTAAAATTCAAATCTTTCTTCTTAGCTAGAATTTGTAATCCTACGTCATCAAAAAGAGTAAAGCAGGCACGTCAAAGCCAGGGGCAAAAGTGTGGGGGGCTAGGGGGTTGCATCGCCCCCCACACTTTTGCTAGTGTATGATGTCATGCAACAGATACCCCATCCTACCCTAGACAAGATATATTTCGATGTAATAATTTGCATTTTTATTCAGTCTTTGATGCTGTCCATCCACTTTGCTATTGGCCTTCCTCTGCCTCTTTCCTTCTATTTTCCCTTCCAGAATTACTCTCTGTATTCTAATCTCTCTTATAGGATGCGAAAATATTTACTTTTTCTTTTCTTAATGATGATAAATAAGAGTGTTGGCTTTGCATTTGCCAATTGTGAAATCTCATTGTTTATTTTGTGATCAGTCAACAGATAGGCCAAACATATTTCAACAAGAAATTGGAAATTCATAATTGTTGGAAAGATTTATGCACAAAAATCTGGAACTGCAAATGTATCGATTTACTAGGCTCAGAAACAGCTCAATATCAAAACCCTTCGTTTGGTTCCCTTGTAGATGGATAGGAGTGCATGTGTGAGAAGAACTGTGATTGTGTGAACCCCTTGACTATATCTACATGCGTTCATATCGATATTTTGAGCTATAGAGGAATGTAAATGTCTCTGCCCGGACCACGAGTGCAGTTTTTTTGCGAATCTAGAGTCTAGAAAGAGAGTTCTATGCGAGGCAAAGTCAAGGCAGTTATATTAAGTTTAAAAGTTGGAGTTCTAGTAAATAACCAGTTCATCATAATTACAAGCCTTCGACAGAAACGTGGAATGGAAAGTTACCCACAGTCCTCTACTTGTACATAGTGTATGGTGTAAATGAATACATAGGCACACACACACACACACACACA
>WIPJ01067643.1:216127-236649 GCA_018155075.1 Cassiopea andromeda | reverse complement strand
ATATATATATATCGTTGTTTTGTTTGGTTATATTGTTAAGGAGATACGAGCCTTGAAATTGAAAAAGAAACTGAATAAGAGAGGTCTACTCGTATTGATTTATTAGAGCTGTTCTTTGTTTTGGAATAAAAATAAGCGCACCTTTTTCAACAGCATGGAACCAAATGAAAATGGATAGTGAGTGAAGCCATTGTGTAGGCTCATTCAACCTAACCTAGCTATTTCTCCAGATTTTGAGCCTGATTTGAGCTTTATGTGTCGTATATACTTCCTTCTTATTAAAAAAGGTCTTACTGTAAACCTTCGACGCTCTTCTCCTGTTCCACTTTTGGAATAGACAGGGCCTCATTTACACTATACCAGTTGCTATCGTCGCGTTGCGTCATGGAGTTTACCCTAGGTGACAGTATCAAATCTGAGCCAACTCTTCTAGCATTCAAAAATAAGATAAAAAATTGGTCTGGAAAATGATGCACCTGCAGGATCTTCCACTAATTTGTTATTTTGCATATGATACTCTGTATATAGTTATTTGCTTTTTTGTATTGGAAATACTTGGTTTAAATTAGTATTAAGAACTATTGTAAATACCAAGTTTAAATATGCATATGTGAAATATCAAATGATCTCTGACGGACAGAGCGCTCGTTTATACTGTACCGGATAGTGTCACAACAATATGGCTTGACTTTTATATCACATACAGAACGGAGTGACTTTCCCTCTCATTTGAGGGGCGTCTCGTACCGGATAGCTTTGACATGATGTAAATGGTACCCCCTATCCAATAGAAAGCTCGTGGTGCGATGATAACTATCCGGTATAGTGTAAACGGGGCCATAGCCTGATTATCTAGCATTCAGCCTACGTTTGTTTTCTCAACGGATTCTTGTAGAGGAAGGCCTAGGCTTTCAAAATGTGCAAGGTGATTTTTTGGAAACGTCTATATTTCACGTGCTCGATGACGTCAATTGATGGTCAAAATCGAGATAAAATCCCCAATTGCTCTTCAATGCGAAGAATTTTAGAGTAGGAATTGCATATTCAGACTCGCCACAAGACACGCTTTTGCTAAGGTCAATGGGTATCGCCCCAAAAGAGTTGGCGGAGTGTCAGAAAATGAGTCTTACAATCATTATCAAATAAATTCATGCTACTCTTCATAATCTTACGATGCATCAAATTTTTTTATCTTTCTGGCTTGAATTAGCTACTACATGTATTATATCAAAAACGTGAATTTCAAAATTACACTACTTTTCAGTATAACCTCTACATACTATTGAAACTTTTCTAAATTATCTTTGGATCAATGTCAATTCACGCTTTCTAAGTTTTAAAATTTGTTAAATAATCTACTACACGAAGAACACTATTGGCGAATAACGTCATTTTAAAGGTGAATGAAATGAAAACAATATCCATATACTGTCCTTAACATATAAAATATACAACATCAAAACAATTTGTCCCAAGCATTTTCATAACTTGAAGACTTCACGCTTTTTTGGAAGCAGGTCTATCGTCTCGTTTTACCCCACATGTGGGGCAAAATGAGACACTTCATAAGTTTGTGATAATTTATGATAATTTTCAACTTTGAGAATCTATGGTGCTTTCCTTGGCAATCAACCAATCTCTATCCTCGAGCACTAAACTTTTTTAGCGAACTTGACGTTTTTCCTTTAATCGAAAGCCCAGGTGGTTTGCGTGTTCTACAAAAATCTAATCATTGAGAATGGTGGCAAACAATATGTGTATAACAATATACCATTTCCATACACACAAATGCAATTCTTTTCAAGTTAATAACCGAAGTTCTCTCAAACTTTGTAAATGCCTTAGTTTTAGGCATGGCTTCGCATTTTTGCTAGATCTCTTTTGTTTACAATGTTTTCCTTTCGTTTAAAGTAGTAGTGTCAGCATGTTTTTCGAATCTCTCGCCTGAGCTGAAGCAAAAATGGCTAAGTGGGATAAAACTCACTTTGAATGAATGTGTTTGTGTTGGTAGGCCTAAAAGTGACTGCCAATTTAAGACAAGTACTGCAGTATTTTTACTCACTTAATGTAATGTGAACAGTTTCACAAAAATGGATATTTATATCTGCATTTTTGTACAAAACAGAAAAGTGTAAAAGGGACATAACACTACTTTCCATCAGAGCAACCATCAATACGACTTTCGGAAATAATTCAATACGGTTTACGAAATAAAGTTGCTTCAAAAAACTATTCAGCTTATGTTAGACAATGCCTGCAGAGCAAAAAATCTGGCATGGAAAATGATTTTTCGTGGTAGGATTAGGTGAAAATAGGTCATTGTCGTATTTTGCCCCATGCTGGTAATAGAAAAAAGAAAGATAAAAAGTATAAAATTGTGTATTTCATCATGCTACCATGCTGTAAGTAATAAGAGGTTATGTAAAGTTATAGGATATTGAAGGTCATGCCTCATTAAAATATCATCTTCTGCGCAAAAATTGGAAAAGCATTTCAAGGAGGTAACCTAAGGCTTGGCAAATCTGCTGTTTTAATCATCAGAGACTTCGTGCAAATCACTTTTTTCACATCAGTATTTCGTTACTACAGAAACAACGGCTGAACATCTGAAAGAGAGATATCACTTTACATGCGATAGACTTAGCTGACTTGTTTCTCCACCGCACCAACCGAAAATTCAGTATGGAACAAGAAGTGTCGCATTTTGCCCTGTGTCTCATTTTGCCCTGTGTCTCATTTTGCCCCGAATTATCCTAGTGTAAAATGGCGTAAACAAATATTTAGGCACGATACTCTATCAGCGAGTACAAAAATTAAATAAAAACAAAATTAAAAAGCTGCTCTTCCTAGGGGTCGTGCTTCATTGCTACTACCCATCTCAGTTTCTTAGAAGCTGTTTCAGTTCCTTTTTGAAGCATTTTGCCTAAATTGTGTAAAAGGGACTTAAGTGCATCGTGCCTAAATTGCATTCGTGCAAAGTGCATCGTTCAAAGTGCATCGTGCAAAGTGCATCGTGCAAAGTGCAAATGGCAAGTGCAAAGTGCAAATGGCAAGTGCAAAGTGCATCGTGTAAAGTGCATCGTGCCTAAATTGTGTAAACGGGACCTAGGTAAACGAGGAAGTCATTAAAAGAGCAAAAGGGGTTGAGGCATTTTGGCAATAAGTTGTCGGCAATGGCAACTGTCGCACATAGCACAAATTATAGAGACGGATAGCATTACCACAAAATAATTCTCACTCGATTCTTCTAAGATAAAACCTAAGCCTGGTTTTCATATATCGTAATTCGTCGGCGATCATTGCCGATATAGAACTTCCTGTTGATCGGGGATCATCCTCGATGAACAAAGAGTATGTAATGGCGCCAAAAGTCTGAGAGTGGAGCGGGAAGGCTCATTGCATGTATGGAGCGTTCCTTTGAGAGAATTAGAGGTGAAAAAGCATATCTTATCCATAGTTTTACTTTGGAGGAATACACAGTGTATTTCCCAACACAAGAGATGCAGCAAAGAAGCTATTTTAGGTGCATGAAGTGATATTTACGGGCAGGTATTACACTCTTTTAGAGGTTGTCATAAAAAGAGTGTTTTTTTCGTTTTCTTCGTTAGATTCTTGTAACCTCAAGCTAGAATGCATCATCTTCCTGGTTCATTCACTCCAACCCTCTCTCCCAACGTGCAAGAAGCATGATCACCAACAAGAAATCTTGCAATCTATTATTTATCTTTCTATTGTTCATCGGGAACCACTGGGAAAGTCAAAACTGCTTCACTTTCCCGATGATCGGGGATGATCCCCGATGGTCGCCAATAGTGCAGTTTTCATAAGTCATAAGCAATCGGGGACAATCCCCGATGGTCGGGAAACGGCATCAGCGATGATCGCCGATAAATTATAATATATGAAAACCAGGCTTAACGCATGGTCCAATAGTTCACTGTGTGTTACGTGATAGGGAATAGAACCCAAGAGCAAACAACAAGCACAGGATTCGCCAGAGAGTTTGGGGGTCTTTTGACAAAAGAATTGATTTCCACCGGACGTCCAAACTGCCATTTGGTTACTTGCAATACGGAATCGTACATCTGCTCCATACAGGAACACATACATACGTCCTTACACCTATAGAGTCGCAGAAAGAGTGGCTTGGAGCAAATTGCCCCTAGAACCTTAAGGACTAGTGGACTCATATACGTGGCCAGCAGTAACTTTGCCACGCTATCTGTTTTTCCACTCACTTAGCTCACAGGGGGTGGAACTGACCAGATCTTAAATTGCTCGACTTGATTGCATCATCTAAAGACGAACCCTAACCTTACCCTACCCTAATCCTAGCCTTAATCCTAGCCTAAACCTAGCCCTAACCCCCTCACTCAAGCCTTTTTCCCAACCCTAAGTCTCTCGCAGTAATGCTGTTATTATTTGAAGAAGTATGGAAACTATACAATTCCTTTCTATGATTTTATTTTTGTAGCCACCTCGTTCCTATCACATTTGAGGGCTCGTTTTCATGCTAGGCAGCAAGTAAAACGCAGGATAGAATCTTTTCAAATACATACTTTCTATAGGGTGCTTCCTGAAAGTGAGGCTACTGTGAAACATATCATCAGAAAACTTGCTTCTTGCTATTTACCATAAACTCTTTTCTAACTAACAGACATCTTTTCAATCATATTTATGTTCTTATCTTTTTCTAGGCCATTACTAACTTCTTCTTCCTTTTCTTTGCAATATTTCCCTTCTTTAATTTCGCTTCTACTCCTCACGGGCAAGCACGAGACTGTGCAAAAACGGGTCTTTTGTGAAAACACCTAAAGCTCTGTCCTATGATTGGTCATTGTTTCTTTTGACTTTTGGCTTTTAACTACTTCTAAATCAAAATTCTCCTTGCCATTTTGCTGCAAGTCATTGTTAGGTTTTTTAGCTAATATGCTAATACCCTTGTTTGAGTTGTACTTCTGCTCCGCGCAGTATGGAATCAAGAAAATCAGGCATACTCCTGCTGCCATGAAGCCACCAGTGACAAAAAAGGAGATAGAATAGTTCCCAGAATATTGGTGAATCCAACCTAAAAAGGCAATTCTATGAATAGAATTACAATATGTCAAAGGTCATAAGTCAAAGATCATAGTACTCTATAATCGGTAGCAAATACTGAAGGAATGCAAAAGTCCCGTTGCACTATGATCACTCACTAATGGCAACCTAATGGATACAGAAATTTCCCACACTTAAGACAGGCGTGCAACTAGGAATTTTCGAGGGCAGGGTTCCAATCCGCGAAAAGGGGCACAATAAAACTGTTATGCGGCCAGGGGCTTAACTAACATACTTTCACTGAGAGGTTTCAGGTGTTTTTGCCCTGCAATTCATCCATAATATGATAACATAAGCTAAAAGAACACCATTACAATGGTAACAAATATGAAATACCATGTGTACTCCCGATTAAAATTTTCATTTGGTTGACACCAAGATGGCCATATTCCATATTATTCCATATAGAATATCATGTCAACAAAAGTCAAGTTTTGCCATAGATTAATGAAAATAAAATCGAAGAACAACGGCCCTATTGCAAATGTGAGTTCGTTCTCTTCTGTCTTATGCTTGCTGTTCATAAGGGGGTCATTCCTTAAAGATTTCTGTACTGATGGAAGAATTTTGAGCATCTTTCTGCTGTTCATATTCACAGTACTACGACTCGTGCTTCCTGATTTTTAAGTAATACTTAATCTTCTAACTGTTTCCAATATTAACGGTTTTGATGAATACTATTCTTAACTAGAAATAGTTTGAAGAAATATGGAAGAAAGAAAAAGTTTATGCTTTCTATCTAAATACACGTATCTGAGAGAAAGTGACGTGGCATTGATGGCTACCCGAAAGGGGGGATCTCGAACTACGGAAAATACCAGTTATGAAACGGTTCAATAACTTAGGCCTTGGAATCTAACGCTTGCGATTTCACCCGCACGTACCCATGCACTAGCAATGAAAGTTGCTGGGGCGATTAATCGCACTCAGACACAACAGTCAGGAAAATCTTGTGCCTTTATCTTTTCTCCGTAATTCACACACTAGCATGTTGACTGCACTAAATCATTTACTTCTGACTTTCAGGAATTGGTAACTGCTACCTTTATGTAGCACTTTCTTCGCCATGTTTCTTGAATTGATCTGCGCGTGCGTATGTAATATCATTTAAGTGTGCTACTTACCACAAGCGCTGTTTTTGCTCATGATATGCCCTCCTTCAGTTGACAATTTTATTGCATTCAACAAACCATGAACATTGAAAGCAGTTAGTAACTGTTTCCAATCATAAATGGCTGTTTTGAATACAATACAAGTTTCAACTACATTCTATCTTTATATGCATATCTGTGAGGAATTTCATATGACATAGATGGCTGCCCAAAAGATGGAAGTCTCTGAATGCGGACTGTACCAGGTAATAGAGGAGAGGGGGTCTATAGCTAGTATTTCTGCTCGTCAACCTTTGTCAGTGGCACTTTTGTATGAGACAGGTTTATCAATTAAGAAACAAGCTGTAGGTATAACATGGTTTTGTACAGAACAAAACTAACCACTGAACCGACAACCACTTACCAGCAAATGGTGTCCCAATCATAGTTGTAATGCCCATTATCATAAACAAGCTCCCCAAGGCGAGTGACAGCCTCTTAATACCGACAACCTCTTTTGTGACTAGCGGTATGAGGACGACAAAGATCGCTTCACCAAGGCCAAACACAAGTGCATATAATACTAGTTCTGGATATCCTTTGCCAAGGGGGACTAGAGTCGTTGATATGCTCATTATCAACAGTCCGATTTGATACATATAGAATATATTCACTTGTTTCAAGTCCGCGATTTTACCGGCCAGCACTTTTCCAATGGTGGATGTTATTGACAGGATCCCGACCAAAAAGGACGCTCTGCTGTCCGATACTCCTATCAGCACGGCATGACTTTTCTGCGTTAGCAAACAAAGAATGAATTGAAAATTAGTTAATCAAAACGCAATCATAAACAAATGTACTTCATTTCAAAATATTTATACATGATGGCCCCTCAGATCTAAAGTCTGTTTTACAGGGGACCACGTTAAAAACTATTTACAATGATATATACAAAGAAATATATAAATATACATATATATACACACACATATATATATACATATATATGTGTGTGTATATATATGTATATTTATATATTTCTTTGTATATATCAATGTAAATAGTTTTTAACCCTTTCAGTCTTCTAGCTCTTTTAAATTTCAATATAGTGAACGCTGAAGCTGTAAGGCCTTAAGAGAGATAGACAAACTTAATGTTAAACTTAAATTTGTCACGAATACACAGTGAATACCATGGACGGTGTTCAACCAATCAAACTGCCCCATTTTAATCAATAAACTGCTCATTAATCTGCGAAAACAATGGGATTGGAAGCAGAAATTTTTCCAGCTTCCAGCCTCGGTTAGTGATTGAGCAATAGTCAACATTCGCTTGCGGCCGTAGTCTCACTTCTAAGTTAATGAAAGCGATCATAACTGTTGTCAAGAAGGATGCAAAAGCATTTGTGTAAGAATTAAAAGAGAGTTCCGTGGTTATACAGTTTTTATTAAAGTGCTTATGCATCGAAAATTTCGAAATTTAACTTTTTGCATTTTCTAATGCAATTTTGTGCTGTGGTCATCATGCTACAAACTACAGTATCATAACTCATATGGAAAAAAGTTATGAGCCCTCAAGCTTCGCTATTTTTTGCATTTCAAGTGCGAATTCTAGCTATTGCGAATGACGTCATAACGAGTACGCAAACAATTTTGATCGCTTGTTAGCATGGATTCCACTAGCAAGTCCTGCAAACATCGTGGAGGACGGTACTGTGTGGCTGGTATCCCGAACGGAATATGTTGCACAAATGGTTAGCATACAGAGGGGAAACCCGTTCATACGTTTCCACTCAAGGAAAAAGACAGGAGAAGATACCAAGCTTGGGTCAGATTTGTGCGAAGACAGGCCAAAGTGGAGCAGCAGCAACTCGTCTTTTCTTTACTCTGACCATTTCGATGAGAACTGCTTTACGAAGAATCAGGAAATCGCTGCCAAACTTGGAATGAAAAGGAAGCTAAAGCTAGATGCTGTTCCTACCATTGATTTATCGTTGATAGACAGCAGATAACATTGATCAGTCACTGACAGATAGAGCTAAAAGACAGGTGAGACTTATCTATGTGTTTGTTTTCTAGACCCTGGTCAAGTAGTAACAATTAACAACATTGAGGAAAACAGAGCAGGGAGGTACGTTGAGTTGGTAGAATGGAAATGGCCTACTAGTAAAGGAAAATTATAATGCCATAGCAATGTATTTCAATTCCTTTCATAGACTATCCATGATATGTGTTCAAAAATGGATGACACAATGGAGGAGGAAGAAATGTTGGCAAGCCTATTGTTACTAATACTGTTTGTACCAGATATCCAGTTTTGGAAAAGAAAATTGTATTCTATCAGAAAAAGATGAGTTGGCTCAGAAGATCAAAGAGTAAATTAGAAGACTCTAATCAATGCAAACTCTACTTCATCTAACGCAGAAGCCATTACCCTACACATTGTACAGCTTTAAGGCTTTTGCTTATAGGTCCTAAGTGACTGTTTACAAAATTGGACAAGCTATGAGCTGCAATGCGTAATAGATACTGGTACTCACCATTCCTGAACTTGGATTTGCCTCTCAAATCAAGCCTCAAGAGTTTGTGGTAGCAGTCCATCGGGGTCATTGGCCTCAACATTTTCTCTATCTTGGGCATCCGAATCGTTAGCTTGTGGCTCTCCGTGGCATGCACCTATTACCCTACACTTTGTACAAGTAGTAGTAGACCTGGCTGTGCAAGCACACAGTCATCATTGCCATCATCTTCTAATTGATGATCAGTAGCTTCATTATAAAATGACGATTCACTGCCACTGTTTGCAATGTTAATGAGCCGTAGCACGCCAAGACGAGAAGCTTTCTTGCGCTTTGTTTATCAACTGATATAGGCCTAAAGAATGCACTCGGTTTGATTCTCGTTATGACATCACGCAATGGCTATCAAAATTCGTACCTAGTGCCTCAAAACAAGCGCTAATTTCTACACCTTTCTCGCCAGTAAGAACAAAAATAATATGATCTTCATGCATTGGAAAGACCGAAGCTTTGATTTTAGCTAAAAAAGTATATTCGAAATTTTCGATGCATAAGCATTTTAAGACACTGTTCTTCCATTAAACTTCTGCTTTGCTTATGAAGATGTAGGCTTTGTACGCAAGTGCATGTATTTTTTATAAGAAAAAAGTTTATAAGAAAATGAGGCTCAAATCGTCAAAATCCTAAGAAAATCTTAAGAAAATCACCAGGCTCAATTTCTAAAATTTAGTGCTTTTATTGGCCGAAAATCGATATTTCGTCGTTTTTGCATTCAAAATGTTAAAGATGGAATTCAAATTCAAGTATACAATATTAATGACGAAAGTGTAAACCATTTTAGCCAGTTTATTTCAGTAAAAGTCTCAGGTTCAATTTCGGTAAAAGCTAAGAAAATTGAGGCTAAGGCAAAACAACGAATTTCTTATTTAAAAAATATGTGTATTTCATGATTTACTAAGGAAAGGGGTTGAGACATCAACAAAGATTTAAATATATTCCTTTGATTTTCAGGCGAGGTTACACCTTTATTACCTGAAACTAATTGTTTCCTTTATTCATTTGCAGAAATATCTACAAAAATGAAAATGCAAAACGATACCACAAAGAGCATGGAATTACATAGCAACCCTGTAACTATTACACAAAACATAAGAGCACAAATGAAAACACAAATAAATAATTAACTAAATGCATCATTCACCGGCTACACAACTCCTCCACCAAGGAGAGAATCTATGGCTCAAAACCAAACACATTAAAAATAACGAGACTCATAGAAAAATTAGGTGTTCTTTTAAAAAGAGTATACACGTTATTTTTTTATAAGGAAAAAGTTTATAAGAAAATGAGGCTCAAATCGTCAAAATCTTAAGAAAATAGTAAGAAAATCACCAGCCTCAATTTCCAACATTAAGTGTTTTTATAGGCCAAAATTCGGTATTTCGTCGTTATTGCATTCAAAATGTTAAAGATGGAATTCAAATTCAAGTATACAATATTATTAACGAAAGTGTAAACCACTCTAGACAGTTTATTTCAGAAAATGTTAGGAAAAATGTAAGAAAATCTGAGGCTCAATTTCGGGAAAAGTTAAGAAAATTGAGACTCAGGTAGAATAATGATTTTCTTATAAAAATAAAAACATGTATTTTGAAGAAAATTGGATGAGCAACATGAGCATTATCGCACTCACCAAATATAACAACGGTACAACGTACCCAAGTGTAAAGGTCGAAGTTGCGGCTATCCATGCAACATACGATTTCTCTTTCCATATCGATCTCAGTGTTTTGTTTTCTTTTTGACACTTAGTAGGATGGTGAAGTGCTCGCTGCAACGCAGCGTATCTCTCCGCAACTGGCTTGAACGTCAGCGCACAGATGAAAGTCAAAGAGTTTATAAGCGCAAGAATGCGTAGCGAGTGGGACAACCCGACTTTTTGGAGAATAAACTGCATAAATGGACTTATCACAAGCGTGCCTAGGCCACTGCCCGACAAAATAAATCCATTGACAAGGGCCAGCCTGGTGTCAAAGTATTGTACTAATATAATGAGCGTTGGAAAGTAACATAGCGACGCTCCAAGGCCCCATGTCACTCCATACGTAACATACATGACTTCTAAAGATTTTGCGAATGACGACATAACAAGTCCAAACACACACAAAAATGCACCAATACAACCGACTGTTCGACAAGTATATCTCTCGCACATTCTTGTAGCTAATGGTCCACACAGGAACATTACTCCGATGCCTAGTGAGCCAACCCATGCTGAAAATAGAAATGAATTCATTCTTTTTCATTGCAGTAATAAAGGATATCTTACACTGAAAGCCAAACATTTCATTTTATTTCATTTTACATAAAGATTGTTTATAAAGGATAGACGCTACAAAAATGAGTTGATTTACAAATCTTCCCTGTTTTTACACTAATTGAACGAAAAAAGCTAATTACAATAGTTAATAAAATGAAAACAAAAAAATTAAGCTAGGTAAGTGATAAAAAATCAGAAAATATAAGTGGCCATTATAACTTCTTCATACTTTCAGTTTGGCTTTAAAGGGGAAGACCGATTTACTTGTTTTCATTTCATATGTTAGGTTGTTCCAAATACATATTCCCCTGTAGGCAAAGCTTTCTTGTCCCGAGGAAGTCCTTAACAAGGGGATATGAAGATCTGTTTTGAGTTACGTAGCTCCCTATTTTGTATATCAGACAGTCTATGAGTTAATTCTTTTAGATACTTCGGCGCTTCATTATGAAGAGCCTGATAGACTACCTTTACGGTTTCTGCATCAATCAGTTGCTTAATATTAAGCCAACAGAGCTCTATTATTAGTGGCTCTGAGTAAGCATCATAAGGACTGACAGTAACAATTCTCGCAGCTTGATTTAGTATTTTTTCAACCTTTGTAAGTTTGTACTGCTCTCGCTACCCCCAAACTGGACCGCAGTAACTAAAGTATGGCTCAATTAAACTTCTGTACATTATTTGTACAGTTTCCAGTGGGAAGTAAAACCACGAGAAACTTTTTTGCTATTGTCGATAAGTGCTCCTCTCATTTAAGATATTGATCTACTTGCACTCTTAAGTGTTCTATGCTGGTTATGGAAGATATTTTGTCATCTCTAATATAGATGGACGGCATTGTGGTGTTGGACTGATTAAGTGATTTTATTTTATATCTACTACCTATCAAAATGCAATGTGTTTTCGCGACATTAAGAGACAACTTACTCTCTTCTAGTCATGTTTTTAGTGACTCTAAAGCCCTCATTACACGACACTTTTTAACCTAGGTTAAGCCCAGCCTGCCCCAACCCAAGTTTTATTTTTGTCGTGTAAATCGACTGGATTCACCCAGGGTTAAGAAATCCTACTCGAGAGATGAATTGAACCCAGGTCCAACCTAGGTTAAGAAATCTTACTCGAGAGATGAATTGAACCCAGGTCCAACCCAGGTTAAGAAATCTTACTCGAGAGATGAATTGAACCCAGGCTCAACCTAGGTTAAGAAATCTTACTCAAGAGATGAATTGAACCCAGGTCCAACCTAGGTTAAGAAATCTTACTCGAGAGATGAATTGAACCCAGGTCCAACCCAGGTTAAGAAATCTTACTCGAGAGATGAATTGAACCCAGGCTCAACCTAGGTTAAGAAATCTTACTCAAGAGATGAATTGAACCCAGGTTCAACCTAGTTTGAATGTCGTGTAAATCGAACTGGGGCGAACCTGGGTTAAGGAACCTTAGGGTGTATTCGCTTACTGTTATTTTTGTCGTGAAAAACGCAATTTTCTGAACTTGGCTGATGTGGAGAACTGCGAATGTAATAGCGTCGGAACTTAGATGTAGTACTGTGTTGCATGTTGTGACTTATTATATGAAGTAGCATGCTTCGAGTAATGTGTGAAGTAGCATGATTTTAGAACAGGATTTTTTAGCGTAGACGTAATCGTAAATTGTCTCGTCTTTACATTGAAGTTGAACGGGGTACGCCAATAGTTATCCGCAAAACTGAGTGAAAAGATTTTTTCCTACCACTCACTACTTCTTGAGCCACAACAATGGTCATCAAACCTGTACTTCTTGTACAATGGTCATCACATATCATAATGTAAATTACTTCAGCTATGGCAAGTAACGAAGTCAGATGGATGCACTCGCAACAGCAAAAATGGAATTACTCGAGATTCTACTATTTTATCTATTAGGTTTATTTTGATAGAGTGGATTCTCGGTTTTATCTTTGCCATATCTTTTGCATGTTCTGTTATTGATTGCTCGTTTTGTAAATTTTCGACTTGATTTCTAGAAGTGGTTGAGTCACAGATTCAGGATCAATCTTCTTTGAAAATTTTGCACTACTCTGGCGTACTTTCTTTCTAAGCAATTGAATCATACGCATGCGTATGTTGATTACGTAACCCACGTTGACCCAAGGTTTGCTTTACACGATGAAAATAGCTCCAGTCGTGTAAATCAAACGGAGTTGAACTAGAGTTGGATTGAACCTGAAGTGAACCTGGGTTGAAGAGTGTCGTGTAAAGTGGGAATAAATCTTCGTTAACAACATAGTTGGTGGTAGAAATCGAGTTTGAGGAGAAGAAAATAGTTGCATCATCACTATACATACTAGCCATTGAAGCATTAAGCTTCAGGGGTAAATCATTATTGTAAATTAAAAATAGCAGTTGACCTAAAGAAGAGCCCTGTGGAGCCCCTAACTTAATGGGCTTTATATTGGAAGTTTGCCCATAAACCCAAGTTGAGCATTAAGCTCAACAAACGAACAAGTGTTTTTGTGAAAGAAGAGTGCATATCTATCAAAATACCAAAAGTCAAGTCAAAGTCCTTTCCCGCACCCAATGGCGCATCTATGAAAATATAACAGGGATAATTAAAAGGTTACACCAGCCGACTTTGGAAAAGAAAGTGCTTGGGATATTTTCACTTCGATTTCCCATGAAGTCAACGCCTTTTAATTGAAGTATATGATATATAATGAACTTATTTATAGTACGCTTACACATAGCTAAAGGAAGCTAATTTACGCCTACTGCAAAAGCCTAGAGAAAACATAAAATATGTTATTACAGAATAGTGTCATAAAAGCTAAAAACAAAAAATTTTACATCATTGAAAAAGTAATAAGTTATATATTAATTGTAATATAACATAAGTAGTTCTAAGTCAAGAAGCCAACTTGCGCTACATATTATCTGCATATTTTACAGGGGCAATTTTCCTGACCCTTCCAATGCTTTATGACGTTTTTGAATTCATTTATAGTTCTGGAATTCTTAGCTTCATCTGACACTGTAAGCCACAATAAGCTGCCTAAAAGCACTGCACTCTGTATTCCATAGGATACCGTCTTAATTCGTGGTAAAGATCATGGTCTGATATCTTCTTTCAGCTTTTCAGGAAAGCTATTCTGTGCTATGTTCTCATTTAGAATTCTATGTAGCAACAGTGCAAAAGTAAATGAATTGCTTTTAAGAATCTTTGTGGGTGTGCTATCCATGGATGCCGCCTTTCCAGTATTAAGTTTTATCAGTTGATAAACAATTTCATCAATACTAGTTTCCCAAAAGTTGAATTTTTCACTAACGACTATGTGCTGATTAATGTGCATTATGCTAGGATGCTATTTACACGCTTTCTTTATAACAAAAAAGTTTATAAGAAAATGAGGCTCAAGTGGTCCAAATCTTAAGAAAATCTTAAGAAAATCACGAGGCTCAATTTCCAAAATATAGTGTTTTTATAGGCCAAAAATCGGTATTTCGTCGTTATTGCATTCAAAATGTTAAAGATGGAATTCAGATTCAAGTATACAATATTAGTAACGAAAGTCTAAACTACTCTAGCCAGTTTATTTTAGAAAACGTTAAGAAAAATTGAAGATAATCTCAGGCTCAATTTCGGGAAAAGTTAAGAAATTGAAGCTCAGGCAAAATGATGGTTTTCTTATAAAAATAAAAACGTATATAACGTATATAATAGCCTTATCAATTGGGTCTCCAATCCTATTTGTATCTGATAGGAGTGCCTGATTGTCGCTGCTTGCGATTTCTTTGGCAATGTTGACAAAATATTCATTGAAGATATCAGCGATTTTGGCATCTTCATAAGAGCTGTCCCTTTTCAGTTACCAATAAGTTTCTAATATATTTTGATACTTTAATTCACATTTATTTTCCTATTATGTCGAAAATTGTAAATGTCTTAAATCAATATTTGACTTTTTTTGCATTAATACCAGTACTTTATTCTAGATGGAGGGACCGTTCCTCGATCTAAAATGCAAAATCAACATCTTTGCTGAAGGACTCCCATCCATATAGATTGACCTTTGTCATATTTACAGTTAAACATCAATATTTTTGGAGCGGGGATTGCTTGTTGTCAAAGAGTAAGACTGTCTACTCATTATTCAATATTCATTATTCAATATTCATTATTCAATATTCATTATTCAATACTCATTATTCAATACTCATTATTCAATATTCATTATTCAATATTCATTATCAATATTCATTGTCAATATTCATTGAAGTATTCATTGAAGTTATCTGCAATTTTGGCATCTTCTGTTATGATTTCATCATTTTCAACAAGAAAATTTGCTTTTGTATATTTTCTTCTTGTTGGAAAATATCGATGTTTAACTTTAAGTACGACAAAGGTAAATCTTTACGCCGGGGAGCAAGGATACTGATTTTGTATTTTAGATGGAGGGACGGTCCCGGAGGATGGAGAGCCGGAGGATGGAGAGCCGGAGGATGGAGAGCCGGAGGATGGAGAGCCGGAGGATGGTTTTTCATGTTTTTACCAGTTTCAGGAAGGCTCAGACATTTTATAGAAAATGTGACTGGATAAAAATTTTGATGTATATGCGAATGAGGCAATTTCGCTAGGGGAAAAATGATTGAAAAACATGGGAAGTTTTAATTCGATGGTGTACTGTATAATGGCTGCCGAATGAAGGATTGGCTTTTTCTAGGACTCTGAACGTGATATTCTTATTACTAGCGGTCCTTATCTCACAAGTGGTATAAGAGAATAGCTTGAAAAACTTTACACCCGGCAAAATATTGTTGAAGCACAAGCATTTCGCTGGTTGGATGACATCCAAGAATCTCTTGTCTACTGTGTCCTATCGTGACAAGTGACTCTTTGCTAGTTTTTAATATTAGAGACAAGAAAAAGTAAAGTTATATAGCTTCATTGTTAAGTTTGATCTGGATATCATGCAGTCAATGTCTCTAGCCAATATCAGCTGACTAAACTTGAAAGTTAAAAGCTATTTGTTTCACAATTGTATCTAATTGTTTATCTATCGTTAAAAGCGCTTAATATTTTGCAGAAAGTGCATACAAGTTTATAAGAAAACAAAGCTCAAATGGTCAAAATCTTAAGAAAATCTTAAGAAAATCACGAGGCTCAATCTCCAAAATTTGGTGTTTTGATTGGCCAAAAATCGATATTTCCTCATTATTGCATTCCAAATGCTATTGGTGGAATTAAAGCCCAGTATGCAATATTAATAAGAAATTGTAAAACTTTTTGGCCAGTTTATTTTAGTAAAAGTTAAGATAAAGAAAATCTCAGGCTTAATTTCGGGAAAAGTTAAGAAACTTGAGGCTGAGGCAAAATTATGGTTTTCTCTTAATAAAGTGTATAAGACTGTCTAATATAATATGATTTCCAAACACCACTATTTCTGCAAGCCACAAGGTGCATCCCATGCCGATCCTATGCCAGACTTTTTTCAGAATCCTATTGTTGCGCCATACAGTACCAGGGCAATTCTGGCTGACCTTGCCCTTCAAACCATTGGAGAACGTAGGAAACGCCTTGTAACCATATTCATCTAGCTCAAATTTCTTGGGACATGGACTTTGATAGATTAAATTAGTCTTTTGGACAAGAAACTTTCCAAGACCACCACTTGAAATTCCAAGAATACTATTTGTGGCCAAGGCCACTATAAGTTAGTCACTGGCGTATAGTATCATGATGTCAGTAACAAGAACATCCGTGACAATAATACACGTATTCTTTTAAAAGAAAACCATTATTTTGCTTGAGCCTCAATTTTCTTAACTTTTCCCAAATTTGAGCCTGAGATTTTCTTAAATCTTTCTTAACTTTTACTGAAATAAACTGGCTGAAATCGTTTACACTTTCATTATTCATATTTTATGCTTGAATTTGAATTTCATCTTTAACATTTTGAATGCAATAACGACGAAATATCGATTTTTGGCCTATAAAAACACTTAATTTAGGAAATTGAGCCTCGTGATTTTCTTACGATTTTCTTAAGATTTTGACGATTTGGGACTCATTTTCTTATAAACTTTTTCTTTTAAAAATACTGTGTAAATAATTGGTACCTTCATAACTGTGAAGAGCGATATTGCGTATAGCTTCAATTCATCAAAGTTAGACACCATTATTTTTCCTTTCTTAGTGGTATGTTGAGTTCAACCCCTGAATGGCATATTACGCAATATTTTTTATGAACGCAAAGTCTTTCGCAAAGTAAAGAACAATTACCTGTTGCTCCTTCTGATTGGTTGTATTCCTTTAGCAGCGCCGGGAGCATTGTACCCGATGAATTTTGCATACCGACTGTTACAAACTGAACAGAAAATCCGCAAAATACAACAAGCCAGCCATAGCCACCATCAGGGTGTGTCTTCTTTTGCTTTCCATACATTATCTCGGTCTCTATATCTTCAGGATCCATTATTTTCAAGTGCTCCTCTAGCCTTTTAGGCCACCCAATCTGTCCAACCACTCTTGCGGGTCGCCCTTTACTGTTTACGCTGAGAACAGCCTGATGCAAGTACCATAAAACCACTGGAACGAAGGTGCATCTAGAGGTGATCAGCTGGGCTTCACGTTATTTCTTTGGTTGCTGTTAGGAAATCCATGGGTAGATCACGCTGAGTATTGTTGGCAGTGTAGAAAAGTAGCAGAAAATTAAAGCAGATGTGAATGCTACATGAGTACCTTAAATCCATTTTAGCACCCCTTCTCAATCACCTTGATCTCAATACACGCCTTTTTTATAAGAAAACCATAATTTTTCTTAAGCCTCAATTTTCTTAACTTTTCCCGAAATTGAAACTGAGATTTTCTTGAATTTTTCTTAACTTTTACTGAAATAAACTGGCCAAAAATGTTTAAACTTTCGTTATAAATATTATATACTTGAATTTGAATTCCATCTTTAACATTTTGAATGCAAGAATGAGGAAATATTTATATTTTGGCCAATAAAACACTAAATTTTTCTTAAGATTTTCTTAAGATGCTGACCATTTGAGCCTCATTTTCTTATAAACTCTTCTCTTATAAAAAAGAAACGTGTAAGCCTCCTTTTCTTGACCAAGAAATTTATTAATCATTAAATTTAATAAGACACAACTTTTTCAAGCTGCTTAGATATGGTAAGATTTAGATTGCATGCTTTTGAATTTTCATTAGGGGGAAGATAGAACAAAATTGTACTTAAAGGACTATGAAAAGTCATTAGATGCAGCTCACCTATATTCATCGAAGTAAATACACTAAGCTAGATCACGCTCCGAAAACAATAGTGCTCGGCCTATCCAGAATCAAAGTCATTCACTGACTTACTGTTAATAAAAAAAGCTCTCCAGTATATCATTTTTCTTTTTTTCATTTCTTCATTTCTCCATTTTGCGAGGGTGGCCCTTCAGTAAATGCTGCTTTCCAAGGGGCCCTCAATTAATGATACAGCTTATTTAATAAAAGCAAAACACAAAAACTCTAATTCAAGTATTGTTTAACATCAGCTTGTTTTTGCTCCTCCCCATCCTCCATCCAAGATGCGCATAGAGCGTACGAAAAATTTTTGAAATTGTTGATCTACGTTTTACAGAAGAATGTGCATGCTTTGACCACCTCTGTTTGGGTCATTCTCATTAAATGTCAACCTTGAGAGAAAAAACAACTCTCTAGCTAAGGTTATAAATTAGATTAAATCAGCAGAGTATTGATGAAACTATAAATGTTTTGAAGTTTAAGCCACAGTTGGCAAATGCTTTTTGAAAATTTCAATTTTTTGCTTGATTGAAATTGCTTAAACAATTACACTCGTCATGCAGTTTTTGTAGCAATGAGCTAAAATATTTAAGATGTTTTGAAGCTTCATCTATTATCACTGCCAAATCGAAAACTAATGATGGTAGTCCCTGAACGTTTTAGACAGATCTCAACAGACAAATACAAAGTTGGCTTCTAAATATTTAGGCTCTGTGTGTTCGACTTTATGACAAAGATGTTTCAGAGTTAGTGCTCAGTTTTTTTTCACTAGAATTTTAGCTTTCCAAGCGCCGCTATATGGAATTTTCTCTGGAGGTAACCATTCTTGCTTGCAGAACAGTTGTAAAAACACCTTTCAAATTTTAGGTATATGTTTTATGAAAGCCTGGCTCAAGGCCTAACAGTAAGAGTTCCTTACATTCTGCCGCATTCAATTTCTAGCATTGTCTTGGAAGTTTCTTAATTTAATTAAGAAATTACAGTGACAACACGATAAAGCTTAGACGTAGCGAACGCTAAAGCAATAGGTAACGGCTTGTATGAGAAATTTGCATACAGTAATGTAATGTAATGTATGTAATGTAATGTAATCAATTATTTATACACGAACAAACAGCCCTTCAGCAACTAAAATATTACATATTCATATATACAATTTAAATAATACATTAAGAAAGAAAAAATTAACAGGCATAATACTAATATTGCTGGTCTTCCAGGGGGTCGTGTTTTCAGTTATTATTTTTTATCAGCCAATAAGTGTTATAGTTTTCTTTGTCTTTGTAGTGCTAAAAGTTTTTTTCAATCAATCAATCAATATATTTAAAGTTGGTACAGAGGTACATAGTATATACAAATAATAATTAAAACCAACTATTTAACAAATAAATGTACTAGTCTACAGGAAGTTAAAAGAATGGAATAAAAATACTGCATGCGTAAAAATATTATATGCCTAGATATGTAGGTACGGTGTTTTATTGGCATATTTTGCAAGTGCATCTAGCTCCAGACCATTTGCCTATTCTTTTCCGGAAACATGCTAAAGTTTTTTCACGTTTTATGCTGTCATCAAGGGTGTTCCACAAGAGACTACCCCTAAAAGATATTGAATCAATACCAAAGTTCATTGTCTTTCCTGATGGAAGTTTGCATAAATTTTGTATTCTTAGATTACAAGTAACATGTTTTCTTTCATCAAACTTATATATATTTTTCAAGCACATTTGGAGTGTTAAGGGCTTTATTTTAGAACGGTCTCAGCCACATTTTGTGTAGTTAGAAATCTTGAGTGTGGTCTTGAAATGTAAAGTTGTGGTCAACTTTCTCTCTTTCGCATGCTTCTTGTTTGGTAGGGCTCTTTTTCGTCTTGGTTTGTATATATTCCACGTAAATTTCGAGAATCTCTGCAGAAAAGCTTGTGGTGAGAAATGCTTTGCAGTGCTGCACTCTGCTAACGCTGCCTATAAACTAAAAATCAAAGAGGCATTGCATATAATGTGGGAAGGGCCTAATCTTGATAAGCAATTACATCATTACAATATTTCGTTAAATCTTTAGCTCTCATTGTTTACTGTTTCGTTATTTTTTCGTTACCTTAATTCATTTTTTTGATTGATTTATATATTCCTATTCGATATATATATATATATATATATATATATATAAATATATATATATATATTCTGGATTATCTTTCGGTTTTAAAGTGCTCAATGTC
>WIPJ01067643.1:193452-213884 GCA_018155075.1 Cassiopea andromeda | reverse complement strand
TATATACTTATATATATTTATTCATATATTTATATATATGAACTCGTAGGCTAGTGACTAACCAGGATTTCTCCTTTCTAGGTGCAAATTGTAGCATGTTTCAACGATCAGAAAAATCAGAGGAAATGGCAACATGCCACCGCTTAATGAGTTTTCATGATTTTGAGCGAAAGCTTATTGCCTTTTTAACCAGTTATCAACATGCGTAAGATCTTCGTTGATGGCGTCATTTAGCAGAGAAATAGCGCTAGACTGGTGGTAAAGGTACGTATCAGCAGCAAACATTGACATCCTTGAATTTCGGACAGCCCTTGGTCGATCATTGATATAAATAAGAAATAAAAGGGTCCAAGACATGAACCCTGAGGTACACCAATCTTCATTTCCTGTATTGAGGATTCAACACCATTAACCCTTGGAAAATGCTTACGATTGGAGAGATGGATCTAAACCATGCCAATTCCCGACCTTGAATACCATAGTACTTCAGCTTTTGGCAAAGGATGTCATGGTCGACAGTGTCGAAAGCCCTCCTCAGGTCAGTGAAGACTACCCCTATTAACTTTCATAGATCCATCCCATTATTCCAATCATCAGTGCTCTTAACTGAACTTGTTACTGTAGAATAAAGGTGCAAAAACCTTGATCGCTCAGAAGAGAAATAACCATTTTCATTCATGTGTTTGCACAGTTGGTTCGCGATAAGTTTTTCAAAGAGCCTTGCGATGACTGGTAGAACAGAAATAGTGCAATAATTCGACATTTCAGCCTTATCACCTTCCTTGAAGATTGGTGTAACTCTGGCAATTTCCACAACTCCGGAAACTGGCTTGTTTCAACTGACGTGTTAAATGAGTCAGCCAACGACTTTTCAATAAAAGGCATGGCTAGCTTTAAGAAGTAGCAGGAGATGTTGTCCTTCCCAAAACTCTTAGTAGTTTTGATCTTGGCAATTGCATCTCTGATCTCTTCTACTGTAATTGAGCCAAATTGATACTTAACACTGCTACTGTTTTCAATAGCTTCACCAGAGAGAAGAGGGTTTGGAACTGCATCTATTTTACTAGCTAGTTTCTCTCTAATTGTACAAAACAAATTATTCATTGCATTGGAAATTGCCTTTTTGTTTACAAAGGTATACTCAGAATCCTTAAGACAATCAATGTTGCTAGATTTTGATATTTTGTTCCATACCTCGTTGATAGTTTTCCAAGACTCTTTCATATTTCCCTTATATTCAGGGACTTTAGCAGAGAAATACCGTCTCTTAAGCTGGATATTTTGATAATTAATCCTTTCTCGAGCCTGCCTATATGCATCAATGAGGATTCTTGATTTACTTTTAAGGGCAGCTGCTTTTAGTCTATGCCTTGTACTCATTAGACGCTTGAGGTCTTTACCATTCCAAGGGCAATATCTCTCAGAAGCATGTATTTCCTTTAAGGTTGCATGTTTTTCTAAGACAAAAGAGAACATGGAAGAATAATTATTGACAAGTATATCTATGTCATCTGTCTGTTGGAAGACTGGATCCCAACATATACTATTTTACATGGATCGCCCTATTATATGGAGGTTGGTTACTTGGTATTCTCTGGCGAGAAAGCGACAGAGCGGGATAGTCGCTGCAATTTGCTTGAATGGAGATTTGCCTTTAGAGCGCTTTCATTCGCGCGGGCGCTGCACATGGAAGTTGACAGAGGTTCAACTCACATAGCTCTCAGATATGACAGCGCGCAATCGTCTCTCACATCATTATTTTCTTGCTGCGTATGCCTGAGAGTAGAGCACTGTGCCCTCGCGACCAAAAGCGCTGAAATGGAAACTAGCTTTAAGGCGTTTGCGGTGTCTTGGATTCGCCCCTGGGCCCTGCTGTTACTAGGTTGAGTATAAAATAGTTTCTTATTAAAAAGATGTTACAAAAGTTTATAAACGCCCAGCTTTCAAAAGAGAAAATGAATCCTCTAGTCCAGGGGCGTTAAACTCAAATTCACAGTGAGCCAAAAGTAAGGAGAGAAGTAAAGTCACGTTCTAGACTCAAGTTTTTTCAATTTTTCAATTAATATTTTAACACGGACATCCTTTCAGCAAGATTTAAAAGCAAAAAAAGAATATGTAGTTATAGTAATCGAAAAAAGGAAGGTATTTAGAATAGAATTGCTGCTCTACCAAGGGGTCTTGTTTGGGCTTTGTAGGTTCTCAAAGTACTTTCTAAATCTCTTTATGAAACGAGTGAGTCACTCTTGTTCTCGAATGCTACCAGGAATATCATTCCAATTTTTGACACCCGAGAAGTAAAAACTTCTCTTTGTATATTCTAGCCTAATTTTGGGAATTTGTAAATCTCCACGATTTCTCGTTATGGATCTTTCAACAAATTTATGACGAAGATTGTCAGGATACAGACCATTTAGAATTTTATAAGTCATGACTCCTTGATCGAAGGAGATTAAAGACTTTACATCCAGCCAATTACAGTTCCACCCATCTTGTATTTGGCATTTTCTATGGGCTTCCTTGCTCTCATTTGTAATCTCTGCAATTTGGATAGTTTGGTATTGGAAAGAGCATTCCAAACAATATTACAATAGCGAAGATGGCTGTCAAAGAGGGCTTTGCACACTTGTTCAAGCTTTCTTTGAGGAAGGATGTCTTTCAACTTTCTCAAGGAGCTTATGCCCCCTTTGAGCTTGTTCTTGACAGTTTTATATTGCTCTTCCCAATATAGGCTTTTGTTGATGTTAATCCCCAAACATTTTATCTTCTCAACCGTTTTGATAACTTCATTATTGAGGACAAAATTTGGTAATTCATTGCCTACCTTACTTAATTTTCTTCTGTGGCCTACAACCATAACTTCACTCTTGCATGCATACAAACTAAGTTTGTTTATTCTCATCCAGTTCGATATATTCTCCAGTTCATTTTTCATATCTATTATTAGGTCATTAAGGTTGTCTGATGAGATAGTTACGCATGTATCATCGGCATATATATTTGGGGTCATGTATTCCAAGCAATTCTCAAAATCATTAATGTAAAAGAAGAACAGCAAGGGTCCCAAGCACGAGCCCTGTGGAATACCACACTTCAAAATACCTCTGTTCGAGTTAGCTCTATGATAGTAGCAAAACTGCTCCCTATTGGTCAGGTAAGAAGTGAACCAGTTGTAGGAAGTATTCTCGATACGATACTTTCCTAGCTTTAACAGTAACGTTTTATGGTGACTGCTGAATATTTATAGAACTCAATATTTATTGAACAATTAACTGCAATTGATATTTAATTTTTAGCATTTTAATATGGAATTAAGCTTTGAGTTTGCTTAAACACAAGATCTAGAACAACCAAATCTCAAATCATGATATTGCAAAGACATGAGACATTAAATTGGAAATAACGGATATGGTATACACCGCGGGCCAGCTCTAATGCAAATTTAATATGATCTCGCGGGCCAATTATGATTACATTTCGGGCCAAATTTGGCCCGCGGGCCGGAGTTTGACAAGTGTACTTTAGTCAGTTTGTAAACGTCAGCACCTGCAGATTCCTGCATTGGCTAAAACATTGAGCGTAGCCTTGAATTATCAGCACGAAAACGGCAATCCATATCACTTTCACGAATGGCCTATGCACAATTCGTGAAGTTGATTGCTGCGTAATTTTCCTATGCCAAAATCGGCATAAAAGTGCAACATATTGTGCACAAAATGCTTTAATTTGATGAGATATGACAAATTCCTGCATAATGCTTGAAGAAACCCAGTTAGATTCAAGAATAATACTTAAAACATAGATAATGACAGGCAGAAACATGTTTAGGCAGAAACAGAAACATGCCGACATAAGATGATGACCAACACTTTTTACTTCGCATTTTATTAGAGTCGCCACTTCCTTGAAATTTCCTCATTGAATACATGTTTTTTTATAAGAAAACTGTCATTTTGCCTGAGCCTCAATTTTCTTAACTTCTCCCGAAATTGAGCCACAGATTTTATTAAGTTTTTCTTAACTATTACTGAAATAAACTGGTTAGAATGTTTTACACTTTCGTTATTGATATTGCATATTTGAATTTGATTTCCATCTCTAACATTTTGAATGCATGACTACGAAATACCGATTTTTGGCCTATAAAAACACTAAATGTTGGAAATTGAGCCTCGTGATTTTCTTACGATTTTCTTAATATTTTGACAATTTGAGCCTCATTTTCTTATAAACTTTCTTCTTATAAAAAAACGTGTATTCCTTGGAATCACATCAGCAAGTTGTTTATCAGGAGTGTTGATTGCAGGCAAATCTAGCCCCAGTCCTCTAGCCAGCGGAGGTATTGGAAGCTCTTGCATTACAATGCTTTGCCAAGGTGGTTAATATAGTCTTTGTTCTCATACCATGATTGGTTGTTGTTCCCCTCCCATCAAGCTCAGCCTTCTGGCGTCTGCTAAAAACCCAATTCAATTCACTTGCTAAGTCAGGAATACTTTCTTTCCTGGGAGGAGAAGATGGATATTTCTTCTTCTTCACTTATGAAATTTCCAGCAACTGAAACCATTGCAATACAATGGAGAAAATTGAAGTGCATTGAAAATTGAAGTGCATTACTACCCCAAGGCCTACAGACCTGTTTGCATCAGTGCCATTCGGTCGCAACTTCCCTGCATGCCGTCAGTTATGGATAAATCTTCTCTTTCAAGACGTTTCATGATACGAAACAAGACAAGTACAGTAAATACACATATGTTTTATAAGAAAACCATTATCTTGCCTGAGTCTCAATTTTCTTAGCTTTTCCCAAAATTGAGCCTGAGATTTTTTAAAATTATTCTTAACATTGCTTAAAGAAACTGGCTAAAGTGGGTCAAACTTTCTTTTTTTTATTGTGTATACTCGAATTTGGATTCAATCTTTAACATTTTAGATGTAATAATGATGTAATGTCGATATTTGCCCAACAAAAACATGTAATTTTAGAATTGGGCCTTGTGCTTTTCTCACAATTTTCTTAATATTTTGGCCATTTGATCCTCATTATCTTGTAAACTTTTTTCTTATAAAATAACGTGTATTGTACTTTTCCTTCATCAGAGCCTTGAACAGAGTAGCTGAGAGGGGGCAAGGAGGTAATTTGCCCCAGGGCCTCAAGGCCCAAAGGACCTCATAACACCAAATTCTCCAAGTTCTGGGGGCCTCATAAAGCAAACCAGCAGTAATTTGTCAAAGGTAATTTCTAGGCGCTGAAAATTTTCTGCTCGATTAGTTCGCAGGGGGCCTTTTTCTTTTCTCTTGCCCCAGCGCCTCTGAAATCCTTCGGCGACCCTGGCCTTGAAGCGAGCTTTTTGTTTCCAGCAGTGAAGGCTTGGGCAACACCTCTTTCAGCTACAACACATTAGTCTTTTATTAATTTAGTTCATTTTGATTCTACTTTCTTTCACTTTGACAAAACTTCTTTTCAGTTTCGATCACTAGCGCTTCTTTCTCAATTGAGGTTCAATTTTTAAGTGTTTATGTATACGATAAATAATGGTTTTATTAAAATTTCCTTAGGTATGAAACTACCGAAATACAATTGAAAACTTCTTTTTTCCTGCTAGACTTCATGTCTTCTTCGCAAATTTTAATCAAACAAGGATGCGTCTCAGCATGAATGTAAAAGAAAATGGTTAACACCTAGACATTTAATTTCATACATTCTATAACTCAGACCCCACAAGATTATCCCTGAATGCTCCACATCGAGATCTTTCAACCTTAGTAGCTTTTTTTGATTGGTCTTGGCACGGTAATAGATAACATTAAGCTCGTCTAGGAAGGAATCGTAAGGAGAGATGTACAATTGAAACTATATAGCAAAGTCAAATAGCCCATTTGAAACAGATACACAAGAATGATATCGAATCACGGCAAAAAGAGGTGTCAGACAGGGCTGCGTTCTGGCTTCTTTATTTGCTAACATGAAACGTTTAAATGCGTCAGCACCAATTCATTGCGAACACATACGTGATACCGTAAAATCCCAAATATAAGCCTCTTGTAAACTAACCCAAATATCCTTTCGTATTGTAAGTTGTATTGTAAAAAGGAAGCAACCTCACTTTAAATATGAAGCTCAATGGAAAATCAGCACTTTTCATATTGTATGAAAATCTGTGGACAAAAAGTACAGAGCGGTTGATTGGAGGCAGGGACGGATAGAGGGCAGGACCTTCGGGGGCCATCTGATTCCTTTTATTGTCTTTTTCATGCAAGAAGTGTCTTCACACAATTGTCTGCTATAGGAAATGTGAATATTTGGGGAGGGCATAGCCCCTAGCTCCCCACTGGGTTCGCCCCTGATTGGAGGAAAGTTGAAAAGAAAAGAGAAGGACAATCATAACGGTTATGATGGCAGACAAATTTGGTGAAAGAATCTCACACCTTTTTCTTGTGTGAGAGAGTCTAAAGCCCTGGTCAAACGCGACGAACATTTCAACGAAAAATATTCAATATTCACTTCAAATGTTCGATGAATTGTTCGTCGCGTTTGGCCAGAGCTTAAACGCAACTGAGCATTAGGAAAAATTGAAGAAATCTCAGAGGTCTCATAGTCTTCTGCAAAGCCATGACATATTATATTACCTCCTCTCGTAGTTATGAAACCTATTACACTTTTTCGGACGAGACCCGTCGCGTGCTACAAAAAGCAAGAACGATTTTCCTGGAAATTCTCAGTTCCAAAGTCCTTTCTATTTCACATAAGACAAGCTAAATTCTCATATGAATATTAGAAGCTCTAAAATTTTGGTGTCACACTGAATGGCTTGTGAGGGTGAGTGGCTAAGCGGCCCAGCCAGTCCCAACAGCTCAACTGAAGTTAAGGACAGCTGTGTTCGGTCAGAAACTGGATGGGCGACCTTTCTAATGACCTATGGATGAACGAGCAAAACAGCTCACTCCGCCGTCCTTCGGAAGGGACGTTCAACTAGGGGTCCCATGCCTGGATGCAGCATGCATGGTAGGCCTAAATTAGCTGAAAAAGCTATGTATGATAGCCTACTAAAAATAAAATAATCAACAACAACTGCACTTTTCTTACTACATTCTTGGTTCCTATAAAAATGCTTTATAAGCAAGCATTGCTTGACTGCTCAAAAATGGAACTGTTCCATGTTGGATTTGTGAGATCTAAGAATTGAGACAGGTTTAAATGCTGCTAAAGCTCTGATCATCCATGCACAAGATGGTACACATTTCGTTGTAGACGTAATTTTGCTAGAAGAAGTTTATAGAAAAGAGGCTCAAATGGCCAAAATCATAAGAAAGCTTTCAAGCAAATCACAAGGCTCAATTTCGAAAATTAAGTGTTACCGTTGGCCAAAAGTCGATATTACGTCGGTATTACAAATGATAAAGATGGAATGATAAAGATGGAACTCAAAGGCGAAGATGCAAGCTAAACAAAAAGAGTGTAACGCATGTTATCAAGTTTATTTCAGTAGAAGTTGAGAAAATATCAAAAAGTCTCAGGGTAAATTTTGGGAAATGTTAAGAAAATTTAGGCTAAGGCAAAGTAATTGCTTTTTTTTACAAAAATAAATGTGCACAAGAAAACCATTTTTCCAGGGCCTCAATTTTCTTAATTTCTTCCAAAATTTCGGCTGAGATTTTTGTAATATTTTCTTAACATTTGCTTGAATAAACTGGCTAAAACGGAACATGCTGTCTTTTTTCACCTATAAATTCGAATTTATGCTGTATCTTTAACATCTCAAATGTAAAACTGAGGTAAAATCGATTTGTCACATACAAAAGAACTGAACTCTGCACCCTGAGCCTTGTGATTTGCTTAGAGTTGTTTTTACGATTTTGGCCTTTCGAACTTCATTTTTTTATAATTCTCATTTTTCATTTTCATTTTCTTACATAAAAGAACGTGAATGTATGCGATGTGTATTTTCTTTGACAGTTTAGCTCACATTTTTCACTGAGAGTTATCATTATTTTTGCCGTGAATGCAGCTTTTCAGAGCCCAGAAAAAAATGACGACCTTCCTCTGGCAGCCACTTCTTTATATACAATTTTCCTCATTACACGTTTTTTTTATAAAAAGAAAGTAGTGGTTCATAAGACAGTAGTACTCAGCTGGTCATAAGTTAAGAAAGTTCAGTAATCAGTGTTTTAAAAGTAAGAAAGTTTTTTAGTATTTATGTATTCAAAAGTCGATTTATTTGTGTAAAAATGTCATATATGTGATGTTGGCCACTCTCTAACTGTATAACTTCTATTACTTACCAAGACTCATCATCATTTCAAGTATATATGGAGCTTTTTCACTTTCCATTAATGTGCATGCGCAGAACATTGTAACTCAAAAATTTTTGCAGGGAAAGTATACCATATATTGTTTATATATTGTTGGTTTTAATAGCTTAGTTGATCTAGGTTGCAGCATATGAATGTTCAAAAAGCAAGCTATTACATGTCAAAAGGGCACTTTTGCCCCCTCTGCTACCTCTTCTCCCCCTCCCGGACGTCCTTGAAAACCTTCCCATCGGGCCCACAACCATGGAGCTGTTACTTTTCTGGACTCTGCGACTAGGGGTCCCATGCCTGGATGCGGCATGTGCATAGTAGGCCTAAATTAGCTGAGTGAGCTAGGTAAAACAGCCTACTCAAAATAATATAAACAACAATAACAACAATGTGTGTGCAGAGCTTTAAGAATTATTACATGCCCTGAGAAAGTGTAATACTGGACTAAAGAAGTTTACTATAGCTCGGTACTAGATCTAAAGAACTTTTTAATTATAAACGTCTTTTAGAGCGCCACATCTTCTCATGGCAATAATCCTTTGAGATATCTTTGATGATATTCCTACCAGGAGCAAATTCTGCTCTGATTGCGTCATTAGACGACAAACCACGTTTTTCAGATCCTAAATGCAGCAAAGGTAAAAACCCATGTCAGTTGACATTATTCCACACTAGTACAATTGCCTGTAACTAATGGCAATAACACAAATATAGAATGGGTTTGAAGTGGACAATCATAGGGACGTCACAATGATAATAATTATGGTTTCGAAACCTGCCCTTCAAAACTATCGCGTTCTGTCCCTTCAGCTGTTGTAGGGAACACCTTCAGGCAATGCTTTAGTGTCTTCTTTAAGTCATTCTTGAAAGAGGTATATCTTATTTAAGAGTTGTAAACACGTCTTTTTTTAAAAGAAAATGATTTATAAGAAAGCAGCTCTCAACTGCACGAAAAGTGAAGAAAGTTCAGCACTGTATTTTGACACTTGAGAAAGTTGTATGTGTGTTTGAAATTTAACTTGTCTGTGTAAAACATGCCATATAAGTGGAAAATTAAAAACACATTAAGAACAAGGCTGAGCTTGAAGCCTTGTCATAAAATGTATTTTGTGGAAAACGATGTAGCACCATTCCATTAACAAATGGACATGACGGATCCTTTCCTTATTAACCTCAAGAGAATTGACAGCTTTGACACTTTTTTTCTTCGATTTATCGCAAATTAGTTGCTCCTAGCGAAACTAGATGTTGTGCTAACATCATATATTCCTAATTGTTTATAAGCTTTTTCAATAAAAATGATTAATATGCAAGAGAGATTATCTTGGTTGTAACATTTGACTCTCAATCAATCAAAACATCCAATGTTGTCCAATGTGTATTGTCCTTATATGTATTCCTAAGTGACCTACAAGCTACTAATTTAAGAACAAACTAACGACAATTCCACCTCAAAATTTAGGAAGAATTAAGAACAGCCAGCTTGAACCTCAATTTTACTGGTTCTTATAAAAAAAAGTGTGCATAACTTCGGTCATTTGCAAAAATTTGTCATCAGTTCAAGTGTGCATGGCGCTTTTACTTTAACGACAGTGTTGATACTGGAATCACGTTAAGAACGTTTCAGTACTAGGCTGGAAAAGCTTTCATTTAAAAATGGCATTTTTCTAAAGGTAATGAATAACCACAACTTCTTGCAAAGAATATTCTATTATTAAAGGTCTATGTAAATATATGCAACAGATGAGAATTAGCTAGCTATTTTGATTTACTTATGAATCTACAGGCCTTATAATTTTCCTAGGATTCTATGGGGGAATTGGCGATGAACTTGCCGAACTTTTTAAAGATACAAATATTGTCTTAAGCCTAATCTCGTCAGAGACATTAGAGAGTTTACGCAACACGACGCGCCTGCTGACGACGAGCCAAAGAAGTCTAGAAACGAGCGCGGTCACGCCATCCTTTCGCAAGCATTGGCGCGAATCTGACTATCGTGCTAGTTTCTAGACTCCTTTGGCTCGTCATGAGCAGACGCGTCGTGTTGCGTAAACTCTCTATTATCGAGCGCGCCTACAGCGTTCAAGAGTAGAAGCCAGAGCTACTTTCAAGCGCGTGCGAGCGAACATGAGATTGGCCGCAGTGACCATGACCATTTCTCGTGTAAGGCCGATTTCCATTAGAACGCTTTCATTCGCGCGAGCGCTGCGTCTGGAAGTTGAAAAAGAGGTTCAACCCCCATAGCTCTCAGATATGACAGCGCGCGATCTTCTCTCACCTCTTTATTTTCTTGCTGCTGCCTGAGAGTAGAGCGCTGCGCTCTCGCGACCAAAAGCGCTGCAATGGTGAGAGATGATTTATCATTGTATACCTTTGAGATACTGAATGCTTTGGGAGTACTCTATTCAAGGGCACAATGGAGCCAAGAAAGCTTTTTGCTGTTCATTGGGCTACAACATTTTGTAGTGAAATTTGAAGTGTAATGTAATGTAATGTAATCGATTATTTATACGCGAAAAAATAGCCCTTCAGCAACTATTACATATGCACATATACACATTAAATAATATATTAAGAAAAAAAAATAACAGGCGTAATGGCAAGTAATACTAATATTGCTGCTCTTCCAGGGGGTCGTGTTTTCAGTAATTATTTTTGATCAGACAAAAGATGTGCTTTTAATTTCTTTTTGAAGCATTTGAGAGTTGAGGCCTCTCGTATACCAACAGGCAAATCATTCCATAATTTTAAAGCCGAGTGTTTGAAGCCATTTTTTGCACGGAGCTCCACTGAAAAGTCCCTCTCACCTCGAGTTTTTTCACTGTCTTAGGTCACAAATAAGTGCCCCCGCTTGTTCTTTCGAAAAATTTTCCAACCCCCCGCTCGTACTAGGGCCTCCAATTATTAAATTCCGGAATTAGCTATTACAAAAAAATTGTAAAAATGTAGTCAAGCTCCTTCAAGATATATTTTTTACATTTGAGTTTGTTTAAAATTAAGCTCATTATTGTAGATTACGTGGCTTCTACCGATATTGTAAGCTTTTGTGACAACACATTCCGTAGCTTTTAAAAGGCTCTTGGGGTATTGCACTTGTAAGAACGTGTGCGAGATATTTGTGATCGTTCTTTGAAGTGACGTCATTATTTCTAACTGTTAAAACGAAAAATTACTTGAAACAATATAGTCCTACACAACTTAACAAATAGTATTTGACCACGCCCTTGTGCGGCAGTCATAGTGTTTGCTGGATCTGCCTCTGTTTATTGTGATCTTTCCATTTACTGTGACTTTTGTGATTTGTTGTGTTATTCTTGTCCTACCTTGTAATTGACCTTCTTGGATTAGTAACGTGGGCATTTCAAACATGCTTTAAAAGCAAGTCATTCATTCTCGGACTTCCCCTTGCCAACAAGATCAGACTTTTTTCGCGGAAACACCACATTTCTACCGTCACGACTTGCGTTACTCCACTAATTCCATGAAATGCTTGATTGTGCCTATCGTTCCGAGAAACTACGACCCATATTTGGAAGATTTCGGAACGATGAGTCTCGTGACCGATTAGTCATATGTCACGAGCTCACACCGACCATGTCAGTCAAGGCACAAAGCCCCATCACGTGAGAATTTCCTGTGTATGCAAATTTTTGCAAAACGTCAGAAACTAGCCAATGGCAGCGAAGATCTAGGTGACGTCACATGTATATTGCATAGAGGATTCAGAGCTTGTTGGTCGCGGAATAGGCCGTCGAAGGAGGGAAGACGCAAGCTGGTAGATGGCCTACATCGTTATGTTCCTTTCCAATAGAAATTAATCCTTATATTTAATTCTACTGCCAAGAAGATCATGGAGCCAAAGGAGAATAAAAAGGAGCTGGAAGCCTCCAGTATATTAGGAGATCCTCTCGAAGCTGAATGTGTCGAATTCGATTTACACAATCCTCCCGATGGAGGGTTTGGATGGGTCGTTGTTTTTGCTGCATTTTGCGTGCAGTTCATTGTACTAGGAGTTATGAACAATTTTGGTGTGCTGTTTTCTGAACTTCTCGTCGAATTCAAACGAAGCAAGTCTCAGACAGGTAAGAAGTTTCATCGGCTTCTTTCGGTAAGGAACTAAGTGCTTGTCTGATATGATAGGCAATTTAGGCCCTGTTGGAAAATCAAGTTAGCAAGTGAAACAGCAATGCTTATAGTAGCATCACTGCCTTACTTCAATTTTCATCAGCATACAAGCCAATTGCCCTACTTTGCGATTATCAAGACGACTTAGAAACTGGGCGAATAACCTATCACATGTTTGATTTCCTCCAGTGTCAAATGTCATCTTGGTGGCTTTATGCTGTAATTGCTTGCAAATTCCTTCTACAGTTATAAGTTCAATTCATTTCCTTTTTCAATTGCTAAATTTTTGGATATAATTTTACTTGTGTGTCAAATTACTGGATCATGCAGAATCTAACCGACGTGGTATTGCATGACAAAGGAAGTGTATTACAGAGAACGTACAAAATTTCCCTCCCACAGCCTGGCATTGATTCAACTTGTGCTTGTCTTGTGACTTTTGCTGTTATTGTCAAGGTTGGAGATCGTGTTATTTATGCCCCTCAGTGCTCAAATAATGCTCTCTTGTATTCAATTTTGACAAAGGGCTGATATTAAATATTCATACACCCATTCGACTTCACATGTGCAGAAGGCCGGCTTCACCAGGCACCCAATCAACTTAAGGAATTATTTATTTATCAGTATCTTAGCGAAAACCATTTGCTCTCGTACGTGGTACGATCCTCGACCGGCCTTCTGTAAGAATAGTTCACCAGCTTCCTTATACCAACTCCACCCGTTCAGACTTTCACAAATTTCAGTATACATAATGTAAACATTATTTTTTGGATGCTATCGTTGCTACTGTCGAAAGGAAAGTTATTTATTGAATTAGGGCTTACAAGCATAAGCTATAAAGGATCGTTGGTTTTAACTGCAGAGTTAGGGCTGTTTGTTTAGCGTTGGAAAGCATTTCACTAGGTGCAAAGTACAGTATGTGTGGTTATAAAATAACACACCAACTAAGCTGCAATTCTTAGATGGTGCACCCAGAAGTGATCGCAGCTTGCCGAAATATAAACTAATGCGTTTTTGCGCAAGGCATTGGACTTGCTCTCGATAGTCACTTTCCTGCCGCTTGATCATGCGAAATTCTATGTTTGTTAGGAAAATATCCGCTTGCTGTCATCACCTCATGTTATCGTAACAGTTGTATCATGGCCGCTAGATATCTCTAATGTCATACAGTCACTTTTATGGTTGGAAAAGTGCAACCCCACCCCACTAGTTCCTAAGAAAAAGTAGTGACTCATACTTTTTATTCCAAACAAACTTGGTTTTCTCCGCCCCACTAAGTCAAACTACGGCCGCAGCCCTTTTTTCACCATGTCCAACAATAAGATTTATTGCATATCGTCGCGTAATGGATACAGGCACACCTAACTTTCCTCGCATGCCAGTGAAATTGCACTGTGGAAAATTGTAGAGATCAAACCAATTTGATTTTGTTTCGTTGCATGATGAAATCCTTTGAAATAGCTCTTCGTGAGGGCTTTAAAAGTCACTTTTCTTATGCTTTAGCAAACACTACGATTTGCGAGTACCTAGGCGAATTGTTCACGCAATCGTCAAGTACTGATAGTTACCATCTGTAATTAAATCTTGTCCCTCCCACGTATTTGTGCCTTTGCGTTCACAGATAATTTTTTCTTGCAGCCTGGGTTGGAAGTATCACGTACGGATTGATGTTTCTGACTGGCCCAATCTCAACGACTCTTTGTGAGAGGCTTGGATGTAGACCAGTAGCTGTGCTTGGTGGACTAATCGCTGCCCTTGGGACCATTCTTGCTTCCTTCTCAACAGACATTTATAAAATGTACTTAACATATGGTTTTTTGTTTGGAGTTGGTGCCAGTATGTGCTACTTTCCCTCAGTCATAATTCTACCACAGTACTTTCATAGACATCTATCGCTCACCAATGGCCTGGTCTCCTGTGGCAGTGGTGTTGGTACGATGGTTATGGGCCCTGTCATGCAAACGCTGATAGAGAAATTAGGCTGGGTAAACACGGTTAGATGCTGCAGTTCCTTAATGATTCTGGTAACAATGGTCAGCTTGGTTTATTCCCCAAGAATACCACCAATACCACCTGAAATCGCAAAGACAAGGCCCCTGTTTGACTTGTCAATCTTCAAGAACAAAGCTTATATTGTCCTAATTGTGGCTCTGTCCTGTTTCATGTTATCATATTTTGTTCCCTTTGTTCATCTGGTAAGTGTTATTGGTTTCAATTCATCTTCTCTGATGGTTTGTTCCAGTTAAATGTTTAGTTGTCATTGAAATAAATATGGATTGTATATGTATGTATGTATGTATATATATATATAAATATGTGTGTGTGTGTGTGTGTGTATATATATATATATATATATATATATATATATATATATATATATATATATATATATATATATATATATATATATATATTATGCACTTTATTATGCATACAAAACTCTATTTTTCATGCTTTGGGGTTCAACAGTAATAATTATCATTTTTTTCATTGTGTTACTAGGGAGGAGTTTGTTTATCAAATCAGATACCTCAGTGGCTTACCATAGGATTGTGAAAATGTTTTGTCCACGTTTTCCCAGTGGATCTTGCTAGGACTAACATAATTTTAGTTGATTATGCTATCTAACTGACATGCTTCGAGAAGTTTGCACTCTGGGTTCATAGCCATTAGAAAATATTACAGTTTGTTAATGTTCACAATAGGCACTTTTTTATAAATTTAGGGACAAATGGCAATTGAGTATGGCATTGATAAAACAAAGGCATCTCTACTTGTTGGCTTTATGTCCGTGTCATCAACAGTTGGACGTCTTTTCTTTGGTAAAATATCAGATCATCCAAGGGTCAACAGGCTGTACGTGTACCAGCTTTCACTGCTTGCCATGGGTATATCTAATACCCTTTGCCCACTAATGAACACTTATGTTGGTCTAATTATTTACTGTGCAGCATTTGGCTTCTTTGAAGGCTGTTATGTTTGCCAATGTGCTGTGTTAACAGGAGATATTGTTGGAAGAGACAAAATGGCACCAGGAGTTGGAACATTATTTGGAATTAAGTCTATTCCATTGACCTTAGGACCACCAATTGCAGGTAAAGTGTTGTTTCATTTTCACTATATAAACTGGTGTTGCATATTCCAAGAGTAGTTTCACTAGTAAACTGATATCATTTTATTGTTAAGCCATCCTTTCTTTAAAAGGTGGGAAATTTGCAGTTCCCCAACAATAATATGGGTGTTTTCTTTCTTATGAAATTACCTTGCAAACTGGATCAGAATTAATATCAAAACTAAAACACAACTCCTTGGAAGCAGCATTTATTTGCTAGCAGTTAGAAATTATAAATTTTCTTTTCATTAAATAGTTGATGCCATCTTTCTCTTTGAACTGAAGGGATTTTATGTATAGATTTGATATTAATCCATATTTTTACCAAAAAAGCAAAAGTTGGACGAACCCCAAGTTTTATCTGATCACAATTCTCTTATCTTACATTGGGTTAATTGTTTTTACTATATGTGATTGATCTAGTATATGCTTAAGGAATGTGTATGTTACATGTTTTTTTTGTTTATTAATTATTATGCAGACTTGCCAATTCCACACTGCCTTTATATAGTGAAGCGTAGTATTGTATGTTTTGTTATGTTATTATGAAGTTTCAAGAAAATTAATAATGAGTATTGGATGTCAAAGGTTATTGTGTTACCTTTGATGTTGTTAGGATATATGTCTGTGCTATGTTTAGGCATCTATGTCTTAGGAAGTTAGCTTTACATTAGCTTTTAAATTTGAGCTTCATGGAATGAATCAATAGGTGAATGAATGGATAAAGAATTAGGTAACCCATTTGGTGATGTATGTGTTGGCAGACTGAGACTGCTTTATTTTTTTGTATCAGGCTACCTGTGATGTAGTTGTGATTTTTTTAAGTTATTGCTAGATATTGAGTTACAGAATCAGCTAGACAGGGCAGGAAAAGATTTTTTGTTTAGTGTTTAAACCATGAAAGTTTTGCTATTGTGCCTCATAAGCATAAAGATAACCAAGTGCAATACAAAATGTCTCAATGTGCCTCTATTTTAATACCAAATTTTTGATGCACCTCCAACCTATGGCTGTGCACACTTTCAGCCCTGCATCTATAAGAGCATTGGTTGTATTTCCCTGTAGTATAGTGAAATTTCATTTATTTTAGATATATCATATTGTTTATTGCATTACCTTTCAGGCTTACTGTACTCCATATCTGATTCATACCAAATTGCATTCTATGTTGCTGGTGCGGTTCCAACATTGGCTGCTTGTCTTATGTTTGCTATACCTTTCCTGATGCCACCACCAGAGCACATATATTGGAAGAGGAATGACACTATCACCAAGAGAGAGCAGAGTGATGGCAGACTTCTGTCTCCAGAACCGGGGACTTCGTCAGGTAAACGCGCAAGTAGACCACCAGTCACGAGAAATGTACCTCGTATTGCCCTTAGCCAGTCTGTGAATTCTCTCCATAAATACTTTGACATGCCAAAAAGAGTTTCAATGGCAGAAATTGGTAGTGTGACATCACTTGCTATCATACCTAGAAATAGTGTGAGTTCACTAGCAATGAGCCAGTCTGACAGAGCCTCTGTAGTCTAAAAGAGAGGCTTGTTTGGAAGATTTTCAGTTTGTATTGCACCTGCAGTATATCTATGACACTTGCAGGATTGATGCTGACAATATTAGGAGGAGATGTGGAATTTAATTGATATATGAGATGATATATCTGATGGGAAATGACATTTTTTGTTTTTACTTTTAGTGAAGTGTAGTCACTTCATAGTGATTTGTACATGGTATTCGATCATGACAAAGTTTTATCAAAAAAGAGCAGTGGCAGTATATCTGTTCTTGTAAGGAATGTATTTTTTGTTTCCTTGTCTTTTGTCCTTGTTGTTTTTGTGTGAGTTTTTCTGTTTTTAGTGTTAACTATTTTGTATGTAGATTTCCTCTCATTGTTATTATGAAGCTGAGAATGACTTAAGAGCTGAGACAAGCAGAAGATGGAATATATGTAAACATCTTTTGTAGCTTTCTAGTTGAGTTTAGTTGTTATCTGTGACAGTTTATTTTGCTCTTTATTCATATGTGCAAATCTTTGCAATTTTTAAACTGTAAGATCCTACCAAAGCCCCTCACATTGCCAATATTTTGTACATTGTGTTGTGGCCACTGTGACAGGATCTTCCAGCAACATCCCTAATGCAAGGCAGTTATGCTAGATGGGGTTTTGAGGAAGTTGCAAGATTTTTTAACGTGTTGCTACTTCCTCAAAGTTTCCACCAGCGACGCAATAGAGGTGAATTCTATAGGAGGCCTAAGCCAACAGTATTTTCACACTAAATATCTCCGCACAGAATGGGATTTTTTTTGTAAAATTGTTGAAAAGAGCTCAGGCAAAGTAATGAAGGTTTCACATTTCCAACAGTTATTGTTCTGGGATATTTAGCTCAGCCCTCCTAACAAGTATTTTGTGCCTGTGAACGCAGATCTAAGACAAAATATGGAATGTATTAGATGATCTGATACAGATTTGGATTGAAGTGACTGCAGAATTTGAAGTGTGGTATGTTGTGCTTGCGAAGCGGGGCTTTCGCGCTCACGCATATTAACGAGCTCTGATATAACCTCTGCCACCCGTTCACTGCGTCACTGTTGTGCACCTGCTTATTTGCTCGCTCATTTTGTTCATTTTCCATGATTATGTTGTGTACAGAGCTCTGTTTATTGATTTATGTAGATTATTGTATATCGTAGTTTCGGTGCTGTTTGGCTTTTTGCTGTAGCCACTGGATTATTATTTTAGCATTTCGTTGCGCCAATTGTAGTTTGAATGTAGGTATTTTAGTTAAATATCGGGCAGTTGTGTTTTTAGAAAATTTGTCTGTCAGAGAATTTAGTTTCATTACCCTATTTTTGAGATTGGCTTCCGTCTCGTTATGTTTTTCTTTACTTTCCGGCCGTAGCAGTGACAATCTTCGAACGCACTAATTTGTGCCTACTTTTTACTTGAAACAGTTCATTTCCTTCGATATCTATTATTTAGTTTTGGTTTATTAGTTTGGAAGTAATTCTAGACAAAGGTATTGGAAGTGATAATCGAACTCGCTTCAGAAAAAATTGGACTAGTCTTCATTTCTTCAGGTACAAGTGTTATGCAATTTGGGGAAAAAATGTATGACTCATACACGCTTGAATCAGTTATGTGTCTTAAAGATCAATAGCGGAAGAGTAAAGTTTTTGTAGTGGAAACTCGTAGTTCCTTCCGTGATCTTGGTTCATATTATCAGCAAGGATCTCTGTGAACTGGTTTTAATAAGAGGAGTTAGTTTCAAACGGTCTATGACGAACAAGGATATTGAACCTCATTTTGCTAGTATCTAGTAGTTACGCCCATTTAACCTGCAGCTGATGCCCATATAATTTTCGAAATTTGAATAATTTTAGTCCCCGGAGGTTATGACTGCATATTATTGATGCCATGTGTCAAAGTGCGAGGACGTGTCATGGCAAGAATACGTATAACAGTTATGATGCATATATTCTTGAAATTTGAAACTTTGCCTTTCTCTTTAACATAGTCTCAAGGGAATGCTCTTTGAACTCCTTTGAGATACCTAAAAGGTCATATTTCTAAAGACTCCGCCCCATTGAAGAAAAGGAATTATCCCAGAAATTGATTGCCCATTAGGGAGATATGTGCAGCAATATTAGCGCTTGATATTGTGATTGTCAAATATTCTGCGAAGGTTGCGAAGTTTCGTATAATTTAAAAATTTATATTAGTTAGGCCCAGTTAGATATATTATGTATCGTTATAGTTAAAAAAGATATGCTAGTCTTCGTGCGTTTTTATAGACTGCACATACGTTAAGAATTAGTTTTCAGGGTTAATAACAAGAACAGCACGGCAGTTTTAGATTTACCCCCGAATTGGGCTTCGTCAATTTGCACTTGTTATTGCACTTTTGGGTACCATAAAACCACATTAGTAAATCCAGGGCAGGATTATTGCAAATTCGATCTTAGAGCTTACCGTGCTCGGCGGGCGTATTGCATTTTTACTGGAAAGATTGTGTCGTCTCCAAGTACCTTGCGAGACTTATTTCCCGACCGCTAAACCCCGGGACTTCTTGGAAGTACTTCATGTTAATCTGGTTCCACTAAATTCAGCTTTTCATGTCGTTGTAACGGATTTGTCGATAATTTTCTAAAGATAGAAATGCGTTTTGAAGCATTGTGTTTTGTTTGCGTTCTCTCTACGTTCACCAATTTTTTGGGATGCGACATTCCCACACAGCTTGGGTTAGTGTACGACGATAACGATAATGATATGATCAATTGCAAATGTTCAACGGAAAGCAGTCCGAACCAACTTCATACAGTTATTGTTTTCTGTCAATGCTTGAATCCATATTTCGAAAAATTACCATAGCAGTGAATTTCTCACGGGCAGAAGCAATTTCATTAGTGTTTTTTGTTTATTCCAGTATTAATTAGTCTCCATTGCTCGATTTCTGTGAACCTCAGTGGCTACTTTTAGGCAGCAAAGAATGGCCCTGCTAATCTTGTCCAACGCAAAGGATTTATTAGTGTACAGTATTCCCTAGAGCTTTTCTATCGTTCATAAAGCAGCCATTAGACGTATAGACTCAAACTTTTTTTTATCAAAGAAGCGTTTGTGCTTCTCTCGTGCATTGTATCATTATATAATGACAATAACAGCAATATGACAACAACTAGGATGTGTATGAAGTATTTATGTTGATTTAGCTGTATGGTGCTGCCAAACCACAAGGCTACAAACTCAATGTAGATATGGACAGTGTTCTTTATGTAGGAACTCAATATAGGAATCTTAAAGGCATATCTAAAGTTGCTATGTTCCTAAGGACTTTTGTGTCAGGAAGTGTCATATATATATATATATATATATATATATATATATATATATATATATATA
>WIPJ01067643.1:113091-168057 GCA_018155075.1 Cassiopea andromeda | reverse complement strand
TGATGATGGTGATGATGATGGTGATGATGATGATGATGATAATGATGATGGTGGTGATGATGATAATGATGATGATGATGATGATGATGATAGTGGTGATGATGATAATGATGATGGTGGTGATGATGATAATGATGATGATGATGATGATGATAGTGGTGATGATGATGATGATGATGATGTTGGTGGTGGTTGTGGTGGCGATGATGATGATGATGATGATGAGCTTATGGACTTTCTTTAGTCTTAAAATCCATCATTTGACATTCTTTACTTTTGAACAGTCAATCACTCTTTTCTTCTTCTTATAGAATGTGTATTATAGGGCTATAGTACACGTACTTTTTTCATTTACAATTTGCACATGCACAACCTTTCAGTAAAATATAATATATCGCTCCAAAAAAAAAGGACAACTGATAACACAGAGTTGCTGTTCCACCAAGAGGTCGTGTTTGGCTCTGGTAGGATCAAGAGATACTTTCTAAAACTGGTGTTTCCTTCCTTTTGTTGAAAGGAACCACTTCATAGGAAGCCTCCATGTAAACGACCAAAATCTTTTGGGTACTTAGAGACAAAGCGACCATAGAAAGAAATCCCTTGTGCGTTTCAATTTCTAATTTGTGTTAGAGACAACATAAATATGTCTGGCATGATATTGCAATTTCACATACGTAAAATGTCTTTCCTGCCTTCTTTGTGTCGCTGCTCTTGTTTTTGGCTACAATTTATAGCAAAATATTGTGGAATTTGACGGAAGAACTTTTGCAAAATATTTTGAAAGAAGTACGATGTAGAAGTAAGTAGAATGACCAGAGCTAGTGTGGGGGATGTGATGTAGAGCTATAGATTTTATGGAGAGAAGTCGATGATCTGTATGTGGAAGATTTTATGATTTCTCTTAGCCCGCTTTGCTGCAAGATGTCTTTCATACCTACCATATGGTTCTGTTCTTTTTATCTGTACCTCGTTGGCACGGATAGCGGAGCCAAACTGGAGCGGATAAGTTGGAGCCAGTGCGAACCGAAGACCTATCCGTACCGGTTTGGGATCGGAGCCGTACGGATCCGCTCTTGTGTGCACAGGGCCTAAAAAATCGCGAAATGTTGTGTTTGCTTCAAAGGTACCTATTTATTCATGCTTTTCGAGACCTAACGAATCTTCACAGAGGCTTACCCCAATAAAATGTAATTAAAAAATATGATTGAATTTGTTCCTATCGGCTTGTACAAAATCAAAAATATATATCCCGGTTGGGCGTGTTTTACGATACTTATTAAATGTGCTGTGCATGACAATGGCTTCACCCCGTTTCTTAACCGTATCGTATCAAATTCTATTAAATACGGTTAAATTCAGCGTGTTTAATTCACACTAAGACGTTAAAAGGCGAAGTTTTGCTGGATAGTAGATTACGATACGGCTAGAAACGGCACATGAAGGGGGTCTAGCTTTGTAGCTGCTGAAACTGAAACTGTCAAGAGCTGTCTCTTGCACGTGTTGTAGATGGGAAACCAATTGTTACCATGATATTTAAGCTCAAACTCGGCCCTTGTTGCCATGACATTTAAGATAATCATACACGTCATGATCATGAAAATAGCCGAAGAACTTCAAAACTTCAAAGACTGTCAATTTCATCACGAAAATAGAATCATGACATGTTTATTACTAGATGTCACGTGTATGTTGTTCGGTGTATTTGCCTTTTCTTAGAATTGGTGGGTGAATTCCTTCTTGGAATCAAGGGATTATTGTAGTTAGAATGTGGTCCATAAGTGAAAAATTGTGATTATTAGCCTCTGAACTCAGTTTCTGAGAAGACTAATTTGTAAGATCGATTCAGATTGCAAAGGAGAGTGCATCTTAAATGACTTCAAATATAGAAAATTTTGAATTACTTAAATTTCTTATCTTCTTGAGGATTCGAGCACTACCTTCTTATAAAAACATTTTCTTGTAGAAAAAACATGTTGTTTTCTTTTTCCTATGAATTTTGTAGTCTATAGAGTTTTTGATGCCCTGTTGTTTTGTTTACCTGTTGAAGTTGATCCAAGTTAATTGATTGCCCTACTTTCACTTTCATCCACTTAGCTAATTTTAGTAAAGTCTCATTACAAGTAGAGATTAGCTTGATTTTTTGATTGGATTTTTGTATCAAAGGAAAATGTGTCCAGCATATGTAGAGATTTCACAAAGCCCTGTTTCTTTAATGAATCGCTGTATGAAGATGATTCATAGTATAAAGAAGGCCGTGTTCGATGTGATTAATCACCAAATCAGATTTTGGTAAACCAAAAGTAGTTCATAGTCTGTGTGCGATTTATCGACGTGTGAAAATAACTCAACGCAGAGATAGACCGTATTTTATGCAATTATCCACCAAGTAGATGCGCAATTCCAAGAACTCCGCATTCTATTGTGTTCGGTTTTTACGCTACAAGACAGTCTAACCGCGGTTTTTATGTAGTAATACGCTAATTAAGGCTAAGTGTGCAAATTAAATAGAACCAAGAACTAATTAATGCTGCACGAAACCTAACATTGGAATAAAATTTTTGCATAATGTACAGCTGTACTCAATGTTTGTTACTAATTTAATTTTTGTTTGAAAATCTGTAATGATTGGGACTCTGTGATTTCGATTGGCAGTGATTGCCATAACTTTTTCTTGGATGAAATAATTTTCCTTCTACGTTACTGCAGTATAATAGAGAGTTTACGCAACACGACGCGCCTGCTGACGACGAGCCAAAGAAGTCTAGAAACGAGCGCGGTCGCGCCATCCTCTCGCAAGCTTTGGCGCGAATCTGAATATCGCGCTAGTTTCTAGACTCCTTTGGCTCGTCATGAGCAGACGCGTCGTGTTGCGTAAACTCTCCATTGTCACATATCCGCCATTTTGTTAGAAACTGTTTTACAGGAAACTACTCTGCCCTGAAAATATTCGTCACAAATTTGTTGTTTGGTAACACGTGATTTTGTTTCTTAGATTTTGGACACTTTAATCAGATCCAAAAGTAAAAGACGCCAACTTCTTGATCTAAAGCCAGGTTCTTTTAGCAAAAGGAAGTTTTCAAATTTCATTCAGGGCCACACTTGTTGCAACAGATGCTTTAACGATCTTTACACATTTAATGTAACTGATGTTGCACGAGTTTGATGCAAAACAAGGCTGCTAAACTGGGAAAAATGAGGCTAATATTAAGCAAAACTTAAGAAGCATTTAAGAAACACAGGCAGGCTGAGTTTCAAATACACGTTTTTTGTTATAAGAAAAAGTTTATAAGAAAATGATACTCAAATCGTCAAAATCTTAAGAAAATCGTAAGAAAATCATGAGGCTCAATTTCCAAAACATAGTGTTTTTATTGGCCAAAAATCGGTATTTCGTCGTTATTGCATTCAAAATGTTAAAGATGGAATTAAAATCCATGTATACAATATTATTAACGATAGTGTAAACCACTCTAGCCAGTTTATTTCAGTAAAAGTTAAGAAAAATTTAAGAAAATCTCAGGCTCAATGTCGGGAAAAGTTAAAAAAATTGAGGCTCAGGCAGAATAATAATTTTCTTATAAAAAAATACGTGTAGTAGCTTAAAGAAACTGTTTTTGCAAGAAAAGTTGTGATCAAACTAGAAAGAAAATAGAAACAACACTCATTAACTGCCTTAAAAAAGCTGAATATCCTTTTTCTTGCCTCACAATTACTAGTTATAGGCCATTATTGAAATTAAAAGTTTTAAGAATTTAGGAAACATTTAAGTAACATATAAGGCTCGATTTAGCGAAATATTAAGAAACATCCAGGCTGAAGCCAGAGAGTTTGTTTCTTACAAAAAAACGTGTTTATAGCACAATCTCCTAGCTGAGCCTTATCTTGTAGTTCGTCTTTGCTCCCTCTTAGTAACTCTAATGCCAGACCATTGGTCCCTATGCATCTTACAGAGCCGTCTGCTTTTGTTCGATAGGTTGTTCAAGCGTACCTTCCTTCCCCCTTCCCGCATTAAAAATGCTTCCTGCGTCCCTGTTGCAACGTATGCTTGTCATTAAGGTCAACTCTTTTATTCCTCCATTTTCATTTTGTTTACCCCTTCTTATATCAGCATTTCACGAAACAGTTCAATCTTACGTTTGTTTTGTTGCAGATAATGCACAAAAGTGAGTTCAAAGTAGGCGTTCTTTACATTAAGGATGGACAAGAAACAGAAGAGGAGTTTTTCACAAACAACGACCACAGTCCAGAGTTTGAAAGATTCCTGGATTTTCTTGGTGAAAGGATTCAGCTGCGAGGGTTTACTGGCTTCAGTGGGGGACTCGATACCCTTTACGATCTTACTGGTGACAAGGCTGTGTTTACAAGATGGAATAACAACCAGTTCATGTTTCATGTGTCGACTTTACTTCCAGCTGATGAACATGATGATCAGAAGGTCAGATAATTCAATTCATTTCTTCCAGTTCTTTATGCTTTTTGCCGAAACAGCAGTAGCACAGGGTTCTCACGCCTTCTAGAAACCCTAGAGTATCCTAGAAAAAGAGAACTATCCTAGAAAACCCTAAAAAACTCAAGAATTTCAGGAATATTATGCTGTTCTCTTGAATTTCTCCCAAATTTTACATAGGTTGAATTTCTTTTCAGCAGTTATGTTGCTTAATAAATTATTTTATGATATTTTATCATAGCAAACACCCTCAAATCAGCAATCCTTGCAAATTCTACCGTGAATGTATTATATTTCGAATAGGCATCTTGACTTTTTCTGATGTGCAAACGTATGGTGGCTTTTTGACCTGTTTATATTATGTCATCTGAGTAACCTTTTATACATTATTTTCCCAAAAATACATCAACGCTTACTAAATTTCTCTGGAATTTACAAAACCTCCTAAAAATGGACGAAGGAATCTCCTAAATTCTCCAAAATATCCTTAAAAAATTGATGAAAAGAGAGTGGGAACCCTGTAGCAGAAAATGTACTTTTTAGCTCTCCTATCTTCTCTTCACAGCCTCGTTGCGATATTAGCAAATAATTTTATATGGTTGTGAGGCTGTATATGGATGGCAGAGTTTATTGTAATCAACAGAAAAGGTCTTTTCTTCCTGCTACTGTGTCTTCACAGTCTCATTTTAGTATAAGCAAATAATTCTTTATGGTTGTGAGGCTGTATATAGTTTGCAGTGTTTGTAGTAATCAACAACCGAACAGGGTCTACAGTGCCCCATCAAGGTGTCAGAGGCTTGGAGGCCCACAACAGTTGTGATAACCCCAACCCACTAATTTGAGACCTCATGTAAACAAGTTTTGATTGTTATGCTCATCTAAGTGATAATTCCTCACACAATATTCGTGTACTGTGTCTACTCTCATTTACTTAAATTGTTTCATCAAGATGCATTCCATTCACTTAGGCCCGAAGGTCTCCGGCGTGGAGTTAGCTTTCCTCTCGGCGTGGCGGCGTAGATATAGCTTAAACTCGCCCACTAAGAATAGCCCAACTCTTTGGCGTACTGGCGTAAAAACATGCAAATCTCAGCGCATGGTTCTTTTGATCTTTGCACTCCAGGTGTGCGTCAAAGTTGGCGTACTTCCGACGTGAGTTTTACACAGAATGCATCCTTGTCATTACCTTTAGGAATTTAAATTTTTGGCTAGGAAGAAAGCAATCCCATTGTGCAAATTTCAATGTTTTCAATTTACATTTACAGTTGCAAAGAAAGCGCCATATTGGCAACGACATTGTCTGCTTGGTGTTTCTTTCCTCTTCTCGTGCCAAGTTTAGACCAAGTGCGATCAAATCCAACTTTCTCCATGTTTACATTGTCATACGACCGCTGCCTCCTAGTGTTTCCGTAAATAACAACAACGAATCGAAAGTTCGTCAGTATCAGGTATGGTTTCAACATTGTTTTTCGTATGTAAATGTCAACAATCGTACGAGCTTTTGAGGTCTGCGGCAACTAAGATACATCCAAACACTGAAAAAGTCACTATGAATTGCCGCAAATTATTTAACCAATGAGAGAACTGTCGTATTTTGCTATGAGCAAGCCCTTATCGCGTTTAGAGCACAACACACATAAACCAACTCATTTCTGTAAGGAGCAATGGTTTACAATGCTAAGAATAAAATCCATATTGTGTTAGAAGGAAGCGTGTCTTGTTTTGAAAACAGCACAAACATTGTGCTAGCAAAAACTTCTATTTTGCCCGAAATAAAGCATATGTATTCTCAATTTTTTTGAGCCTGAGATTACTTTTGACATTGCTTTAATCAGCAGAAAAGAAAAAGTAAAAAATGTAGACTTATTAATGTGCTACTCTTTGGCACCGAGGAGAAAGGGTGCCCCGATTGCAAATATTTGAGAATTTCAACACCCATTTCCACTTATTAAACATCCCCCAACTAAGCAATTTTGAAAAAATCCAACCCCTCATTTTACTAACCTAAACTTTTGAAAGTTTTTAAAATGATAAGTACGTCAAATACATTCGCATTGTGGATGCAAATCAGCATTAACAAGTAAGGAAATCAAAACAAACTATATTCCTTATATTTATACAATGTTAGCAACTTATTGCAGTAATTTTGAAACTTTTATGGCCCCCATACTTTCTATTGAACATTGACCCCCCAGCTATTAACAACCCCCTGATTTCTGTACTTTTACCAAAAAACTAACCCCTTCTTTATTATACCTCCCTACTATTCGGTGCCAAAGAGTTTTTCAACACAAAAAGACACGACAACACAACATAATGCACACTTTTCGTTTTATGACATTACCTAACTTTTCACCAGGCCTCCACGTTCTAAGTTATCCTTGATTTTAAGCCTCAGATGTTTATTATATTCTTGAGTGAAACATTTCGTAAATTTGCTTGAAATTTAAAGGAAGAGATTCACTTGTTTTCTTCTCCACTAGTTCCTCATAAAATTGAGACTAGAGCAAAAAAGAAAAATGAATTTGGTATCTGCAAAACTTTATGAAAAAGGCACTCAAATAAGGAAAACATCAAGTACTTGATGAAATTTAATTCTCGTATTTCTCTTAAGTTATTCTTAAATTTAAAGGAATTTTAGTCTCAACATTCTTATACTCCAGATTCTTATAAAAAGAAAAGTGATTATTAAATTTTGTTTGTGCAGTATAAATAGTAATCTAAAAAGAACTGAAATAGCTGGAAATTCCAGGTCTTGATGCAACCAAGCCTTGTATAATTCCTTAGCTGTTTCTATACAGAAGTGTGAAGTTTCTTATAGACCACGTCCTTGTAAAAGAGCAATTGTATTGTGGTGACTACTCAGACAATGATATGTGTACAGCTTACTGCTTATGCGTATATAAGTCATTAATTTATTAGCTGTGATATTAAGTGACGTACTTTATTTCATTGTTTACATGTATGTGCATAATTTTGCCCCAAAAAAGAAGCAGAAATTGTCACTCGGATAAGAACACTTAGCTTATTTGGTTCGTTTGGAGTTATTACTGCAAATCATGGTTGTATTTAGTATCGCTGTACGTGTTTTCATCTTCCTTATAAAAATTGTTGAATATAATTTTGTTGATCTTTTGTCAGGTTGCCGTCATAACTCGAGGCCTTGTGATTCCATATGGGCCACCTCTGCCCTCGACAGGACGCTTTGATGAGGTGACTGCCTTTTCAATTCACTTTCTATAATCGTATCCCAACTGAATTGACGTACAATTTTGATGATTTCTTTCAATACTTAGATTTCGTGTAATACGACTCATTGTTTTGAGGAGTACCGAGAGGAGATTCCCTTAGACTTGGTATAGATTATTTTGGTCATAACCACTGTTGGTTGCAATATGGTTTCATCATAATGCACGTGATCAGTTTGTTTCATCATAGTGCTCATGCTGATATCCTAGATATTGTGAAACTGTTCATATAGATTGCAAAATACATTGTCCATTAGTAGACCTGGGCGTTTCCCATCGTTACAGTTAACAACTTGCTGAGTTTCTCTATTCAGCACTTCTCATTTTGTAAGAAATAATAAATTTTGAGCATTTTCTTGTTCTTTTATTTTTAGAATCAAGATTTTAGGAACTGGTTAATGACTAAGATAGTGAATGCAGAGAGAGCAAGTTATAAATCACCAAAATTCGCCACAATGCAGGTACAATTTAGATATATAAATATCTTTCTATATCTTTCTCCAATGTCCTTCATTCTTTTCCAACGTATTATGTTACATGTAGTTATGTGAAGGGAAATTTTAAATCGTTGGGATCAAAAGTCCGAAATCTCTAATGGGGATGAGATGTTTATTGCATTTTATTGCTAGTGAATCAAGTGACTAAGCGTCGATTTGGTGTCAATATAATGTCGTTAGAGGTTTCCTTTTTATAAGAAAAAGTTTATAAGAAAATAAGCCTCTAATGGCCAAAATCTAACGAAAATCTTAAGAAAATCACAAGATTCAGTTTTCAAAATTAAGTGTTTTCTTGGTCAAAAGTCGATAATGCGTCGTTATTGCATTCAAAATGTTAAAGATGGAATTCACATTCGAGTATACACGATAAACAGTGAAACTGTAGCCCAGTTTGGCCAATTTATTTCAGTAAAAGTTAAGAAAATTATAAGAAAGTCTTAGGCTCAATTTCGAGAAAAGTTAAGAAAATTGATGCTCAGGCAAAATGATAGTTTTCTTATAAAAAAGCAACGTGTATCAAGGTAAATGTGAAAGTATGTAATTGGTGAATGATAGGAGATCAGTGTTTCTTCCTCTTTGTGTACATCAACAACTTGCTTTCTCATTTTGCTTGTAAATAGCGTCAGGATGACATGAAAAGCATGCCCAACAAACTAGTTATTACCAAGCTCCCAATTCACACTTAAGAACCTCCTCAATCCGACTTTTCAAGGAATAGATTGATGTTTTTGCAAGCAGAAAGTAGAAGAGGAAAAGAGATGTTAACCTTTAGCCATGTAAAATCGGACTAAGTATTACTAAATATGTGTAAGGAAAAGCGCGAGTGGACTTTCAACTCATGCACAATAAAATGGTTCGATTCTTTATCATTTTCCACATCGTTCGACCACCACGACATTAAAACAAGCGTCTTTGTGGTTTTGAGATATTTCAATCCATTCAGTTATCGTAATAAGCTATGGTATAAAAGAACTTTTATGCGTTTTGTTGCTTTGGAAAGGTGTTTCACTTTGTTTTTTTCATTTAGCATGTTTTGTTGCGGAAAATAGTGATTCATATACTGAAAGCAGATTAATTACATCCAGCTCTCCTTGGCCTGCGATTTCAATTTACTTTAGAACTTTATTCTTTCCTTCTTCCATGCTGTTCTTTCCATGCTGTTCTTTCCGTTGTTTCTCTTCAAGTAATCCTTCGATGTAAGCTCGCAGTTTCACAAAGTCGTTTATTACTAAAAATAAATAGTGGCCTAGTCCTAGTGAAACCATGCTCAAAGGAGCCCAAAAGTAATGAACTATGAGACTCAGGCTTTAAGTAATGTTCTTTATTGTTGTATAGAACTTTGTGCAAGGCCTGATTCTCATAGTTCTTTATTTCTGGGCATCTTTGAGCACATTGTAGCACTTAAGTTCCCTACCAATTCCCTACTTTTAGCTGTAAAGTGCGTTGAAAATAGTGCAGAGGCAAGATAGCTATTAATATTCGTAATTTTGCTATAAATTGTTGTTGAAAGCCAAGACGCTTTATGGTTTTATCAATCTGAAAGTACAGTGTAGATCTGAAAGCTTCATGCCACTTTGTTTTTATCGCCCTTGATAAAAACACTAAAGTCATAGAGTACCTTTAGTGTTTTGCTTGGGTAGTACAGGTTCCTGGCATTTTTCAAATTTTCTGATTAAGTGGTTCTTTATAAACATAATAGGTTAAGGTTCTGTTTACATTTCTACTGGATCATTTATGATTTGTTGCAAAATTCTCCTATGCATTTCAGTGCACGCTATACCACTGCAAAATGTGCTAGAGATCTTCTTTTGTAGCGCGATTGGGTTGCAGGAGAAGGGACAATGGAAGGACTGTTCCCGTCCTGCCCTTGAAGAACTTGTGCAGATGGTTCGAAAGTATCCTTTATGCCGTGTCTATTTACCACCCTGGGTGAATTACGTCGGAAGTCTCACAGCATCAAAAAGAGTGGTTTACAAACTTTTTAAGTTTAAGATTCGATTTTCAAGAGTGTCTTAAAAACTGTTTGTCTTTTAGCTATAAACCTGCATGTAAAGCTCTTTTGTTTCAAATAGCGCAAGCGCCTTCATCCAAAATTCTGCCTCCCCCTTGCCTTAATCTTGCTACATTGTCTCTTTGTATTGATACACGGTTTTTATAAGAAACATGCCTATACAAAACATGAGGATGAAATTAGGCAAAGGTTGAGAAACATTTAAGTATCAAAAACAGGCTGAGTTTCAAGTGATAACTTTAAAGAACTGTTTTTAAGAGCAAATTTTTTATCAAACTAGAAGGAACATAGAATTGCATGCCTCGTACAACCCGAAAATCCTTTTTCTTGTATCGCAGTTGCCTATTCTTGGTTGTTATTGTCAGTGGAAGTCTTTAAGTTTAAAAAACATTTAAGGCTGGGTTTGGCGAAATATTAAGAAACATTCAGGGTGTAGCCAAAGAGTTTGTTTCTTGTAAAAAAAAATTTACTGTATAAATGCAAATGAGTAAGCGCATAGAGTGACTCTTCCAGTTTCATAAAATTCTTGCTTGTCTTTTTGCAGGAGCGAACAAGACGCCAAATGCTTGATGAAATTATTAATGATGAAATCAACAGTGAAATGGTAACAATGAAATCGAAAGACAAAAGCAGTAGCCCACTTCAAAAACTATTCAATCAAAGGTTCATTCCCACTTTGTTATTCCCTTATTATATGTAACGATGTTTAGACCCTAGGGACATTCATTAACAGATTGTTTTTCACGCCAATACAAGTCGTATTTGGTTTCCAAATGACGTTTCAGTCACTAGATCAACATTTCCTATGAGAGGATTTTGCTCCCTACACCAACCATTGCTGCATGGTAGACTTTGAAAACAAGAACTCGCATTTGCTTTCTCGGAAAACCACACATTTTCTTTAATTACTGTGTTTTCAATGTGATAGCCCACTGGACATTACCATAACCGCAGTTTATGTTGTTTGGTGCTGCTTCCACGTAAACAACATTTAGCATGAATGTCACGAGCCCAGTATACACTAGTCAACAGTGCAGAAAGTCAGCGGTTCACAGCACACTAGTGCCGCTGCTTAACTGTTCACCCACACCAAGGGCCACTAACCGTTCTGAGCTTTGGGGTCAAATTCACTTGCCTTGCTGGAGCCAGATTGCGGCAGTAGAGAGCCCCCATTTTGAATAGCGCTGTTGGGTCTGGAGGCTGCTATGGGAGACTACAGAAACTGCAAGATGTAAGGGAAACAGCTGCACCTTGTCACTATAGCATAGTAATTCAAGAATGTATACACTTTCTCCGCATGCTCTGGGGCCCAATTGGGTGGTCTGGGCCGGAGTTGGGAACCCCTGACCTACATCGAGCAGTGATTGGGTACCTGGAGGAAAATCTGGGAAGTTAGGACCTTACCACCCGTTCTCATCTACCAATGGCCAGCATAAGTGCTTTCACTTGCAGACCTTCCCCTACATACGGAAGTTTGTGTGACATAAGTAGTAACTTTACGTTACCAGCTGTGGTTTTTGCTGAATTTTCCTATCAGCTGTCTTCCTCCTTTATTTAATTATCCTTCATATTTATATACTTGCATATTTTATGATTATTTGATCGAAGGAAGATGCCCATTTAGGTAGCCTGACATTTGCACGGTGTTATCTATTGATCGCCTTTCCTCCGACCAATGTTTCTTGAACTTTCTAGACCTCTATCCATCCTGATTCCCACCACCTATGCCAGGTGGACCTTGATATATGTATAGTTTTTATCAGTTCTTCCTTTCTCCTTTGCATCCATTTGAAATATATTCAATTTCCATTGTTCTAAGTTCGATCAATATTTATCAATATAGAAGACTATGTTTATAATTCTCACAGGTTTTTTGAAATACTGAAAAAACGGTGTTCAAATCGAAAGTAGCATATGTTGTCAATAGGATTTTCCTAGAAAACAACTTTATCGTCATAAACAATGAGAGGAACAGTTTTCTAAATTTCTAATTGCCCCATCACTGAATAGATTTTTCCTTTCATTTGATAGATCAAATGGTAGAATTGGACAAGATGCTATGAGTAGAAGGTAAATGGAGTATTTTTAAACATGTTTGTGTTATTCTTAGTAATACATTTTTTTATAAGAATTGATTTCCCCCAGGACTTAAACTCTCTTAACTTTTTCACAATTCCAGATCAAAACTTTCTTAAGACTTTCATAGCAGAATTTTTGTGTTCCACTGTTTTGCCCATGGATATTAATAGAAAGTGAAAAAGCGCCATAAACACTTAGAATGATAATAAATCTTAGTAAATAATAGACGTTAAACTATTATAGGGCAGCCAGCATCACATACATGGTACTTTGTACAAAGATAAATCAAATTCCAAATACATAGGCACTAGAGAACTTTCTTAAGTTTCAATAACCAGTACTGAACTTTCTTATTATTTTGAGCAGCTGAGTACTACTTTCTTATAAGCCCCGTTGTTATAAAAAAGACGTGTCATTTCACTCCCATTTTCAGATCAAGCAAGTGCTATACTTTTTATGAGAATACCTAATTTTTCACTAAGCCTCAATACTCTTGGGATTTTTTATTTTAAGCCTCTACTCTTAGGATTATTATTTTATTTTAAGCCCAGATCATCCTTAGCTTCTTGGCCTACAAAAGAAGGTGTAAAATTGCCTGAAAATCAAAAGAAAAACGTTAACATCTGTGTTAATGTGTTTCTTCATCATTGAAAAAGATAAGAACAGAAAAATAAGTTGTTTCTACAATATAAAACTCGATCTAATAAAAGCCCAAGTAAACAAGAATTAAATTCTCTCTGAAATTTCAGCGTATTTGAGCCTAGTATTCTTTTCCGTATAAAGACATGCGCTGTTTCACAAAAATGATTCAATTTATTATATGGAATTAGCGGAATCAGGAATGAAAATGGCAAAATGTGTTAATATTAGTATAATTGATGGAAATATATCAAATTTATTGGGAATTTGTTTCCATTTTCAAGTCTTAAACTGCTGTATTTTCTATTTAGGCCCAACAGCTTTCCTGATTGGTTTCAACAGACAATAGATGATTCAGACCAGTTGCAGAAAGACCTGATTGCGTCTTTCAACGGAATCCTAAACAACTTGTTCTATGACGTCTGTTTCATTGTTGGTGAGAATTTTGTTTAACCTAATATAATTAAACTCTTTTTATAGGCACAAAGCTTATAAGCATACTTAAGCTCACGTGCTTAAAAAATAAGCTTATTCTAGGAATATTTCCAGCTTCGGAATTTTCCCCTCACTTCCATTTCTTCCCAGATCAAGTGTGAGAAATAATATCACACAAAGAACGACGTTCAGTGACAGGAAACAGCATTTTTGCATGAAATCATTGTTTGAGAATGATAGCTACGACGAGCAAAATTTTGAAATTAAGCACACTTTAAGCATAATTTCAGGCTCAAGTTGGGTAAATCTTTAGCATATTGAGCTTAAGCCCAATTTACCTCAGTGCTTATAACAAGTGTACATTGCTATATTGATTTTGATCACTCTATCATCTTAATCATGATTGTCCAATCAATGTGATCGCTAGTGTCATTATTTTGATTGTGATAGTAATCATTCTCAATCGCTACCACCATCATCATTATCATCATGATAGTAATAATTATCATCTTTTTCCTCCTGTTGCACCCTTGATAGGGCCTAGGTCTAACCCTGAGGGTCAGCAGATCGCCTTATAGTTGTTTAAACGAGGCGATTGATTCGGCTGCATTCATTCCACTCTGTAGCCCCAACAGCTACTGGGTAGATCTGTACCTTGAGCTTTTTGCTAAAGGGGCCTGTTTGGAAAGTTTACCGCATTTCATCAAAATCTGCCTCAGTTTTGGATCTCTGCATCATAAATCACTATCAGCTTAAGGGCCAGTTGTCTCTCTGTGCCCACTTGCCACCGCGGGGTGATCTCCAACCATGGAGTAGCCACTTTGTCCTTCCTTGTGTGCCCCTGACAAGGCCTGTGATCGATCCTGTTAGTGCCCGACCAAGACCCGGTCACCGCCCGCTAGCAACTTCAGTCCGTGCGGGCAACTCGCGCCAGCCATGGTTATATTCTCAAGTCATTTTCCCTAGAATGGTAGATATAGCTAGAAACATTTGCGCCCGCAGACAGCAAAACATCTTCCCGGACACGGACCTTGTTGGCCTGTCTTTTATCATCAGAGCTTTCAATACTATTTGGAGTAAGTGGCTAATCATGAATAGTTGGCGGCTGTGTCCTATTGGAGGCCAGGGGCGCCGAGAAAATTCTGAAGCCCTGGGCCAAAAGAGTAAGACGAGGCTCCCTGCGAGCAAATCGTGCAGAAAATTTTCAGGGTCTAGAAATTAACTTTGGAAAATTACTGCTGGTTTACTTTATGAGGCCCCCCAGACCTAAAGCATTGGGTGTTATGAGGCCCCGTGGAGCTTGTAGCCTTGGGACAATTTGGCCCCCTCTCGATGGCAATGTTGGGGGCCACCTTTTTTGTGAACTTCATTAACAGCATTTTAAGTCAAAGTAGACGGCAGTTTAAGCAGAATTAGCGGGCAATAAATCACAAGCAGGCACCTTCTATCGAAAGTTCTGAATCGTGATAATACAATATCATATATCATTTATTGTATATTATATTATGTTATGGTATATGATGTGATAGTGCATTATAGTATACTATTTATTTTATATTATTTTATATTATATTACAGTTAATATATTGCATTATGTTATATTATATATTATATTATATTATGTTATATTATATTATATTATATTATATTATATTATATTATATTATATTATATTATATTATATTATATTTTGTAATGTTAAATTATATTTTATTATATTATGCTAATATTTTGCCATATAAATATTTATTCTAGACATTTTCATTATTAGTTATAATAATCTTCATCACAATCAAAAGAACTTGTTTACCAAGAGAGTATACAGGAAGTGTTTTTGTGCAGCTGGAAGAAGAAAATCTGAGTTCTTATTGAAAATTAATCAATATTAAGATTTCATGCCACTTGTGTTTCTCTTTATTGCATCCCCAGGAGGTCTTTGACTCGTAATTATCAATGTATATGCACACCTGTAACTTATTCATGATAATTAACTTCTCACTGTGAAATAAGTATTACTGCATGTAGTATACAATTTTATTTTCTTATACTGCTTCACCTATGTAGAGAATGACTTTGAAAGAACAATAAGGATTGACTTTATAATGGTAGTTTCCCTCCTTTTCTTTCAAGGAGTGAATCACCAGAAATCCCTTCCGGCCATTAAAGCTGTGTTGGCAGCTAAGAGCAGGTAGGCCTTCCAATCATATTTTCAATGGCAACCTTTTTTACCGGATATTACTGGAGTTCAATTATGACTGAATTTAAGATGGTATTGTCTTATTCTCTTAAAAGACACCCACAAAAATAACGCAGCAGAGCATTTTAGTCTGATTTATACCTTGTTTAATTAAATCTCTGTTTTTAATAAAGTGAATAAAGCCAGCTATTTATAAATATTGTTTTCACTTGCTTGAGATTATTGCCAGGCCCTGGGCTTCCCCATTTCTAATTGAATTTCTGTTTCGAGTAGTATTGTGTTGTTTTTAATAGAGTAAATGTTTCAGAGCTGAACAGTAATAATCAAATGGTTTGCAAACTAAAGAGTATTTGCTGCATAGGCTTACCTAAATGAGAAGAAATTTGCCTATCTACTTATCGCTGCAATGTTTTTGCATTCAAAAATTGTTTTCATTAGGAAATATGAAATGATCTTTAAGTGACATAGTACTGAAATCGAACTTTGATCGGCACGTTATTCACAATAGAATTTCATAGCATTGATTTCTAAAATGGATCGACATTTCACTTTTATGTGACCATAAGTAAAAATAATTTTCTTCTAGGTGTTCTTGCTTGTGCTTAAAACCTATAAATGATTTCTTTTTCTTTTTGTCCTGGCACTTTTAGTACATTAATTAAATGAGATTTTAAATTGTTGGCAGGTATTAGTTGTATTATAGGTTTGAATAAATTGTAATTTTATTATTATTTTTATTCCTAGTCGTTATACAATTAGTTTTTGAAAATTTTCTCCAGTGTTTTTTCTCATTGAGAAGACTGTGAGAATATTAAGTCAATGCACGTCTTTTTTTATAAGAAAACCATCATTTTGCCTTGGCCTCAATTTTCTTAACTTTTTCCGAAATTGAGCCTGAAATTTTCTTACATTTTTCTTAGCTTTTTCTGAAATAAACTGGCTAAAGTGGTTTACACATTCGTTATTAATATTGTATACTTGAATTTGAATTCCATCTCTATTATTTTAAATGCAATAACGACGAAACATCGATTTTTGCCAATAAAAGCACTAAAGTTTGGAAATTGAGCTTCGTGATTTTCTTAAGACTTTCATAAGATTTGGACCACTTGAGCCTCATTTTCTTATAAACTATTTTCTTATAAAAAAGGTGTAAGCAGGATGTCTTATTGGGAATCAATAGACATGCGCAGAAATTGCCATATTAAAATGCTCTGCACAAGGACAACTATTTTTATTAGCTATTGTCTTTCGAAACTGTTACTAGCTGTTATTGTAAGAAATTGTTAGTGTCTATTGTTATTAGCTATTGTCGTTACCTTTTGCTAGTAGCAGCTATTGTTTTTTGAAATTGTTGTTTCCATTGTTATTAGCTATTGTCCTTACCTTTTGCTAGTAGCAGCTATTGTTTTTTGAAATTGTTGTTTCTATTGTTATTGGCTATTGTCGTTACCTTTTGCTAGTAGCAGCTATTATTTTTTGAAATTGTTGTTTCTATTGTTATCAGCTATCGTTGTTACCTATTGTTTAACAGCTTACTTAAAGGAGGTCGACCAATTATTTTTCAGGGTATTTCAAGCGATGTTTTATGATGGTGGCTCGTCAAGGAGCACCCCAACCTCGTCCCCAAGGGTTCCAAAAAGAAATTTAAACAAATCGCCATCATCACCTTCATTCTCTTCTGGACTGAAGAAGAGGCTATCCTTTGAAAGACTAAAGAAAAGGAGTCAGAGTTTCAAAAGCATTGATGAGGAAATTCCAGCAAGACCGGGGGTTACCGAGGTATCTAATTTTTCTTTTAGTGTGTACACTTTTAGTGGATCACCCATTGCTTGGTGGTTGTATAATTGAAGGAGTCACCCCCTGGGGAATTTTGTTTGTGATTCCTTTGTTAGCCAATCAAGATATGACTGCTATGTTAAATCAAAAGAATTTGAACCCCTTACCAGCTAATTCACTAGTGACGTCAGAAAGATCCTCCTGTTGTAGCTGCCTTCAGCCAAGGCCAAGTACTCCGCAAAGCGCCTCCCAAGCGCCAAAGCTGGGGGAAAATGGATGCTGGATAAGTAACTGCACATTTGATTGAAGTAGACCAAAAGTGGAGACTATTGTCAATGGTCAGTCAGGTATCTCGTGGAGGGGACTCATTGGAATTCAGCCCCCTTGTTTAAATTATGAGAGAATGCTTTTTTGAGAGAATGCTTTTTTCAATGTACCATATGATGTTTATATCAAGAGGCCACGCCACCTTTTTTGTTATCAAATATGGTGTTTAAGAAGTAGCAGTTAAAATATTGTTGTTTCTTACGACTTGTATTTTCTCTCCAAGTGTCTTGTGACAGAATTTGAAGCAGAAGAATTCAAGATTTTTCTCGACTACCTACATACGGGGACATGCGTTATCTATCCGGAAATACTACCAAGCCTCCTTTGCATAGCTAGCCACTACGAAGTTGATGCGTTGGCTGAGTCTTGTTTCAGATCCCTGGATGATCTCATTGCGCCTAATAATGTAAGTAGCCACCTTTTGTCGCGTTGCAATCCTATGAGGTATTTAAAATTCCTGACAACAACAAAGAGCCCACCTCTTGTCAATGGTTTTTCAGACATTTAAAAGTTTATCTTACAAAGCTGTCTTCTGATTCTCAAATAGAGATACCCGATTGGCTTTCTAAAAGAAAATGGTTTTCAATGATTGTATTTCGAGCAATGATGTGCAGCCTAATTTACATTGGCCTATTATATTATATTTTGATATAACATAAAATACAATATAGTGTAATATGATGTAATATAATATGATATAGTATAACGTAATATAATATAATATATTGTAATATAAAATAATATAATATAATATAATGAAGTATAATGTAATATAATATAATATAATATAATATAATATAATATAATATAATATAATATAATATAATATAATATAATATAATATAATATAATATAATATAATATAATATAGTCTTATATTATATATTTTAGCATAAAATATAATAGCTTGCTATATTACAAGGCAATGTAGTATATATGTTTTATAGGAATGTGCACACTTTTTCATAAAAATAAAGTTTATAGGAATGTTTAGGCTCAGAATTGCTGAAATTTATGAATAATTTAAGAATAATGCAAGGCTCAAGCTTCATCAAGGCTTTGAGTTGTTGTGAATTTGAATTATAGTACTGTTTGCAGATTAAATTTTGCACTATCGATACAATAAATATTATTCCGTTGCACTTTTGTTTTGCTTAATGATGGAGAAGACATCAACAAAGATTTGAATATATTCCTTCGATTTTCAGGCTAAGCTACACTTCTGACATTTAAGAATAATTTAAGAATGGTCTTTTGCTCAGAACAAAAGAAGTTTAAGGATATTGGTGAAAAGTTAGGCATTCTTATGAAAAGGATTGTGTATGAACAACATTTTACAAGACATAAGTGTATAGAGCATACTTATGTAACACATCATGTGGATATCGAGAAAGTGTTGAATTAAGCGTGCTTCTGACTTTCTTTTTCAGGTTTGCCTTCTTTTGGTTTCAATTCGTAGATTTACTAGAGGATACCAAATCGCAGAGCAGATGCAGCTTAAGGTAACTTCATCTTTATAATGTAATGAGTATGATGTTTACAATAATTTTTTATAAAAAATAAAGTTTATAAGAATATTGTGTCTTAAAATTGATGACATTTAAGAATAATTTAAGAATAATGTGATGTTCAAGCTTCATCAAGAAATAAGAATTTGTTTGTATCACAATTATAATACTGCTTTCAGATGCTCTTGCGCATTATCGATACAAAATATAAACTATTGCTTAGTTTTATGATGTAGTAAAGCATTAATAAGGATTGGAATATATATTCCTTGAGTTTTTAGGCGAAGTTACATTTTTGGTACCTAATAATAATTTGAGAATAATTGTAGGCTAAAAATCAGAAGCATTTATGGTCAGTAATGAGGACAAGTGTTTATTTTAAATATACATTAAGGCATAGCTGAATGCTGGCTTATTTTTCGTCCTACAAAGATCGAGTAGCGACTAGCGATACTTGGAAGGTTAAAGTAGCTAGAATGGGAGTAATACGTTTAGTACCCCATAAAGAGCTCGCTCATGCGCCATGTGAACTTCTCCAATGACCTTTTGACTCCCAATATTTGATCTGTACTGTTTTCATAATTCAGCTTAGTTCCACTTTGTCGTAACTCGCTTTCGAATGCTGATTCAGCATGACTTTATCTATTTAGGCATAGTTTTACCTTGGGGATTAGCTGATGACTAGAAATTTCTGGGGTGACAAACTTGTTTTGTTACTAAGTTCTCTACGGAATTGAACAAAACTGGCAACACTCTAATTGTGTTTTTCCAGATTACAAATCAAATGCTTGTTGTTTTCATGTTTTATAATGTATGTTTTGAAATTCCTCATGTGAAATGAATTTTTTATAATAGCAAAATGCATAATTTAACTTTCTCGGGGGAATTTAGGGGCACTTGTTGAATTGTGACAAGCAATTGTGCAAAGGGGAAATTAGCTTTCTCTCGTACATAATTTGATATATATTCGGAAAAGTTGTGAAATTCTGGTAGCGCTTCATTGCTTGTTTTGGGAACATTGCAGAAGCTCCATGGTTCTTTCCAATTCCATATTTTTCCAATTTATGTCAAATAACAGTCTCAGTAACTTAATTCCAAAAGGCCTTCAAGCACTTGCCTACAGTAGCACTTGCTATGGGACTTCATTATCATGTCCGCTTCTTTGCTATGTCATCGGGTCCGATTTCCTTATCTATAGGCAATTCTCTATTCACAGATATTACGATATATCGAGAAGCATTCTCAAGAGGTTTTATCTTCATTTGATGTGGCTGCGCTATCAGAAGATTGCTTTTCGCTAGTACTTTCACTCAAGCTAAAGGTTAAGTCTTATTTTCATATTTAATTTCTCAATTCATTGCATCAATTCCACTTGAAATTGCATAATCAATTTCCTCTATTTATTAAACTAACATAATTTGTGTTTTTTTACTTTACTAACTGGTGTCCTTTGACAACCTCAAAAGTTCTCTGTTTCGTTATCTTTTGTCGGTATTTTCCTTTAGTTGCTAACTTCATGAATGCTTTTGCAGGTAAAAGAGATAGAGAAACTTCGCATAATCAACAACTGGCTTGAAAGAAATTTTACATATGGTAAATTAACCCTCTTTAGCTAGTCAAATTTTTAAATGTAGGCTAATATGCACAGACATACACGCCCGAGCAGGCACACGAACGAACACACGCACACTAAGCAAACACACACATTAGGCACATTAGACGCATTTAGGCACGGATGCACTTAAATGTGGACGCACTCAGTCACAGGCAGAAGTAGACACATATTTACTCAGAGACAGACAGAGCTGTATAGATATGCTTTGGCATAGACCCAGTTGAACATAAATACTTGCTAGCATAAAGACACTTTTGTACGCAAAGAAACAAGCACATGCACACATAGATAGACATAGAGACTCGTCGAATCAACAAACAGCCAGACACAGTCACAAGTTAACCTGTAGTAAGATTGTGCTGTATATAGCGGTTAGTAGCCAATATAGCAATGCTTCAATTTTATCCTATCATCACTCGACGTTGAGTAATGATGATCTAGAATCGTCGCTCAATGAAACTCCAAACGCTAGAAGCAATTACTTGCTAAGTGTACCAGTTTTTCTGAAATCGGTTTTGGTTTATGAAATATAAGAACAAAAGACAATGAGCCCTTTTTGGACTATAATCTGTTGATGGTTGTATGGAGCATTCTATATAATACCGTATTTCCTCTAAGAATGCCACGGCTTTCTTTTCAAAATCGAACTTCATGATGCGGCGTTCATTACAAAATGAAACTTTACACAGTGTTTTCTTTTCTGAAATAAACGTATCAAAGACTGTGTGAAAAATGTTTTGAAGTTCGAGAAACTGTGTTCACATAATGAAAAACATCAAATAGTGTTATACTGTCTCCATCACAGACCCCGTTCATAATGTGAATTTTTAACGCGGCGTTCATTAGAGATCGGCGTTCATTGGAGATCGGCGTTCATTGGAGATCGGCGCTCATTGGAGATCGGCGCTCATTGGAGATCGGCGTTCATTGGAGATCAGCGTTCATTAAAATGCGGCGTTTATTAGAGGGATGTGTTATTCAGAGAGCGGCGTTTATTAGAGGGCGGCTTTCTTTAGAGGAAATGCGGTGACTATTATTGTTAATGCTATGTTTTGACACTCTTTTAAAACAATATTTCTCTCATTTTCCCAATTTATTAGTACGTTAAATATTCTGACAAATAAAGAATCTATCTATGATATATAGAGTATTCTTACTTTGATTATATTTACGTTTGAAGGGATTGGTGAAAATGAGTGTCTTATCAAGGATTCTTTCTCGTCTTTGGTCAATATCTCTGAAATTGACCTAGGTGACCTGGCAATGGTATGTGACATTACTTTCTATCTGGTTTCATTTTCCACCGCTTACTACCCTATACCAATTTGATCACGGGTAGTATGCTGTATATGTGCAGAGCCATCCGCAACAGGGTCGAAGTATAAAGATAAATATTTGTTATTTTCTTTGAATGCATGATAAAAATTAACAAAGCTCTAGATATAACTAAACTGAGCTATCGACACATTTAGATAGTAGTACTTTATCTTTAGTTAATCAAAATGCTATTATCAGTTGTACTTTTTACGTTTTGTACATTACCACAATAATCTGCTGCTTAGTGTTTTTATGAAGGGAGAAAATAAGGATTTAGAATAGATTTGAAAACAAGCACGATGGCAAGAAAGTTAGGATTGATATTAAGGCATCTCAGCTGAATGTGAATGATTCTGCAATAGTAACTGTGGTTCCCCTTTGTAAAGCAGTATTTTCAAGGCAATCACAATGTTGCTAACAAGAGTAATATTATTAATCTTCCAAAGTTATGTTTAGCAATATTTTAAATAGATCATGTGTTTGAACTATATTCTGCCAGTAAGTTTTGCAGAAATAGCAACCAATTATAGCTAAGTATTTGGAAAATCTCGCCCTAGTAGAAGCCAGGAAATCTCGTCCTGGCATTTCGATCACCTTAAAAATTCAATTTACGGTATCGCCGCAGTAAAATTTAATAAAAAGTGGCATGGAATTTAACTATTTTGAAGGCGTAATATTGTTGAAGATTCGACTGTTAGTAGACAGATCTAGGACATATACAAGGGAAAGGTTCCTTTAATGGTGAAAATAGCTAGAGTGCCTGAGGTCCACTTTATTATTCTGTCAAATGTCTTCAAGCTGGCATTATAGGGTCAAGCTGTTGCTTTACCACTAAGGTTTACTGCGTATTTAACCATATTACCATATCGATTTCATTAAAGTTACATCATTCTCCTCTAGTCTTCTACTAACAACATTCAGGGTCCGTACGGCTTTTGGAAAGTTTTACAAAGTTATAGAAATTAAAAATGCCATTCTTCAGGACCTGGAAATTTTTGGAAAAAGGAGGATTTTCAAACTGACTATGGAAAAGTTTTGGATTTTTGTTTGGAACAATTCTTAAAATATCTCAGAATGGATTTAGCTTAGTGTCGTATTTAACACCGTATATGTTATATTTGTTCATTTTACTATTTATGATACAAAATACAATCCACCAAAAATTTGCAAAATGTATCATGGAATAAATATAGCGTTTTTCTATTTATTATGTTGTTTCAAAATGCAAATGAAATTGAGTTTCATAGTTTTTGGAAATTTGATTATTTGGCTTTGGAAAATTTTGGAGATTTTTTAAAATGAGTTGGTACAAACCCTGTAATTGGATTGACTTTGTAGTACACCATGGCCACTCCCCGAACAGCAAAAACATGCAGTTATTAGTTTCACCCATTAGCTACAACTCTAATCAATAAAAATGAGTGCCTCTCTACTCTTTATTGTTTCACCACCAAGGTTTACCGCGTATTTAACCAAATTACCATTTTGACTTCATTCAAGTGACGTCATTCGCCCCCATTCTTCCACCAACAACATTTTCACACTTAGATATGCTTTGATTTTAGGAGATCAAAGAGATTGGACTTTACTCACAGAAAGACTTGGAAATAGAGTCGAAGCGTAGGATGAAAGCTGTATGATATTTTGAGATGGTTTTAGAAATCGCTTGTAAAGTATTTATTTATTGCCCTTTAAAATACACAAGATTGGAACTGTCACACTTCCAGTGATATTTATGGCGTAAGAAATTTAGTTCAGTAATAATGATCTGTACAATAAGCAGAAAGTTATTAATTGAAGTAAATAGTAAGAACTTCGTTAAACTTAATTATTTAGGAGGCAGATTTGCGATAAATTGACAGTTTGCCGCAATATTTTTCCGAATTCTTTCAAACTGCGCTGGATCAATATTTGTTATAACCCAGGATTTTAGCCAAATTCAAAGAATTTTATCATTCTTTTAAGAGCCGGCGAGGAAATATTTGTAGTGAAGAGTTGGGGTGCATGGGGGCTCTATTCTTCCTTTCTCGGTAGTATGCTTCATGAGATTTCATACAGTTACTGGAAAAAGTGAAAGGGCTAAAGCCACGCAGCCCCACGGCTATTTGATATTTTTAGCTGATAGCTAGTATTCTAGAATCACTTCACTGAATAAGGCATAGATGAAAGTTGTCATTTTGAATCAGTGTTATTTCTCAATGCTATTTTATCAAGAATAAGATCCGGTTACATTTCTCGAAAAGAATATGGATGTTTGACACCCTTCTGAAATATTGATATCCTCCATGACTAGTATAGACAAATTATTGTCAGTTTTTCTCCAAGTGATTAGTACTTTGCATAAGTCGTAGTAATTGTTTTATCGTCGATAGTGTGTTTTTTTGTATTTTTCATCGTTAGCTAATTTATAATGATTTATCCTTGCATTATATAGCCTAAACACTGTTCATTAGAGACAGTGTATGACGAGAAATCCATATTGGAAATTATATTTGACTGTTACTTTATACAAAAATGTACCAAGATATCTACATACCTACATACATACATTTACATGTAAATATGTATAATTATATACATATATGTGATATATCAATATACATTTCTATAAAGGGATAAGAATCATAATGAAAATCTGGCTGAGAGTTCCATGCTATTTGAAATTATGCACAATATGTACACATACACATATTCGTATATCACACATGCACTTTATGTATCGATATAGATAAAGATATAAAAGTATAAATAGGTATTGATAAGATTATAAGCATATATATATACATATATATAAATATATATACATATATATAAATATATATATATATATAATGTGTATATATATTTATATATTTATATATGTATGTGTGTATATATGTATGTATGTATGTATGTATGTATATTTATATACATATACATACATACATATATATATATATATATATATATATATATATATATATATATATATATATATATATATATATATATATATATATATATATATATATATATATATATACTGCATGATAATATCCAACACTTTTCTTTTACTAGGTTTTGCTACTCTTAGTGATCGGATATAATAGGTTTGTTCCTACAGAAAATAGCTTAACAGTTATGTCCTTTTGATCTTCACTTAGAAAGTACCGAATTTCTTGTTAGAGTATGTATGTTGGTATGCGTATGTATATATGTTAATTTGTAAGCATTATTGTAGTTTACACTACAGATATCTAGAAAGTAGATAGGCGTAGGTGTAAAAGATGGAAATAATTCTTATGTGTCTATTTGAAAGAAGCCTCCGTGACCTGGAGTCATCAGGACGGCATTTATTCCGACAATTGGTATGATTTTCAGTCCAGAATTTAGCTCTTCAGGACATTGAAGCACATTTCACGTTGTTACTATTTTCATTACTATTCACGTTAGCCTATTACTGTAAAGAATTGTTTGTTTATCTGATTATATTTATTGTATAGTAAGAAATTTTAATCTAAGGTTTAAGGATAATAGTTTTCACACCTAGCTATTTATCAATTCAAATGATGTTTTCATTGAATGTATGAGACACTTTATCTTTTATTATCTCTCTCATAACTTCAAAAATCGTCAATATTTTTCCCTTTCAAATATGTATTAGCGAACTTTCAAAGGAAGCAAAGATTTCTCAAGGAAAAACACTGTCGTTCGACTATTTTGTTTGTCAGAATGAGACTGTAAATGTGCGGCTTTTTATTACTAACACGAATATTATCGTCTTCCATTGAAGAAAAGTGCTCCTCAACTCAAAACAGCTCAACGTTCAGAATTACTGGAATTAAGGTGATGATGAAGTGAGAGCCCCATCGTCCCCCCAAAAATGGGGATGATAAATTGCTTTGTACATTTTAAAAACAGCACAGAGCAGTTTCCCTTTGGTACACAGTAAGCTATAAATGGATAAGTCAATTTTTAGTGAAATAGTACGGACATAGTCACTTTTTTGAATACATGAGTCAACTTCAGTGCTGTAGAAGTAAATCGATAGCTGGGGGAGGGGCTCTATTGATAGCTAAGGGGGCTCTTTCTTTTATGTATCTTTATAAGAAACTTTGAAGTTAATCCACGCAGTCATTTAAGAAGACTATGTCATCCAAAAAACAACTTATTTTTAATACCTTATATCTTGTAAACTAACGATTTCTCCACAGCTCTTTGAATTTAAAATGGCTTTTTACAGCAGAATGTTGATTCTTCTAAGTTTCTACTTCGAAAAAATTTACTGAGCTAGGGGAGTTGAGGCCCTTGAAGTGGCACCTAGGGGGCTGCCCCCTCAAGTGGCACCTAGGGGGCTGCCCCCTTCTTCTACAACATTGGTCATCTTTGAGTGAAATAATTCACCTATTACTTTTACTTTTGACCAAAAGAGAAATTTGGATGAATCAGTCACTTATATATCAATTGAATTTGAAATGGATGAGTCAACTTTGAATAAAATAATAAAGCTATAGCCTCTGCTTTTGACAAAAAAAATTTACAATGGATGAAGCAATTTTGAGCGAGATACCAAGGCAATAATGAATAAGGCAATTTTTCGTGATATTATAAGGCTATAGCATTTGCTTTTGATACAAAAAAGACTTAAAATGGACGAGTCAATTTTGAATGAAATAGTAAGGCGAAACCTTTTGCTTCTAACAAAAAAGAAGTCTAAATTGGATGGATGAACTTAGGGTCACATAGTAAGGATATACACTTTGCTTTCTATAAAAATGAAATTTCAAATGGATGAGTCAATTTTGGTTGAAATTATTGGGCTATAGCTTTTGCTTTTGACAAAAACGATGTTTAATATGGATGAGATAATTTTGAGTCAACTAGCAAGGCTATAGCCTTTGGCTTTGATAAAAAAGATATTTAAAATCGATGAGTCAATTTTGAGAGATATAGTAAGGACACAACCTTTGGTATTGATAAAAGAGAAACTTGATATGGATGAGTCAATTTTGAGAGATATGGTACGGCTATAGCCTCTGGTTTTGATAAAAACGAAACTTAAACTAGATGAGTCAATCTTGAGAGATATGGTACGGCCATAGCTTTTGGTTTTGATAAAAACTAAACTTAAAATAGATGAGTCAATTTTGAGAGAATTGGTAAGGCTATAGCTTTTGGTTTTGATAAAAATGAAACTTAAAATAGAAAAGTCAATCTTGAGAGATATGGTACGGCTATAGCCTTTGGCTTTGATAAAGACGAAGCTTAAAGTAGATAAGTCAATCTTGAGAAATTTGGTAAGGCTATAGCCTTTGGTTTTGATAAACATGACACTTAAAATAGATAAGTCAATTTTGAGAGATATGGTAAGGCTATAGCCTTTGGTTTTGATAAACATGACACTTAAAATAGATAAGTCAATTTTGAGAGATATGGTAAGGCTATAGCCTTTGGTTTTGATAAACATGAAACTTAAAATAGATAAGTCAATTCTGACAGATTTGGTAAGGCTATAGCCTTTGGTTTTGATAACAACGAAACTTAAAATAGATAAGTTAATTTTGAGAGATTTGGTAAGGCTATAGCCTTTGGTTTTGATAAAAGCGAAACTTAAAATAGATAAGTCAATCTTGAGAGATATGGTAAGGCTATAGCTTTTGGTTTTGAGAAAAATGAAACTTAAAGTAGATAAGTGAATGTTGAGAGATATGGTAAGGCTATAGCTTTTGGTTTTGAGAAAAATGAAACTTAAAATAGATAAGTCAATTTTGAGAGATATGGTAAGGCTATAGCCTTTGGTTTTGATAAAAATGAAACTTAATATAGATAAGTGAATGTTGAGAGATATGGTAAGGCTATAGCCTTTGGGTTTGAGAAAAATGAAACTTAAAATAGATAAGACAATTTTGAGAGATATGGTAAGGCTATAGCCTTTGGTATTGATAACCATGAAACTTAAAGTACATCAGTCAATCTTGAGAGATATGGTAAGGCTATAGAATTTTGGTTTGATAAAAATGAAATTTAAAATAGATAAGTCAATTTTGAGAGATTTGGTAAGGCTATAGCTTTTGGTGTGATAAAACCGAAACTTAAAATAGATAAGTCAATTTTGAGAGATAGGGTAAGGCTATAGCCTTTGGTTTTGATAAAAAGAAAGTTTAAAATAGATAAGTTAATTTTGAGAGATTTGGTAAGGCTATAGCCTTTGGTTTTGATAAAAAGAAAGTTTAAAATAGATAAGTTAATTTTGAGAGATTTGGTACGGCTATAGCCTTTGGTTTTGATAAACATGAAACTTAAAATAGATAAGTCAATTCTGAGAGATTTGGTAAGGCTATAGCCTTTGGTTTTGATAAAATTGAAACTTAAAGTAGATAAGTCAATGTTGAGAGATGTGGTAAGGCTATAGCCTTTGGTTTTGATAAAAACGAAACTTAAAATAGATAAGTCAATCTTGAGAGATATGGTAAGGCTATAGCCTTTGGTTTTGATAAAAATGAAACTTAAAATAGATAAGTCAATGTTGAGAGATGTGGTAAGGCTATAGCTTTTGGTTTTGATAAAAATGAAACTTAATATAGATAAGTGAATGTTGAGAGATATGGTAAGGCTATAGCCTTTGGGTTTGAGAAAAATGAAACTTAAAATAGATAAGACAATTTTGAGAGATATGGTAAGGCTATAGCCTTTGGTATTGATAACCATGAACCTTAAAGTACATCAGTCAATCTTGAGAGATATGGTAAGGCTATAGAATTTTGGTTTAATAAAAATGAAATTTAAAATAGATAAGTCAATCTTGAGAGATTTGGTAAGGCTATAGCTTTTGGTGTGATAAAACCGAAACTTAAAATAGATAAGTCAATTTTGAGAGATGGGGTAAGGCTATAGCCTTTGGTTTTGATAAAAATGAAACTTAAAATAGATAAGTCAATTTTGAGAGATTTGGTAAGGCTATAGCCTTTGGTTTTGACAAAAATGAAACTTAAAGTAGATAAGTGAATGTTGAGAGATTTGGTAAGGCTATAGCCTTTGGTTTTGATAAAATTGAAACTTAAAGTAGATAAGTCAATTTTGAGAGATGTGGTAAGGCTATAGCCTTTGGTTTTGATAAACATGACACTTAAAATAGATAAGTCAATTTTGAGAGATATGGTAAGGCTATAGCCTTTGGTTTTGATAACAACGACACTTAAAATAGATAAGTCAATTTTGAGAGATATGGTAAGGCTATAGCCTTTGGTTTTGATAAAAATGAAACTTAAAATAGATAAGTCAATTCTGACAGATTTGGTAAGGCTATAGCCTTTGGTTTTGATAAAAACGAAACTTAAAATAGAAAAGTCAATTTTGAGAGATATGGTAAGGCTATAGCCTTTGGTTTTGATAAAAGCGAAACTTAAAATAGATAAGTCAATGTTGAGAGATGTGGTAAGGCTATAGCCTTTGGTTTTGATAAAAACGAAACTTAAAATAGATAAGTCAATCTTGAGAGATATGGTAAGGCTATAGCCTTTGGTTTTGATAAAAATGAAACTTAAAGTAGATAAGTCAATGTTGAGAGATGTGGTAAGGCTATAGTCTTTGGTTTTGATAAAAACGAAACTTAATATAGATAAGTCAATTTTGAGAGATATGGTAAGGCTATAGCCTTTGGTTTTGATAAAACGAAAGTTAAAATAGATGAGTCAAGTTTTATGACATTATAGAGCTATAGCCTTTGGTTGTGATAAAACGGAAATTTAAAATAGATAAGTCAATTTTGAGAGATATGGTAAGGCTATAGCCTTTGGTTTTGATAAAAGCGAAAGTTAAAAGAGATAAGTCAATTTTGAGAGATATGGTAAGGCTATAGCCTTTGGTTTTGATAAATACGAAACTTAAAATAGATAAGTCAATTTTGAGTTAAATAGTAAAGCTACAGCGTTTGGTTTTGATAAAAAGGAATTTTATTCTGGATGAGTCAATTTTGAGTGAAATTATAGAGCTATAGCCTTTGCCTTTGATAAAAAAGATGTTTAATCTGGACGAGTCAATTTGGAGTCGAATAGCAAGGCTATAGCCTTTGTTTTGATAAACAACAACGTTAAAATGGATGAGTCAATTTTGAGAGAAATAGTAAGACTATCGCCATTGGTTTTGATAAAAATCAAATTTTAAATGGATAAGTCAATTTTGATTGAGATTATAAGGCTATAGCCTTAGATAAAAAAAGATGCTTAGCATGGATGAGTCAATTTTGAGTCAAATGGTAAAGCTATTGACTTTGCTTTTGATAAAACAAAATCTTAAAAGGGATGAGTCAATTTTGAGTGAAATAGTAACGCTCTAGCCTTTGCTTTCATAAAAAGAAGTGTTAGATAGATGAATGAATTTTAGTGAAACTGTGAAGCTGCAACCTCTTTTTCTGACAAATAAGGTTTTAATGGATAAGTGAATTGTTAGTGAAATAACAGGATTATAAGCTGTGTTTTTTATGGTAAGTTAGTATATGATGTATAAATCAATCTTATGTGAAACAGTAAGGCTATAGCCTTTGCTTTGTACAAAAAGTAGTATGGTTGAGTAAGTTTTGAGTGAAATAGGAAAAGCGTTATCATTTTTTTGGTTCAACTTTGAGTAAAATAGTAAGGCTATACCCTTTGCTTTTAACAAAAACGAAGTTTTAAATGGATAAGTCATTTTTGAGTGAAAAAGCAGGGGTACAACCGTTGTTTTGTACAAAAATGAAGTGAATAAGTGGTTCTTAAGTGAAAATAGGACAGTTTTAATGAGATGACAAGGCTATAGTCTTTACTTTTGATATAGAGCTAGAAAGCACTCGACTGGTGAAAAGTTTAGAAAGTTCAACAAGTTTTTTATGGTTTATGCATCTAAAATTGAAGTTATCTGTGTACAAAATGTCATGTATGTGATGTTGGCTGCACTCTTACAATTTAATTTCTGCTGTTTACTAAGATTTATCATAATTCAGGTGTAATGGAGCCATGGAACCTTTCACTTTCCTCTAATGTGAATGGGAAAAACATTAGAACTCAAAAACTGCTATGAAAATCTTAAGAAAGCTTTGATACTGGAATTTTGAAAAAGTCAAGAAATTTTCAGTCCTGAGGGAAAACAACTTTCTTACAAAATAAACACGTGCATTTTTAAGTGTGTATGACACTTTTTCACTTTCCACGAAAGTGCATACGAAAACAATTGAACTCAAAAATTTTTGTTAAGAAAGTCTCAAGAGTCGTGACAAATCTAATAAAGTTTCAATGTTGGGACTGAAAAAAACTTTCTTTTGAAAAAAATGTAAAGCATTAACAAAGAATAATAAAACGAATTGTGGCAGAGGAGTTGCGGCTCCAAAAACAGGGTCAGGAAACCTGTATACATAAAGAGACAGGAGAGTTCGAAAACGAAAGTGAAACAACTCAAGTGTGAACAAATAAAATGTGTTACAAATATTATACTTTTACTAAGTGCAATAAATTAGAAACAGCGATAAAGCGTGGTGTGTAAGCTAAATTCATAATACAACGCGATAATTTTTAATCCGCTAAAGAGCAGAGAGCAGGTAGATCTAAACGGAAATATATAAAGTCTATCTCACTAGCATCATCTAATGAATAGATCTAGAAGAGCAATGGCTTGGTTTTAAGCAAGAGCTTCCTTGTGAAATATCAACTTTGTAAACGCCGCACTCATTTAGCTAGGTATGGTGCTATAGGGTGTCATAGGGCCAAGCAACAAAATTATGTCGGAAATTTAACTATATTCGTTGTCTTTATCAGAAAAAATACTCTCTTTTCAAGGCATTTGACTACCAAGTAGAGTGCTTGACTAACAGTAAGGCATTTGAAAATAGTTTTTTGCCAATACTAAAGAAAATAGAAAAAGATCAATTGCAGCTTTGGAATGTGCTTTGGTGGCTTCTAGCCAGAGCATTGGCCCGAATCGAATCCAATTTGAGGGAAGGTTGAATTTTTATAAACGGTTGAAAAACACTGCATAACGTGTAAAATGAGAGGTGGGAGCAATGTCTAAGGATAGTCTGACAATTGGACGAAAATAAGCTGGTAAAAATGCCATTTCACTTGATGCCTTTCAATAGTTTACTACAATGTCGCATGGCTGTGGTGCTCCAAAGAAACCAATGGCGTCAGCACAGTTACCTGATCAACCAAGTTTTCACCTAAAGTCTTAATATGGTCTAAGCATATTGATTGTTGTGGGGTTCATCATCAAAACACTACTTAAAAACATTATAATTTGGTAATTAATTTGAAAGTAAAAACGAGTAATATGATACTGGTATAGAAAAAGCTGCATTACAAAACAGACGTAGAAAAGTCGGCTTGATACAGAAACTCGTGAGGTTGAAATACGAAAGATCTTTGCACTGAAAACAGGAATGAACTTTGGATCCGGTGCGCTACAAAATGCAGGATCCAGACTGACCAATGCAAAATTTTAAATGCTGCTATTCAGCAGGAGGAAAAATGGTTGCCATTTTGAAGAAATGTCGTCACTAAATGCCACGGAGTTGGCTCAGTCACTAAGTATAACCGACCTCTCATCAATTTAGAGTTATTTTGCTGAGATGGGAAGTGGATATAATTGGGGCTCTAACGATTTACATTAATGAGAAGCCGCTATCAAAGTGTACATTCATACTCTTATCAAATCTACTGTATTACGTATAGCTGACTCCGTATAACTCTTTCTCCATCTTCTATAACAGAATATTAGGCCCCATGACTACTTCCTCACAGTCTGATCACGCCAAATATAAATCATGTACAATAAACTGTTCTCAAAAATGCAAAAGACCTCGGCTGGCATGTTACACTTGAGTACTATATTCTGTGGCCACGCCCTAAAATGACTACGAAATTTAGCTGCCACGCCCATTTCAATACTTTGCTACAGGCCCTCACTCCAACCCCAATATTTTCTCATCGAATTTTGGCCAATTAGAAAATTGATCTCGGAGAGGACTGGGGAGGCATCTTCTTACAGTCTCGCCCCTCCTCCGTGGCGCCGCCATTGCACTATATAGCCTTGGATCTCTGTAGCATTACTCTTGACTACCGAATAATCACTCTCCCGATTATTTGTGCTAATTTCTACCTCCCCATTTATCAATTTTTGATTTTCTTGAGTGGAAATTTGAATTGTGTTTGAATGTACAAAAGTACTTTTCAGCGAGATCACATGTCTTCTGCTTTCCTATCTACCAAATATTCCAACCTCTCCCCTCATTATTCGGTTAGAAGAGCCAACACAGAGGCGGCTAATTTAGCACCCAAGCATAAGAATCACCTATAGCTACTTACACCCAGTCAAAAAATACCCCTCTTCTAAATATACACTCTTAGTTGAACACGATAACATGTATGCCAAAAACCCAATGAGAAACAGCTACACTCAAAGCCGTGCTGAAAAAATGACAAGTTCCACTAAAGATAAATAAAATCTATGAAATACAAAACGTCCCTTTCCTTTCCCCCACACGTCCTTTCTTTCCCCCCTCCCACATGCTCAACAGCTCCCCAATTAGCAATCAAAATCAACTTCTAACTGAAAAACGTTAATAATTCCAAGATATCTGCAAATTTATTCATGCATATTACTGTTAGATATAGTACATTACACTGTGACTATAGGAATCCTAAAAATTCTCTTACATGTTTAACCTAGCGCTATGGAGGCGCATGGGCCTTCCTGCTACCCATTTCTAGTATTAATCCTGTCTCTAGAGATGAAATGACTAACTGCTGTCACGTTGCTGACGATGCTAACTGCACCTCCTTTCCAATACAAAATGACATTGTAGATTTCATGTGGACAGTTCTATTGCATCGTAGCATGTTCCTGGAAAAATGGCAGAATGTGTAACAACCCCCCCCGAGAAAACCAACTTCCACAGTGATATTTGTGGGGTTATTTCACATATGCAAACAGTAATGGGCGTAGGAGGGCCTTAGATTTAGGAAGGATGTAAGCTTTCTGCCTGAGGAACAAAGTCCCTTGTGAAGCACTCAGAAAGACAGTCATCATTTCTCCACAAAAAATGCACATATGATAGGACCTTCTGCCCATATAGGGGGGGGTGCAGTTACTCATCAACCCCCGTATCCTGTACCTAAGTATACAGGAAAAGCGCTGTAAGAGTTGTTTCGTATAGGTGTAACACAGGGGTGCCGTCCTATGCAACTAGGGACTGTGTTGTAGGAAATTTAGGGGCTATGCCTTTGGCTACATTCATTCTTGTATTTATGACAACAATGTTCTTCTCACTGCTGTGTACACGAAGGTGTTAAACAAAGGACACAGCATACATGAAGCTGTAGCAATTTTCTTTATAATTAAGAACTGATAGAACAAAATATTTCTTCGATAGAAGGGGGCTGAGCCCCCACCCAAGACATTTCTTGACTTTTTAAAAGGGCAACTGAGTTCCCTATATCCCATCTTCCTGGCACCCCTGGTACAACAACTTTCATATCAAATGCCTAGCCGACTAAACTGCCTAGCAGTGCCTGTTTTACTTTGAATTGGCAGCCTTTAAAAACTGCGAGCTTGAAAAGTTAGGTAAATAGTTTCAAAATGTATTTGTATATATGGCCTAGATTTATAAAATATTAAATACAAAAGACTAAATATCAAAGATAGGATATAAACTACGGGCTAAATACCACCAATAGAGGATCTTGTTGACATTGTAGATTCCCGATTCAACTGTAACTCAACCCCTGGTGCAATCTTCCTTAAAGTTCGTTGCAAAAGTTTTTCAAACTGCCTTCTGTTTTCTCTTTCCTCTTCCAGGTTCTCTCTCAAATACAGAGTTTGCTGAAACGTGAAACAGAAATTAAATTCAAGCAAAATAAATCAATTTATCCTGGCAGAGACATTCTGTTCGGATGACGTTTTCTTTGCAGAAGGGAGAAATACATGGCCGAATGATGCATGACATTGAACCTAGTTTCATAGACATTCTGATAAAGTAAACCTAATTATGAAAATCCATTCTTACCTTCTGTAAATTCTGTACTTGATTCTTTAGACTATGCACTTCATTCGTGACGTCACTACCATGGAGAAAATAGAATCTCTTTTGAGATATAGCAATACAGGAAACTCGGTTGAACTATGGTCGGATTCATGTGCGCAAGGAATCATCTTTACAACCAGGGGATGATTTCCATTTCCCGGGGACACATCTACCCCTCCCCCTAAAAATATTTACCCTTGCTCGCATTGCCTCCTTATTTCCATGAATGATTGTGGCATAGTAAAATTAGATAATTCATTGGCTAGCAAGAACAAGCTGGAAGCCCAGAAACTAGGGGGCGCCAGGGAAAGCTAGGGGATTATAGCCCCCGTCGTAAGGTGAGAAACTATATATTCGGAGACTTTTAGCATTTATGGTAGCCTTAAAGCCGCGTTTTAGCTCATTCGTCAGAAGAGTCAGCTCCCCGTCCGAAAATCCCTGGCACAACCTTTTCCAGAAACACGAGCATCAACGTGCACTAGACTCTTCCCTTCTTTCAAGTAAAAGTCATTATATGAGATGTCACGTACACAAAGTTTCTTGATTCCGAGGCAAAATCGAGTGCACCCCAGAGCAGGACATCAATGCTCCTTCGCAGTAACGTGTTGGAAGTGTATCTTCAGGGGCTATTTCATGATTGAGAACTTATTATAATGGCGCCTCCTCAGATCTCAAAGAGCATGCTGAAACATCGCTATGTTGTTTGGCACACCTTTAAAGTGTTCTCAAGAGGAGCACGTGCCTCCCGTTCCTCTCACGGCCAGCAGACTACTGCTATTCCTATAACTTAGGATCCTGAAGTCTCCTAATTAATAAACATCTTAACACGTACACATTTCAGCTTTACATTTAACAATAAGTCTTGAAAGAGAAGTAAGGGATAAATTCAAAAAGTGTTAACTTCCATTTGACACGTAAATTACAAAAGATCTATTTACTTACACTTCTGGTTTTTTCTTTCTTGACTTCTTCACAATTAGTTTGTGTTTCCCATGGTATTGAGATCTTGGAGGAGTTATGGGCTTGAAACTAAAATGAGGGGGAACTTCAGGGGGTAGCAGGGTGGTAGGGCTGGTGCCTAGAAGTAAAGAAATTGAAAAAATGGCTTAAAATTAGCACGCGTCATTCCTCGCAAATTTGGACATGTAAAGGTTCTTAAGTTCACCCAGCGACTGCAAGACGACGAAGTATCAATTAGAAAAACAATAAGTGTGATTTTTCCCAAAGGACTTGAGGAAGAAAACACCTTAAGAACTCATGCAAATGTAAGACTTTTGATAGCCCTGGTGTTAATCCATGTGTACGAAAACAGTTTTCTTGGGCACAGGCTTCATCAGCGTTTACCAAAACTGTGGGAGCAGTATGACGCTGAAAACACTGTTGTGATTGTCTACCCTTGCTCTCATCTTCGCTTGCGCTAGTGACCAACACGACAAAGCGACTCGTACAAGAGAATGTCATCATTCTCGTGGTCATTTGCATCGCAGAGTAGTAATAATATTCAAGATGACTTAACGAATGCAACTTTGATGCCATGAGGAAAATCAAGCTTTACGAACATAAGGATATACTGTATTAAAAGTACGAAACATCTGGTAGAATTGGCGCTTTCTCTAACAAGCACGTGGTCAATTAAACAACCGGTTGTAGCTATGCAACGAATGCTGTTGCAGCTAAGCAATAGCTATAAATATGCATAGCAAAGAAGTGTCTAGAAGTAAAAAATTCAAACACACAAACACGATTTTGGGCGAAAAATCATGCACCAAAGACTGGAATTGGTGACAACAATGGGAATAATATCAAATTGGTGACCGAAATGGGAGTAATTTCTAAATAGTGACCGCAATGTGAATGATGTTGAACTGATGACCAAAATGGTAATAAAGTTAAATGGATGACCAAAATGGGAATGGTGTCATATTGGTGACAAAAAAGGGGAATAATGTCAAATTGGTGACCAAAAATTGAATAATTTCAAATTGGTGACCAAAATGGGAATAATGTTGAATCAGTGACCGGAAAAGGAATAATGTTAAATCGGTGACCGGAATGTGAATAATATTGAATCGGTGACCGGAATAGGAATAATATTGAATTGGTGACCAGAATGGGAGTAATGTTGAATTGGTGACAAGAATGGGAATAATGTTGAATTGGTGACGGAAATGGGAATAATATTGAATTGCTGACCGGAATGGGAATAATGTTGAATTGGTGACCGGAATGGGAATAATGTTGAATTGGAGACAAGAAAGGAATAATGTTGAATTGGTGACGGAAATGGGAATAATGTTGAATTGCTGACCGGAATGGGAATAATGTTGAATTGGTGACCGGAATGGGAATAATGTTGAATTGGTGACCGGAATGGGAATAACGTAAGATTAGTGACAAAAATGGGAATAACATTGAATTGGTGACCAGAAAGGGAATAATGTCAAATTGGTGACCAAGAAGGGAAAATACTGAATTGGTGACCAGACAGGGAATAATTTTAAACTGGTGAATAAAATGGGAATTATGTTAAAATGTTATTTTAGAGTGAGATAATGAAAAAAGACATGATTCACATTAAAGTTCATTTTTAAAAAACTACCACTATTCAGATTCTACAAAAGATGCGAGATTTACAAACGCAAGCCTTACAATTAAAGAATATCCATGAAATAGGACAACAGAATTTAACTCTAGCAGAAATTCTACATATACTCTAAAGCCCATAACAAACGGGAGGGGGGCAAAATAAGCCGATGGTAGGGGTAAAAAGAAAAGGCACATGAGAACATATAAGAAACCACTGGCAGATATGTCTGTTCTTATGAAGTGCAAACATTGTGTAACACCGCAAACATATCTTCGATTGTACGGAAAAGTTGGTCTCACATGTTTCGCATGTTCGGAAAATTGATCTACACAGATTTGAAGCAATTCGAAAATTGTTATAAATAATAGACGGGAAGCCGAAATAAGATCCTGGGGGTCGTCAAATTGGCCATAATTAATTAATGTCCCTCCCCCGTTTATTATGAGCTTTGTAGTATCATGCACCAAGCAATTATCTAACTATCTAATCGATTCCAACTGCAATAGCTTTGTGATATTCAGAGAGCTAATGCGATGTTACAGTTTGAGATGATGGACCTAACCATCAACCATATTCCACTCAAACAACCGATAAACTAGCGCAAAGTAGTAAAAAATATAAAAAGGTTTGTAACCAAATTCGAGAATATTGGAGGTAAAAGTCGTTTCAAATTTCATCTATAAAGAATTGTCTAATTAAATGGGAATTATCAAATTCAAGTATCCAAACATTTGGCAAAAAATAAAAATATCTTACCCCACATTTGCAGTGTGGGAAAATGAGGGATAATTCATAAACGAACGGGAGAAGAGGCTCCTTACACCCAATCGTCACAAAGACAATGAACCAGCTTCAACCTGTTAGCTTTGGAGTTTCTACGAACACCCCTCTTTTATCGACGCACTGCGCCACTGCGGGCATGCAAATTGCATTCGTATCAATCACGCATAGTTGTTGATGTCATTACGGCCTACAGTCAAGCCTAAGCATTTACGAGAGAGGTCGCGTTAAATGCTGCGTAGCCAAGAGAACAAGCTGGGACTTCATAGGCAAACATGACCAGATTCTTTTAGATTATGCAGTTGCTATGAGCCCTAAAATACTCATTTGATGCTGGGATACAGTACACTACAGCCTAGACTATCAAAAAATTCACTCCACCAAACTGGTGATTATGTGAAAACACTGTTGATAAAACTTTATCGTTCATGACCATAAGGAATCTACTTCAAAGCTATCTAGATAGGGCAAGGGACTTGCAAACTGGGCAAATGAGATGCTCCAATCTTGCAAATGGTAATAGGTCACTATAAAGGTGGAACAACTGTGTAAATTTATCGATTATGAAGGGGAAGAGAAACAGTAGATTGCATGAATTGATGATAAAATTTCGAAGAGCGACAGAGTAGTGCTACTACGTCTGTGTTCATATATCTTATTAAATTCCTTCTCTAATCACATAAACAAAACTCTTCATGGCAAGACGAAGCAATTCACGAACAACTCACGGAGTTGGTGCTAATTAAAAGTAGAGATCAAGCTCAATTTCTAAAAGTGTTAATATACTCTCTTGTAAGGGAGTACTCATTATTTATACCCCAGGTTAGGACTGAAGAGAAATATCTATTTTGGTAAATTGTTTTGCTACCCAACCTTGTGCACTACAAAAATAATAGCTGCATAACCAGGGGTAATTTCTAGGGGGCTCAGGGGGGCGGAGCCCCCTTGTTAAAATTTCAGCTCATTTTGGGGGGCTCAGCCCCCCTAAAACTCTTGCATTGGCTTGGCTTTCCAGAGGTTTTTGGCTTTGCTTCCAAAGTGCAATGATCAACTGTGCATTGTTATATGGCTATTGAGGCATTTCGTATCGTTGACTATACTTTATCAATGTTAAACTAAATTATCGTGTTTCCACCTTTGGAAATATGGGCCTGGTTGTAGTTGGGCCACACCCAAACTATGGGCGTAGTTGTGCGTACAGCCCCCCTTGTTAAAATCTTTAGAAATCACCACTGTGCATAACCAATATAGAACTATTTAAAATTTGCTACCCATCTTTAGAGAGACAAAACATTGATATACCTAACCTTAAGGTTGTCGGAAAAGTCATTTATCCAACCTATTTCTCTTCGGCCCCAACCTGAGGCGTGAATAATGAGCGGTCCCTAATTGTGCATGGCGAGCTGTTGCTACTTCTAGTAAAGAGGAGGGGGTGGGGGGGGTTCCAAGTAAAGAAAGGGAATAAAAAGTCTGAATATAAATAGCGTAACCAATGCGGCCTAGAAAAGATCTCTAAATCAAAACGAGAAATCAAAAAGGAAGATGAATTCTAAAAGATAAATCGATAACATGCTTTGAGTTCAAGGCACAATAACTGTTTCACACCATCACCTACTTGTCTAACATGACATCTTCATCAAAATCACCCATTAACTTCTCTCATCTTCATTCCGTACAATATCTTCAAAAAATAAAAGCAAAGACAATTAGCCTAGAACTGAAAAGTTAGTTAGACATTCAATAGGGATGGTGTGAAACAGCTTTGTGAGAACAAATGCCATTATCTTCAAAGATCTATTCCTGCCCTGTTGGTAAAAGATTGAAGGATACCTACAAAATTTTGTCTTGACATCTCCTGAATACAAGACATCTAATGCACCATCTGTAGAAAAATCTGTTAATTTCTGCAAAACTACTATTGCCCGTATACGCAGCACCCTTAAACCCAGCACACACGGGAGATTTATGCTTGTAAATTTTGAAGACTAAATTTCGAAGACAGAAGTTAACAAAATGCAAATATCTCCCGTTTGCAGGCGTAAAAGGCAAATATCTGCAAAATTTATAGGGGCGGAAATTAGGAAACGTTAGCTACTATACGAACTCCAAAGCCACATTGCGGTCCCTAACATCTTTAAGGGGTGGTGCCAGGAATATTCCGACGGGGGGCTAAGTCTTCTGACGAGGGGGCTATATTTCATATTTCATACATCAGTACTTATTGCTGGTAGTTTCAATAGTACAGGGCTGCCACTACTATGTTAGGAAAAATTCCCTGACTTTCCTTGATGTTTTCAGTGAAATGATACTCATTTCCCCTTGATTTCCCTGATATTCATAAAAACCATACTTATTCTTTCATAATTTCATTGGGCAGATACGGGGTATCCGAGAGCCTTGAACCTATTTTTGGTGGCTGTTCAATTTTTGGTTTCATAACAAAACGGAACTGCGCTTCAAAATGATTGAACAGAACAGAATGATATAAAAAAGGGTAAAATTTGGTAACGATCACACTCAACTGGATGCATGACTATGGAGAAAGTCACTGCTCTGAAATAAAACAAATAGAAACTTAAAAGTTCCCTGATTTTCCCTGATTTTCGTAAAAATCTCTCATTTTCCCTTGAATTTCCATGATTGAAAAGAAAATTCCCTCATTTACCCTGAAGTCCCTGATGTTGGATTTCGTACCCCTGTGCCGCCTAGTTTGTATCCCTGTGCTCGAGAGTTTAAAAGAGAGGAGTCGAGAGTGTGGAGTGTAGTTGTCAGTAATAAGTCGCATAGAGATAGCTGTAAGAGGTCTAGCAATTCGCTAATCCGCATAGAAAAGTAGGAAGGAGTAAATCACAAGAACGCTATCAATTCGCTTGCTTATTTTCGCCGAAGTATCGAAGAAGAATGCAAATGTAGTTACGCATATTGTTAATTCGCATTATTGGAGTTCATGGAAGCAGTACAAATGGATATTTTCTTTTTGCTAACTTCTGCCATGGTTTCGCCGCTTTACTAGGTTGGTCGCGTGAAGCGTTATAGTGTTGTTTACTATAATCGTGTGGCCTATCTAGCGCAATATTCAACACCTGATTTGGTGGGGCAACCCTGTAATAACTTAATACTACTTTAAACCAACTATTTACAATGCAAGCAACTAAATAACTATATACAATGTATCATATACTAAAATAACAAATTAGCGGCAGATCCTGCAGGTGCATTCTTTTCCAGACCAATTTTTCATCTTATTTTTAAATGCTAGAAGAGTTGGTTCATTTTTGATACTGTCATCTACGGTATTCCAGATGAAACTCCCCCCATACGACGGTGATTCCAGCCCAAAGCTTGTACTTCATATTGTAGGTAATTTGCAAAGGTTTTTTCGTCCTTAAATTATACTCTACACACTTCTTTTCATGAAATTCCCACACAAGCGATGGACTAAGACGATTTATTGACTTGTAAATTTCTATCAATAGTTTTTCTAAAGATGGTGCATTAGAGCAGGGTACTATATAACTGCCGAAAAACTTCCGAAAGAATCCTTCACATTTTGGCGGGGAAATTAGCCCCTATTCTTCCCCCACCACCACCCCGAAATCTCTTTCTTTGAATTAAGAAGTCTCAAGTGTGTGGAAATTGTCAAAAACAAAAATGTCTCTAATTGACTGTACGCTGCGCTTACAACGTGCGATCATTTGGGGATTTGATTCAACACTTGCTTATTTATAAAACAACTCCATAGGGATTGTGCATGAACCGTACGGAATTTGCTGGGTTACGTCAGTGTCTTGACAATGTCTTTACCTACTCTCGCAAAGTTCCCACCTTTCCTACATTCCAATGCTTACACCATGGGCAAAACGTTCCTTGCACGTCACAGCAATGCCTAAAACTGATAGGGACCATTTTGGTACCTATACTGGTCTACGTTGGGAGGTGCTTGGTGAGATCAGCAGTGTTGGATTTTGGGGATCAATAAAGCCACTCGTCAATAAAATCATGCGCACGCAGGCCAAGTAGACGTGGTAATCCGCATATAAGCCAATTCAAAACAAAGACGTAAGTCCCTAAGCTAGTGCCAGGCTTCTACACTAATGCTTTAAAGCGCATTGATATCAGCAGTGGTTAGGAATATCAGCAACTATGTCCGGTAATGCCAGATAAATTTTAGAAGCGCTTGGACAAGGGCTTACGCAAATTGGCCTCTGAATTCTAGAAACTGTCCTAATTCACTGCTGTTATTGAGATAGGCTGTGTAGAAATAACTTTTCCAAAGAAATTGCAAGGTGATACGATGTTCAAATCGCGCACAAATGCTTGTTGATATCAGGCGCAAATAAAAGATGCTGTTTCAGGGTAGTGCGTAAAAGATGGACTACAAAATACCGACTGGTATCACTTGGATTGCTTGCAGTTGCTACCAAAAGAGATGAACTCATATCTTCATCGATGAACCAAAATATCACATCCACTGCGCTCCATGCTAGGCAAACAGCCAAAAAACGCAGACAGGGTGCTGAGAACGAGGCTGCTGGAGCTGACTACCTGAGTCCCAAGTCCGATGGCACCTCTAAAAGCTAGGGAGTTTTGCATCCCATATTTGCATTCCCTAGCCAAAGAGCAAATCTCTAGAAAGATTTGACAGAATTTGATTTCTTGGGGGTCCTGTTTTCAGCTTCCAATTTTAAGTGAAATTAGGGTCCCTGTGAGTGATCCATAAAGGATGTCCGCACATTTTTGCCAGTTTCCAAACCCCCCTGTCCACGCTTTTCCTATTTTTGCTAAACAACACCCTCCCCCCATCCGTGCGGACACTGAGTTGGAACACAAATAAACAGCTGCAAACTACGGGAAATAAAAACTCTTTGAAAAACCCAGCCCAAAGTGCGGACATCATTTATAAATGCTCTCCCTGCTCTCTTCATTTTCCCTATGACTTAAAAAGGCTCTCGGCAAACTTGACTACATGTTTTTTATAAGAAAAAAGCTTATAAGAAATGAGGCTCAAATGGTCAAAATATTAAGAAAATCTGAAGAAAATCACAAGGCTAAATTTCCAGAATTTAGTGTTTTTATTGGCCAAAGGTCGATATTTCGTCGTTATTGCATTCAAAATGTTTACGATGGAATTCAAATTCGAGTATACAATATTAACAACGAAAAAATAAACCATTTTAGCCAGTTTATTTCAGTAAAAGTTACCATAAATTGAAGAAAATTTCAGGCTCAATTCGGGAAAAGTTAAGAAAATTAAGGCTCACGCAAAATGACGGTTTTCTTATAAAAAAAACAGCGTACACCAGGTCAAGGCGGTGAAATTCTGCAAACGTACACAATAAAAATAACACGAATGAACAACATATGTAATAAATAAGAATTTGCTATGTTCATTCCAATTTAACAAGAATGAAATTCTAAACTATTTTTGATGCAATTTAATTGTTGATGCAACAGCGACTACCAGCGATATCACACTCTTATGATAATTTATACAATCTCTAAACGCTTCAATCTTGCTCTTTTATATACAAGACAAAATTAACATTTAATCGCAAAAGGATATGTACAGATCTAAAAATAAACGTCTATCAAAAAAATAAAATTGAATCTAAATATGGTAGCAATTTAAGACATATAATCCAGCATTTCGTGTCTAAAGGCGGAATCCAGATTCAACCTATGTTACACAGAAACCGAAAAGGACAATCCAGATTCAATCTATACAACAAAGAAGCCGAATCAAATGGATTATCCAGATTCAATCTCTATTGCACAGAAAGCGAATCAAATGGACAATCCAGATTCATCCTATATTATAAAGAAACTGAATCAACTCATCAAAGATTAACTGATGGCAGGATTTAACAAGGTAGATGCTATCCGTCAAACGAATTACAGCTCTGTTTCCATTCTGTTAGAACTCGGGTCTTTTGACTTCCACGTTGGGGCCAGTCACAGTCCGTACGCACAAAAGGATGGGGATGGGGTAAACAGAAACCAAATTTTTGCGGACAAGGGAAGTTGCAAAAACACGCATGCTTTCATACAAGAAGGTAGGGGGTAAAGTTTTCAAGAGGTTGTGACGTACTTTATGAATGACCACTTTACAGTCTGCCCTCTGAAAGTTCTCATAAGTCTCCTTTGTGGCCAAACAAATGAGAGCCAAGGCGCATTCCATGTAATTAGCCCCAAAGGTCTTCCGCGTACGCTAAGCTCTATTTTGTGCGCCTGGCGTGGAAAATAATGGAATAATTTAAATAGGTGTACATTCAAGAGTAGTGGGTTGTGAAACTTGAGTAAATGAGGTTTCTTTTGGCATTAGCTTGACCTGGTGCTACAGTCACAGTTTTCGGCGCACCATACATATTTCATGGGATACCTACGCGTGCAATTTACATGGAATGCAGCCTGGGTTGAGGGGGCATAGGTGAAAAGACAAGAGGTGGTGCCAAGGGCCCTCCTTCGCATACTTGCAACGGCACGATTTATATGCTAGTCGCCGTGCGCAGGGGCCAGCCCTGAAAAGTTATTGCAATTGATACGTTGGGTGAAGGAGGACCGACATGGAGTGTCATAATTTATGAGTATAAACATGAGAAAAAGGAAAGGGGGTATACACGTTTTTTATTTAATAAGACACCTAGCTCAAGGCCTAGTACTAAAAGTTTCTTAACGTTTGGCCACATTTTAGATCTAAGAGTTTCTTAATTTAGCGAACTGAACTGTTGTGAAAGCGTACGCAGAACGTGAATGTAACAAACTATTTGTCCTATAACAAACAAAATGCGTCAGTATGAATTAAATCGTTACAAGGTCTTATCGCGAACTCGATATAATTTGCTAACAGCCATACACTAATCCCAGACCTGGAAGTTGCTTTGGTTAAACAATCGGCAATCTGGGTTTATCTGGATTTAAAACGAAATCTAATATAACTGTACGAATATCATGCAGTTGCACGTGCGGATAAAAAACAAAATTATCCAATCATAAATCGATATTATGTTTGTAAAAATTATGCCAAATTATATTAAATTAACAGATTTATCTCAAATAATACTTTCTTAAGAAAATAACATTCAACAAATTCATCACTGGATGAAAACAAAATAAATGGCAATTGCCCTGAATTTAAATAATTCCGTTAAATATAAATTTTTTAATCGAGCTCCAGTTATCCTATATCCTAATATGTTAACGACGGTTATAAATTTTAATACGTCTGGAAGGGCTAAATTTTTAAATCGAAGTCATAATTACGTTTACGGAGAATGAGATTATAAGGACGTCATACTCAGACCAACATGGTCCTGGGTTCGAGGCCCACCGCAGGCCATTGCTGGCGTCAGGCAGGGCATCCGGTCCTAAATGCTCGTGCCAGAACTAAAGTCCTCTCAAAGGCACCCTCCAAACCCCAAGGAATTAGGGGAAACAGAGGTAAAATCGAGTAAATACTACCGGCGTGGTGTGGGGCACAAGAAAAATGCAAATTAAAGGGGGCACGTAAGACACGTTGCAACCCGTGACGTAATCAAACTCCGATATGTCGAGAACTGGAAGGGGTCAAAAACATATTTGGCAACCACAGCCAGCTGCATATACAGTTATATGCATGTTCTAGCACAAAGGCTTCCAAACCTATCAGCCGGGGGGCCACATCAACCATCAATTCGCAGGCAGGGCGCCTAGTAAATTTTAGAGGTTCCCATAAACAATGACCAAAATAAGGTAGTTGTTTTCAAATGCGTAATTTTCCATACATTTAAAGGTCTCTGCGATCTTTTGCTTTGCTTTTATCCCTTGACGGTAATCGATCATCATTTGTCTGTAATTCCGGGACGTTTAGAAGTCGGTAAAGTTTTGTTGCTACACCCCCCCCTACTCAAAGGGGGTCTTACGCACGCCACTGCCAATGATGCACTATCATGGAGGGAACTTAAGTCGATGCTCCAAAACTGGTGGCCTAAATGCTAAATTTTGTAGCTAAGATAGAGCGAAAACCTAAGATAATCGGGCTCGAATGAAAATTACTCAGTTCGGAGTTGCGGTGTTCATGATTATGATATTTAAATAAATTATTATCTCGCTTAGCTACTGTAATGCAGGAGGTCAAAAAATTATCAGAAAAAAATTATTTTGCGCAAACATAAACATCTTTCGTGTTGAACCTTACTGCAGTGTCAAAGTTTTGGGCTTAGAAAGACCACATCCAAGAAAACAGCTCCCTGCGATCTTTGAGATCTTGCCTTTTCGCTTCTTCTCGGCTGAAGGATCGTCTTCTTCAATGGGTCGGCGGCCTATGAGCTTGGTTTTGTCGTCGATTGGCAAATCGGAGGAGTGGTCATCCACTATGGGAAGACAGAACACGTGACAAAGGAGGCTACAGAGAGCAATTTCGGAACTCAACAAGACCGAGATTGAAATCAGCTGAAATTTTATTGGCTGGATAACCTTGGATTGAGGTGGGACTCCTCCAATGCTTTCTATTCTCACATTGCTTTTCATAATCCCCTTGATAATAACTGATATCCAAATAAGGTCTTGAAAGTTTCTTCAGTCCGATAACGTTGTTAAGGAATTGAAGAGCAGAACAATCTAACTCTTCAATTCACTATTGAAATTGAACCTCTCAGCATGCGGTTTGTATACTGAGAGCTGAGAGGACTAATGTTGTTATGGTACTGGCCGCAGAAATACGATAAATGCGAATGGAGGTAATTTAAGGATGTCTACAAGAAAAAAGTGAAATTGACCTTCTTTGCTCATGTTCTGTCTTTCGCCGTGGATTCGATGACATTTTAACAGATCAATACTTTAGAACGTTAGTCCACTGATTTCAATATCGATTAGTTGAGGTCACTTGAGGTTACGTAGAAATATGTTCAAACGTGAATGGGCCTAAATGGACTTCAATACCTAATGAGTTCACAGTGATTAATAACACGGTAAAAAAATTATGGCTAAGTCGTTATTGATGATTAGATGTAAATAATTTCTAATTTATAGTAAACACTGTAAGTAATAGCCCGGTAAAAACACGGTTTAGCTTCGTTATATCTAAATTAAATGCTTGGCAAAAATGATAGACAGGTAAATGATAGACACGATTGATAGACACGATTGATAGATACGACTGATAGACACGATTGATAGACACACTGCTATGTAAGCAAAATATTGGACAGTAAATGTTAGGTGCAAATGTTAGACACAAATACCTATCAGGAATGCAAGACGCAGACACAAACGACAGACGTTCTTGCTAGGCGCAAATGCTAGACACAAATGGAAAACACAAAGTTTGGACCGAACTACCAGGCGCAAATTCAAACGCAAATGCTGGACGCGAAGTCTAGATGTAAACACATGAATAACTGAAATACGCTGTTTGAAAATCAAAGACATTTGGTTGCCACCAATTCTCTCAAACTTACAATACCGTTAGCTAAAAAACATAACACCATAGCGAATTTTCCAACAAAATCTAAGCGACTGGCAATTTTCCGCGTATTTATCTACCATATCAAAGATGCCGCACCGTATACTATGAACGAGTAGAATGATCTACTACACGGAAGATGGAAGGCTCAATATGCGATTCGAACTATGGATGAATGCTCCCTCCACCCACCCACATTGCTCACCCAGCAGCGGTCAAGAAACTAGTGGCAAAACTAGAGAAAGGAACCGGTCACCTTAACCCAAACACCTATGCCTCACATATTCTCTAAAGGAGCTTTCTCTCATTACGAACGGAGAAGTGGTGATACAGCATACAGGCACGGTGCCACCAAATAAAGAGTGGGGGGCTGGAAAAATTTGGAGGGGCTGATAAATCAACAAAATTGTTCTCTTCAAAACACTTGTCTTTTCAAAATCATTGGGTGGCAGAAAGTGGGGGAGGTCTGAAGTCCCCCAATGGCGCCCATGCTTGGAATATGGTCATGACACCAGTTAAGACTATGCTACGATATAAATCTCTCACTCATAAAGCTTTTTGTTTGCATACACCAAGAACGGGTTACTAGGCAACGTATACTACATAATGACCTAGTACACTTTGAAGATGCATAGCCCTCTTGCAGGCAGACGCCTACAAATTGCTGAGACAATAGTATAGTAGTTCAGTAGCATCCTTCTCGAACAGATGATTTACAGACTAGATAAAGTCAAACAGATACTATTGCCTATGAATTCAAACAAGTGACAACTTTGCCTTAAAACCACAGTGAAAAGCATGACTCTCTACATTCGCAAAAAACATTAGCCCTCTGCATTGAGCATAAATCCTCAGAAGATATGACACCCACGTAGTTCGAGATCTTCACAAAACACTAAAATAGGCACAAAACCATTGAATGGTTGACTCTGGATCGAATGGAATTAATCACATAGTTCTGAAAGAGGTAGAAAAATCCACAGGCGACGAAGAGAGCCGGAGAGGTGACTATTTGTGTACCTTGATTGAATATACGTGATTTTACACTGAATTCATAGGCCTCGTTTTAGTATTTAGCCGCTTTTGAGATCGTGCTTTTGTAGCTGTTCTGCAAATCAGGGGTGAAGTTAGGCCGTTTGTTTTCATATCCCCTTTGTCTAGTTCTCAGTATTGATAGAAATTGAAGGGAATCAACATAATTTTTTCCAGTTTCAATTAATGATAAGATATAAACAAGAGAGTAGGAAAACAACTGGCCTATTTTCATCAATGAATTACAAAGCAGCTTCAAAAGCGCGTTCTCAAAAGCGGCTAAATACAAAAACGAAGCCTACAGGTTCAGTTTAAAAGAAACAATTCCAGCTAATTCTTTGGAACTCGTAACGTGCGGAAACGTACACCTTGAATGGAAAAGATAGACGCTAAAGACAAAAGCTACATTCTGATAAATAGACGGGTGAGCAGATACCAAGCTACCTACCTCACCAGAAAAAAAACTCATAGAAATCAGGAAAAAATGGGAAAAACAAGTTAGCAATATCTACTTACAATTCATAGTTTGACGTTGCCTCGCACTGAAACAATAAGCCTCAATTACACTCAGAATCATCATGTCTTCCTGTAGTATACTGGTATCTGAAACTTAAAGGAGCGGAAATTCGCGTTAAAACTTGGTCTATGTGGTATATGCCAAAGAAAGCTCACTATGGAAGAGTGTGATGTGGAAATAGCGAAGCAAAGGAATGTCTTCTTTTATAGACGCAGTGGGAGGTAAGCTTTTTCAAAGGGACTAAAATGCAAAATTTTGAGACCAGTACCCAGTGCAGCCTAAGAAAATGGTGGTTGCGGCTACTTTCACTGTCTTTTCATTAGAGAATAATCTACAACAGTTTAAATTTCAGGCAGATATTATGCAAAGGGGATTATGGCCGCCTGTCTTCCATTCACTGTGCCACTACCCTTTCATGATGCATTATAGGTACAATCCAATCAAAGGGATTACAAAATAAATCTAGTTTATCCTAGGTATTTAACTGTCCTTACTATAAGCTATTTATGTAAACTAGGACAGCTGAACGCCCTAGACTCCAAAAAGTCAGTATGGAATAGGTATGAAATTGATATGGAATTGGTGAGAGCTTCTAAGCAAAACGGTGACCTCAGAGCGTCTTGAAAAGCAGCTTTTCAAAACAGTTCAAAACAAAACAGTACCAGACGGTGAATACCACAGTAAGACTCTATTACCTGTTGACAATTGTGATCCATTGTTCATGTCCTTTTTTAATGTATTATCTTTCTTGCTCAAAGTATCACGCCGACCTGAAGAGTATGAATCCAACGCATCATCTTCACTCTTTGAACGTGCTGAAAAACGGACAAGACATACTTGTGTATAACGGACAGGACATAAAAGATGAAGCACCATGTAGTCTACTAATAAAAATTTATCCGTAAAGTTACCCAATTATACATAGAAAATCTTAGGCCTGTTCTCCATTGAATTAAGGTACCACCACATAGTGGCCAACATTCAAATGAAATTTTTTCCAGGGTTTTACATGGGATTTTGCACCAAATTTCAAGGATTTTCCATGGGATTTTCGGCTATGTTTTCGAGAAAATGATAATCACGTATAGATCTTCTGCTTGTACCCATCCACATTCTATCCTATGTTTTACCTGGAAATCCTTATCCGTTGTTTGAAAAAGAGGCTGCTTGCCACATGACACATGGTATGTAGCCCCCCCCTCCATTAACCTAATAGATCCTCCTCCTCTGCGTTACGGGAAAACAAAATTTAATAGCTCTGCAAGGCCAAATGTTGATACGCTGGAAATCTGCTTTAAAACATATCTTTTAGGCGTGGCTTGTACTTTCAGGGCTTTCCAGGGTACTTTTCCAGGGGCAAAGAAAATCCAGGGTTCTTCAGGGTCTAGAAGGGCTTGATGGCCACCCTGTACCAGTTTTGAACCAGAGTTTTAAGCATATTAGTATAATCAAAATGATGTCTTTGACGATAGAAAAAACTGCATAAGTGTCTATCTCGTATATAAAAAGTGAAATTTAAGCTGTGTTTCCACTTGTAACAGGCAACTTGTGAATCTGAGACAACATTAGCTTCGATATAACATTGGGTCCTACATAACTTTTAACCTGACATACCTATGGATGCACTATAACTTTGCAACATATAAAACTAAGGATCCGAACTGAAAGCTTATCATTTGTTGGAAAAATGTTTACCTATGCACAGGCTCTTCACCAGTACTAGTGAACAAGGGGCGCATTCGAAACGGAACAAAAGTGATCCGTTACAATGTAACCATAGACGCAATATAACCTACCTTTATTCAATCTTTTCGATGAGACAAGTCTCCTCATTGTTCTAGGACTGCTTACAAAATCCTGTAAGGAATAAGAAAACAATAACAGGCGTTGCGTAAACTCTTAATGTGCATATACTAATGAGGTACCACAAGGATCAGCTTTTGATCATATAGTTGTTACTGTGTTCATCTGCTTACAAATGGGAGGCATCTATTAGGTGCTTAGGTTCTTTTATCAGAACTGAGCAGATTATCTATGAATTTGCTTAGAATACTCGTTTTTCCGAAATCCATAGATTCACAGTGACGTAATATGAATATGGGTTCACTAGCTTCTCTACACTGCAAAATGCCCCCTTGTCGGGAAAGTAATTGCAGAGGGCATGGAGTGCAATGCCCCAAATGCAATACCTGATTCTCCCCCCTCCAACAGAATTATTGGCCCGGAAATACTGAAACATGATTCTTGCCCCTCAAGGTGATGGTACAGGGACATTTTGCCCAATAAAGGCCACTACTTCCAGTTATATGCTTGCCCACCCCCACAACACAAGATCCATTCCAACTCCATTCACCCTATGCGCCTTGTGTCACCATCCACAAAGTTCATTATGCACTTTGCTGGCAATGTTCAAAATCGCCTCCTGAGCGCCAAATGTAAGATAAAGTAAAGAACTTACATCACCAGTTTTCAATCGGGTAATATTGGGTTGCCATGGCGGTGTAGGCCGTAAACGTGTGAAAGACCAATGTTGCGCTTGTGGTGCTTGCTTCTTATGGGAATCATTCAATGCTGCATAGCCTTTCTTGATGCCCTGTTGAGAAATCAAGAAGACCGTTAGAAATACTACACTGGGGTGACGAGATATGTAGGACCACTAAGCTTTGTGGCGATAGGAGACATACAAAACAAAATTCAAATTTAAGATGTCACTAAAAATGAATGCAAAGTAAAATTTCATAATGAACAAAAATACATAGATCTTACTAATGGCTGAAGGGCAAATTTTTAGAAAACTGTTCATATGAGTCCCTTGTGCAAAACTTATACGGAAAATCTTTGCTAGAAACTTCGAAATTCTATTAACATTATCAATTATAATGTCTTCATCAGAATCATAAAGGATCCTGGGACACCTAAATAAAATTTTTCCGGTGACACTTCTTTGAGAGGAAAGTGCTCTATAATAAACCTTTGTGGCGATAAGAGATACACAAAACAAAATTTAAATTTAAGATATCACTAAAAATGTATACAAAATAAAATCCAAGATAATTCATAAGGAATTAAAAAACATTGAGCCTATTACTAGCCGACGGGAAAAAGTTGTTAGGAAATTGTTCATATGCGTCTTTTGTATTATTTCTGTGGAAAATCATTGCTAGCAACTTCGAAAGTTCATTAACATTTGTCAACTATAATATTCTCATTAGAATCATAACTTTTCCTGTGTCATTCCTTCAAAAGGAAAAGTACTATATAGACTTTTAAGACGGACAATTAACTCTTTACATGGTCCATGTCTAATGTACATAGTCTCACCAGGTAAGTCTCTATGTCTCAAGAATCTGTCCTACTATCTGCTTTTCTGAGAGTGTTGGGGTTAAATAGGGAGGAGGCTTATTGGGAGGGAGGGGGAGGGAGAGACTTATTGGTTTATTAAAAATTGGGGATTAACAGTAACCGTTTTTTAAGAAAAATCGGGAGGCTGCAGTTCTAAGTTTCCAAGCATTTCGAGGTAACAGTGTATTTCTCGAGTAGATGTTCTTTTTGTGAGAATAAGCTTGTAAGAAATATGAGGCCCACGCAAAAACGTGGCTTTATTGAAAAAACGCAAACTAATTTTGCCGAGAATTTGCTGACTCGAGAGTACCTGGGGGTACTTCGCCCCTTTTGTCTCCCAAATAACCGGTACTGCAGCGCAATAGAGCGTTCATGGTATATAGAACATACTCGAAATAGAAAAGACAACTTCACTGAAAGAAAAAAATACTTCAATAAAAGGGGAGAGAATAACAATTCATTTTTGATTTCCACTTCTTTTACTGAAAAGTCTTTGGTTTTAATAGGTGAAGCTGTCAAGGGGGAAGTATTTAATGAACCATATAGGAAATAAATTAACTTAAACATGAATAAGTGATTTAAAAGAAATTGACTACGTTGAAGGGGGAGGACAGTCTTTTTCATACATATAAGAACTTACATTAACAAATTGCAACCAAAACAATCTACTTTACAACAATACGAGGACGATACCAGGGGGTTGAAATTTCATGACTACCCACTGGTTTTTCGAAAAACTAATTTTAAATTTAAATAGACTCATAGGACCGTATTGAGATGAATCGTAACATCAGGATAACAAAACAGAGAACTGATCTCTATTATACTTTGAGATGTTTTAATAAAATCATAATTTGACACAAATCCTGTCTAATTTTTAGTTTGGCACAGCCGTTGACGCAATCGGATGTTTCGAACCCATTCTGGGACCCATCATCAATAATCAAGATATTCACGAAGAAACTTACATGAGCAAATTAGAAGTAAATTTCCTGTTACAAGAATATCTCATTGGTGGCTGAGTCTCGATATTCACAAATTTTTCTGATTTTGAGCCTAAAATTATTCGCAACTAATTGCTAAGCAACAAAAGTGTAAATCGCCTGAATATCAACGGAACATATCCAAACTTTGGAACATTGAAGTCTACCTCAATACAAAACAAAGCAAGAGCAGACCAGAAGAATTAATATTGCATCTATAATGCACAATTCAATCTGAAGCAGTATTACAACTTGAATACACAGAAATTCTAGAACCTTGACAAGCCAAATCAACTGCACTCTGTTTTATATGAACAATTTTATAAGAACACAAGCCTGAAATTTGGAGGAAAATTGAGAACAAAGCTGAGCTTGAAGCCTTGTCGTAAAACTTATTTCAGGAAAACGATGCAGAAACTTTCGACTAACAAATAGACATGAAGCGCCCTTTTCTTGTCAGCCAGAGGAGAATTGACAACCTTGAGGCCTTTTCCCTTTGATTTTCGCAAAATAGTTGCTCCTAGCGAAACTAGATGCTGTGCTAACATTGTATATTCATAATTGTTTATAAAATTTTTCAATAAACAAAATTAACATGCAAGAGAGATCATCGTGGTTGTAACATTTGGCTCTCAATCAATCAAAACATCCAATGCTGTCTCGTAAATTGGCCTCAAAATTTGGGGAAAGTTAAGAACGGCCAGGCCTGAACTTCGATTTTACTGGTTCTATTTACAAAAAAGTGTGGATGAACTAGGAAAACAAAAAGGGTATTTTTTAAAGAATTACTGTAAGGCGTATAGTCCAGTGGCCAATGCGCAAATGAATCAGAGATTTGTTGGATTTGGTTTTCGAAACATTCATTTATTGCTTGATATGAAATTTCTTACTCACAATACCACGAAAGCATCCGAGAAAATCTGAAAGAATCCGAGAGAGTCCGAGATAATCGAAAACAGAGCCTCTTTTAAGCAAAACCAACTACTGGGGAAAATCTTAGTTTGGGGTCCAAGCCAGTACATAGAAAAAATAGCGCCATTGTTATAATAACTTTGAATAAAATGTATATGACGTAACAGAAATTTTAACATGCAAAACCATCTTAAGTGTTCAAATTGAGGTCCACACTTTTGAAAAAGTTACTTATAGCAATCATAAAC
>WIPJ01067643.1:76816-111880 GCA_018155075.1 Cassiopea andromeda | reverse complement strand
GAAAATAAAAATATTAAAAGCACGTGTTTGAGTGGCATGTGTATCAGGCTCGCAGATTGAATTGAATTGATCAATTCCTAGTAATCGAGGTCAAAAGGCGAAACTGAGGCTCTTGAGGGCAGTCAAAGCTTCGAGAGAAGAGACGGGAGAAACTTGTCCCAGTCGCAGACCCTTGCACAAAGTTGAAAGAACAATGGAAATGAAAGCAACAAAACAAATCATGGTACATAATGTGAAAAGGGCCCCTAACTACTGGGGCAAAATTAGAATTTTTTGCTTCACTACTGGGCCAGATGAAGGGCCTACTGGGGCAGAAACCCCACTAGTTGCAATGTTAAAAGAGGCCCTGATCGAAAAGGATCTGAGACTTTGAGTGAATCCAAAAGAGCCTGTGAGAACCTGAACGGCATGACGCACGGAATGCCAAACAAAGCATGTAACAGAAATTACTAAAGCTGAACACCGTAGAGAACACCACAAAGAAACGAGGAGAGAAAGTGAAAAGTTTGATATCCTTGGTCATAGCGAATAAAAAACGAAAGCAAAGATTATGCAAAAAACGTTTTGAAAGCAAAATACTGCAAAGCACGTGCTACTGGCATGCACAGGCACACAAATAGCTGCAAGGAATTATATAAGAAACTCAGAGATGGCACGAAAATAGGTAAGGAATGTTTTGCGGAGGTTTCTTTGTTCATTATTTATAAATTACGGGTCTATTTGGACGTAATTAAAACAAACTGCTGGGATATTTTATCAAAAGTATTCAGCAATCTTGAATAAACAAAGGGCTAAACGAAAAAACACGGACATCAGACAGGTTTGTCATTAAAACTTTATAAGTGGGTTTTCCCCCAGGAAAAAACGAGGAGATTAATTAGCTCAACCTGCCGCAATTGACGAAAATATTGCTGGGATAATTGGGCAAGGAAAAGAAACAGATAGGATTTACTATATGATTGAAGCGCCACATAGCTTAGTTTCTGCACTAAGCGTGTAGAGGAATTCAAACAACCTTTGCTTGAAAACTAATTAGAATTAACACTAAAGCTAATAATTTCGTTGAACAATGTTTCGACGATTTTTACTCCTAAAATGATAACGAAGCTAAAGGAGAAACTGTTGCCGGAAGCACCACATAACCCCCCAAGCAGTCTCGCCCCCCTAATTGTTTGTATATGTAATATAAGGACAGGAGAAGATCTGTGAGACGATTAAAGAGAAAACCTGAAGGAGGCCTTATTACCAAATTATCAATAAAATTTAAGTCAAGGAGTGAAAAACAACCTGAAAACGAGAGACAGGAAGGCCTTATGATAAATAATGACTTGTGAGTATAACACGTGATGACTAATTATTGGTGATAATGACGCGGGGGAGGAGAAGGAAGTTCGTCTTGTTAACTATGGGAAGTATGATCATTGTTATTATGTGAAGTTTGAGATTGGGGGTGCGAAAGCTGAATTGCAATCGTGAAATAACAAAACAACAAATAATGACATAAAAAACTTAGAGAAATGACGATGACGTTGATGGTTATGATGATGATGATGCTGATGATGATGATGATGATGCTGATGATGATGATGATGGGTGATGATGTTGATAATGATGATGATGGGTGATGATGTTGATAATGATCATGATATTGTCGGGTGTAGTCAACCTCTATGGTCAGTCATACTTTTTTAAAAAGAATATTGTTTACGACTACTGAAGCCCAAATTTGCTGAAATTGAAGAATAACTTCAAACCATTGCACACTTCAAGCTTCATTAAGATTTAAATGTGAATACCAAACATATTGTCCTATTCTGTGTCCTGTTTTGTCTTTATGATGAATAAGTACACGAACAAAGACTGGACTTTTTCCCAGGGCCGCGAGGGAATTCAGAGGCTCTAGGGGAAAAGAGAAGGGTGTTGCCCCCTGCGAGCGAAACGAGCAGAACATTTGCAGGGTCTAAAACACAACTTTGGAAGATTGCTGCTAGTCTACTTAATCAGGCCCCCCGAACTTGGCGCATTGGATCTTATTTGCCCCTACCCGCTTCTCAGCAGCCCTGTTTATTCCCCTTTTATTTTTAGATGAATCTTCACCTGTTGTCGCCTAACAATACAACATTAATGTGAGGCTCAAAATCAAAAACAACCTAAGAATACTGAATCTCAGAAAACACTACAGGATTTTCTCGAATAGAAGCCGCCTCGAATAAAAGCCGCAGTTTTGACGAAAAAATATTTAAAGCCGCCCTCAAATAGAAGCTGCGTTTAGGAACAATATGGAGTAGCCTCCTTAAACACTTTCTTGACCACTTTCTTTTGCCAGTTTCTGCCATTGCAACAACTCCAAGAAGTTTCAAAAACTAACAAATTTCAATTTCAAATACTTTACGCAATTTTAAGTAAATTCAAATGCAATGTAGCAGGTTAACGAATGAAAAAGTGAGTAAAGCCGCCCTCGAATACGAGCCGCGGCTTCTATTTGAGAAAATACGGTATGTGCACTTGTAAATTCAAAATGTCCATTCGAACTTTGCAAAATCCACAAATTCTACTTTGAATGTTAATGAAAGAAGAAAAGCTACTGAAAGGAGTAGCAATCATGAAAGCTACTTTTAAGCCATGATTCTGAAGCTCGCTCGCCAAAAAGCGATGAATTTGAAACCATGACTTTCCTGAATATTATATCCAAATCCATAAATCCTTAAAGACAACAATAGAGCGTTGGCGAAATAATGACGAATGTCGATATGTGTGAGGTGATTCGGTAAACATGGGGCTGGATTACAGCTGACTGTATATAGTATTGTCGATTGGGTATTATGCAGAAATACGTTTAATCATCTGTGAAATACAACAATAACCAGCGAATTAGTCTCAAAATCCTATTATATCATCCACTCTAATCGTTTTACACATATTTCTATCTATACAACTATTTTTTATGAAAAATACTTAATTCAACATTAATTTGACTTTACCTCAATATTCCTAATGTTTTGGGTTTTGAAACTTAGATTATTCGTAAGCAATTCCTTATTCCCAAAGGTGTAGGTTCGATTGAAAATCAAAGAAATATATGCCTCTTTATTGATGCCTTACTTCATAATCAAGCATAACAGATATGGAAAAGAATAGTAAATATTCTATAAATAGTGTAAAATTTAATCAACAAGCAGTATTACAACTAGAAGATGCAAAAGTTGTATGTTTTAATAAAGCTTGCGCCTTGCATTATAATAAACGTATTCTTAATTTCAGCGATTCTGAGCCTTTATATTCTGATAAACTTTATTCTTGTAAAAAAAGTGTGTACATAATGAAGTGCTACGTGAAAGAGACAATTAATGATAAAAACAGACCAGGCATCCAAGACAAGCTGCTAATCCAAATTTTCTCGGTAAGTCCTCGTAATCGTCATCACAAGTGCTGTCGAGATCTCCATGATGGACTGGCTTCATTTCTACTTCCCTTGTTTTAACGCAGTTCAGAGCAAAGACGTCGAAACGACGTGAATAATTCAAGACGACGTTAGTACGTCAAAAAACGAACCGATGAAGACACAAGTCACTTCAAATAATTCCGATACCTGTCCATTAGCTGGGTCACAAGCTGCTGCCACATTCCATCGAGTTCAGATTGGACTAGCTGTTCAAAATAGGCGCAAATTGCCAACAAAACCAGCCCACGTATCAAATGATCGACGCTATTGTCTGAGCGCCGTTTTTGGATCGGTGACGTCATTTCAGGAAGGTGGAAACGCTTATCGTTATCACTTAACTGTGGTTGGAAACGTTCACAGGTTACGCTGATACTACCAGTAATGAGAAAAGGCAGCAAGTCAAATGTCTGTTAATAGCAGGGGATTCCACACCGATATAGTGTTGTTGATTTCCACGGAATATTGTCCGACCTTTGGAGCATTGCCCTCACATAAATGTAAATTTAAGACCACAAGGCAGACACGAGGATAGTTAAAATATTCTACGACATTTTCATATAAATAAAGGTTGATGTAGTGCTTAAGGAAAGGGTAACTCGAGTCAGAGTGCAGCCTCAAGGACGAAAGAAGAACTAACAATTGGGGGGAGCACGTCCTGATGATCCCCAAAAACTGAAAGAGAGGTACTTTCAACCTGGGAAACGACACACCAAAATTAAGGCCTAAATTCTTCATTGCAGTACTAAAGGTTCCTTACTAGTTCCTTGATCTCCACTGCATGTTTATGTATACTAGACAGTAGGCATGGAAAGTTTGAAAGGAAACCTCGATATGACGTACTGGCTACATGGATTACACCCAGAATGTGACAGCAATGAATTGAAGGGTTTCATTATTCTTGATTGTTGGCTGTGTCTCTAGCATTACAATGTCCATGGAGGTAGTAATTGGGGAGGGGGTCAAGGGCACGAGCCCCCACTTTTCAAAAATTTACATACAAAATGCCCCTTTTCAGGTTACATAGTCCCCTTGTGTCCATGTCAGGGTGCCCCCTGAATGCCTGTGTTCCTCCTGTTTGAATACTTCCTACGTCAATTGCAATGCCCTAAAACATTTTTGGTCCCGAAATTGAGCCTGAAATCTTCATAAATTTTCCAAACTTCTACTGAAATAACCTCACTAAAATCTTAAACATTATGAATGTAATAATGACGTAATATCAACTTTTGGCAACAAAAACACAATTCTGGAAATTGAGCCTTGTGCTTTTCATAAGATTTTCATAAGATTTTGGCCATTTTGAGCCTCGTTTTCTTATAAACTGTTTTCTTATAAAACAATGAGTAGTGGTTTCCTATAAAACATGTGAACTGAAATATTGAAAAATAATGGAACGCGGTTCTGCATCCTGGTCCCTGCACATACACCGGGCACTTGGAGATTTTCCTTACCGGACGCGTAGATGAGTGTACGATTATACAATACATAGTGGTTATTCATGTGGCCTTGAACACGATTTTCCTGACCAAGCAATTTCACTTCCTTTTTTTATTATGCTACCATCCTACACAAAAAACACCCTCTTTGTACGGAACGTGAATATGTATATATAACAAGCTGCCAACCGGGAGAAAAACTTCTCTCAAGGTATTTATGTATGATATAGGTCGATGCGAAACGTAGAACAGAAAACAAACATTCCATAAGCTAAGGCAGGCCTTATACAAAGATATGACACAAAGATAGATCTATGGCAGTGTTCGCTACGTGATTACGCTAAAACGTAAACAATGGAAAGAACGCATCCTATATCTACAAACCCATTATTGAGATAAAGAGCGATTGACCATAAAACGAAGTACATTCTTGGAATTCAGGAATATCAAATGAGAAACCACTAATTGGAAACAATAAGAACAATGTGCAAAAGTTCTGCCTAGGCCAGAACGTGACTGCAGCAAAAAGACCCTGAAGAACTCAGGGAGTAGCAGGCGCACAACTAAGTATTTCGAGGGTAGGGGCCTAATCCGCGAAAAGGGATACGCTAAAACGTTTGAAAGAAGATACGACCTTTGAATTATGTTTTATAGATTCAGAAACGGAGGAAATAGTGTAGGAAGCTTACTGGTATGGTTGTTTCGGATGTCTATTCATCCTCATTGCAATCTCTTTTCAAGGAAACCAAGGAAAACTGGGGGGCAGGGGTGAAGCCCCCAGAAAAAATGTGAAACTATGCCTTTTCAATCTAAGAAAAACGCCCTTTTTGATACAAAGGAAACTGCACAAAGGGCACTTTCGGTCTTCTGCTGAAAAAGGGCTGGAATCCAGACCTCAAGGGCCCCGCTAGTTGCGCGCCTGGAACAGGGCCGAAATCAATGTGTCCTAATCATTTGTACAAAAGATTCCAAACCTCAAAAAAATATTTCGTGTGGCCAACAGGGGTTATCCCCGGTGCTCCGCCCCCCGAAGACCTAGCACGCCTTTGGTTTGGGCGAAAAACAAGGATGTAGGGAGTAATCCTATAAAGTTGTAGATCTGACTTGCTTTTCATTACCTATCTTTTCTCACAGATAGAGCTTACTGGTGAACTCGCTTTAATGCGTTTTAAATCAGGCACAGCTCAACAGGAATCACGCGCCTTCACGTTTTGACAGAACACAACAACACCAGCTTTGTAAGTCCAATTGCTCAAACCAACAGATTTCCTATAAGGCATGACCTTTTCAATGTAATTAACCAGTTCCACTGTACTGAAGCTTAGTCCATCAATTGTCTATCGCATCATCCTTATAAAAATCAAGGTAGGCAAAAACCAGTACTGGCAACAATACAGTTAGCCGCAATCTTTTCGAACTCACGTTGGGCGTGAATATGCATGTCCACATAACAACTGGAAAACGTACCTTTTTAGAAAAGAAAGTAGCTTATAAGATAGAATTCGACTGCCTAAAAAATTAAGAAAGCTGAATATTGGGTTCTTAAGACCAAAGAAAGCCTACACCTCGACATGAATTGAATATCCCAATTGTATACGCAACAATGTTCTTTTTTTTAGTAACTAATGTCTGGGAGAGGCCATAGGGCATATAACAAAGCCCCGAAAAGGAAAAACTGAGAGAAAGGGGGAAGTTTAAGTAAAAAGGGAGACAAGATCAAGTTTGTTGATGATATATTTGAAAGATGACAAATTGTAGGATTCAGGGAAAGTAGTGAGTGGCAATGAGTTCCACAGGTGAGAAGCTCTTCGAATGAAAGATGATTTGTGAGCTAGAGTTCGTGGATTAGGAGTGTAACTTGGAAAGGGTGTGAATGGGTAGAGCTTCTGGTGGTTCGAACATGTCTCATTGCATCAGGAATAATATTCCTGATTTCCTGAGAGCAATGTCCGTGAAAATAGCGGTAGAAGGTGGAAAGATCTGCAACAAGACGACGATGAGAGACTGTAGAGAATTGGTGAGGCTTGGATTGTTGATGAGATGGATAGCTTTAGACTGGACCCTGTCAACAAGATGGAGAAAAGAAAGTTCTACGTGTAACTGGGCATTTTAAAAGAATTTTTCACTCGTGGGGCATTTGAGAAAAGAGCACTTTAGATAAATGCAGAATCTACAAATCCATAAGCTTTTAAAAGACGACAAAACTTATTTCTAGTTTATAGCTTAAGTATCCGCCTAGAACTTTGTAAAAGAAAAGAGAAATCACCTATGGACGCAGCAGTTCCAGGGAACATTAACTGAGATTTGGAGCTTGTTCAATGGAGACTAAGCATGCTTCACCCACAAATTTTTCAAATAAGGCAAAGATAAAGACGTCGCTGAATATCAGGGCACTTAAGTGATGGGGCGAACATGTTCCACTGGTGGGGCGAACATGTTCCACTGGTGGGGCAAACATGTTCCACTGGTGGGGCAAATAAAATGCTAATGGGGAATTTCCCCACCACTTAATATGTCAAAAAATGCCCTAACGTGTAATGTCATTCTTTTTTTAACAGACTAGATTCTACTATTGACTAAGATTTATCATCTTTGGGATGTACCATCAACTCATTACGTTTTACTTTAATGAAAAAAACATTGAAATGCAAAAGATTTTTGCTAAGTTTTGATAGTGAAGTCGTGAAACAATATTAGAACGTTTTTAATACTGGAGCACAAAAAATCTCTTATAAATAAACTGGTAGCCCATTCTCAAAATAAAAAAACTCATTGAATGCAATTCTATTCATAATCCACACTTCATGTTGACAAAACCCCTCAAAATTTCTGGATTTAGTATGCAAGTGTGTGCTCAGTGAAAAATCTGTCACTAATTCACACAGATTGGGCTATACTGGACATGCTTACATACACTATTGATTGTGATTAATGATGATGATGATGATGATGATGATGATGATGATGATGATGATGATGATGATGATGATGATGATGATGATTATGATGATTATGATGATGATGATTATGGTGATGATGATGATTATGGTGATGATGTTGATTATGATGATGACTATTATTATTATGATGATGATGAGCTAGCCCATGGTTGGAGACCTCCACGTGGTGGCAAGCGGGCACAGAGAAACAGCTGCCCTTAAGTTGATAGTGGTTTATATCGCAGAGATTCAGAACTAGGGCAGATGTTGATGACCTGTGGCACTGTCCAACCAGGCCCCTTCAGTGAAAAGCAGACTCAATGGCTCACGCTACCGCTCTGCCTAGTAACTGTTGGGGTAAAAGAGTGGATTGAGTGTAGCCGACTCGATCACCTCTTTTAAACAACTGACAGGCGAAAACAGACCCCAGGGTCAGTCCTAGGCCCTCTGTGGGGGGTGAAATGGGAATGACGAGGATAATGATGATAGTCATGATGATGATGATAGCTTCAAGGTTGGAGACTTTCACGCGGTGGTAAGTGAGCATCAGCAGAATGCCAAAAGACTATTGAGTGGGAAGGGGATGCAGCAGAATAAATCTACCTACAGGCTACTAAATCTTCCAGAATTACCGACAAGCGATGATCACAACGCCAGCCTTTACCAAGCTAAAAAACTACCCACAAGCCAAATGATTACTGACGGCTTCGGTAAAAGGTGGTGTGTGACCCCCACATCACGCGCTTCGGCACAAACCCTGACGGACACAGAAAGACAACTGCCCGATGTTGATAGCGATTCATTTAGCAAAGGTTCAGTAAAGATTCAGATGTTGATGACCTGTGGCAATCTGTCAAACCAGCCCCATCAGCGACGATCAGATTCAATCGCTCACAACGATCAGCGACGATCAGACTCAATCGCTCACACTGCCATTCTGGCTAGTGGCTGTTGGGGAAACAGAGTGCAGCTGACTGTAAGTCAGGGATGCCCAAACTACACTCAAGTGCGAAATATAATGCAGTTACTATAGACCCACATAAAATTCTGAAAACGTAGTTGTATGTCATGTCTGTCTCTATTGTCCATTTCTTGCAAACGTTGAAGAAATGTCTAAAGTACGGCATCACTGTTACCATTGAGGGAAATAGAGAGTTTACGCAACACCACGCGTCTGCTCATGACGAGCCAAAGGAGTCTAGAAACTAGCGCGATATTCAGATTCGCGCCAATGTTTGCGAGAGGCTGGCGTGACCGCGCTCATTTCTAGACTTCTTTGGCTCGTCGTCAGCAGGCGCGTCGTGTTGCGTAAACTCTCTAATGTTATTGACATCACATACGTAGGCGAGCTAGAAATCCACACAGTATTAATGTATCATTGTGACGCCTATAGTGTGTGGCCAGGCCCGTTGCATATTGTTCTGTATTTGGACTTTACCGCAAAAACTTTGGGCACCCCTGCTTTAAGTAAACAGCACGTAATCCACTGAACAAAAGTATCAGTCCTAAGCCCAATTAGGGATGCGACGGGGGAGATGGTCAACATAATTATTGTCATAATCATTGTCATAATCATCATCGCGATGATTGAGATGGTACCTTTGATTTTTCAAACTCCATGTATAATATATCGCTAAATACTGCAGTGCAAATATCACTTAAAAGGCAATCTGTACTTGGCTGGTTTACAAATAATTTAATAAAAAACAAAAGAGCTATAGTTTATACAATGCTGTGTCAGTAAGAGAGGAGTTCTGGGTCAGTCCATGGTTTGTTTCTCATGCAAAACATGTATACGTGTACGTATGATGATTGTTGTCATTTTAAGTGTTATATAGCTGAGGTGAGAATTTCCAAGGCCTAGCTCTTTGCACATGTCAAAAAATTATTTACCTATCAACTTTCTTAGGTCTAGAACGATCCAATTCAATACTTTTCGTTAATTACTGAGTAATCACGCAGTACACTCTTCCAAAGCACGTTTTTACAAAAAAACCTTCTAACAAACTCCTTTATTCTGGACAAGGTAACCATCGCATTGTTTTCTGCATGCCATATTTAGTTCAGCTCAGTTTTAAATTTGCTATGATATTACCATAGTTGCCAAGTTTCGGAAAATCAAATGCTGGAGAGCATAAGAATGCTGCGTAGCGGCAATGAATAACTACGAAGGAGCTAACTTCGGCGTGTCCCAAAAAGTGTTCACCATAAAATGCAGGTCAAGGACGAGAACAGAAAACTATTTGGCAGTTTATAATCCGTGGAAGCTCTGAGGGAGACCTGCAAACTTCAATGAATATTTCATTGCTCAACTCATGCATCACAAAATGCTGGAGATTTTCCCAGATTTTGCTGTTGTTGGAGCTCGGTTTGAGACAAGCTGGAAATGCTAGAGTCTCCAGCAGAATGCAGAGGACGCTTGGCAACTATCTATTACTAAACTCAGTAAACGTCACTATCCTGATCTTAAATTGCAATTCATATATAAATCGCCTAAATGCCTGTAATCTTTATTCAAATACAAGAACCTCTTCCCATCCCTTGCATGCTCTAATGTTAACTGTGCGTGCTATCCCCATTGACAAGGTACCCATTGAACTGCGATGAAGGGAAGGGGGTCATGCTGAGAATCCGGGCAATGCATGGGTCTGGTCAAAGGAATGAGAATGGATGTGGCCAACTTAGGATTGAACAATGACAGCAAGCAAAACAACTCCTATCTTATCGTTGGCCAAAAGTGCAAACAGGATACAAACAACCCTAAGGCAAACATGCCAAAATGTCATACGTGAAAAGCACATGCAAAGAGACGCAAGCCAAAACGCATTCAACAACTCTATTTCGGTGAAAAGTTAAAGACATGCTAAATTACGTCGGTGCTTAATGTCCCTCACATGTTCACCGAAAAATTCAAACTGCTCACGTGTGGATTAAATAAAATGCTTCATATTCCCAAAACGACCATAATTAGTACTTTAATGTCTCTGTGAGTTAAAGATAGTACACTAACTATGTTGCTAAATGAGTTCAAAATGCTAACGCTCTTTATCTCGCACGTTTTGAATAAAAACAAAGCTTGCGCCAGCTACCTAAAATTCCTTCACTTTTGGATAATTCTCCTAAATAAGTATTCCAAGAATACTTCACCCAACAACATAAAGATACAGTTTTAAGTAATGTCAATGCCAGTAGTACTTTTCAAGATGAAAATAATAAACTTCAAAATTTTGACGCATTTTAGTCACTTTCCTTTAGAGGAATGGATTTTTTTAAGTCTTATGGGTTTGCAAAATCTTATACTAACTTTTATTGCTGGTGCTTTTGCAGCAAGGAAAGCAACTATAAATAATAATAAAAAATCAAAAACAAACTATAAACACAACATATAGTATACTTCAACACTATAAAAAGCAATAGATAAAAGCTAAAAATAAGGAATAATGACAAACAATGACAGGCTCTGGTTGAATGAAAGGCAAATAGTAAGACAGTATGAACAACTTATATAATTAAAACAGGGTCAGAATTTTACATGAAGAAGTGGGGAAGTTTGTTCTTCATCGAAAAGAAAACTGTTTTCAAAATTTTGACAAAAAACTCTTGAGAGCAGCGGCGTGCCGAAGGTAGGTGAGTATGGGAAGGTGAAGCAGAAGATATTTATGAACAGGCTCCTGAATCTAACAGAACTACCGAGAAGCGATGGCCACAACAATAGTTTTTACCGAATGGCCAACGCCACAAACGGCTTTGGCAAAAAGGTGGAGTGTGCGACACCCCCCCCCCCACATCTCCTAATTCGGCATGCCCCTGCTTGAGAGGTGTAGTTAGGACTTTGTCTTTAACATAAGCGTTACCTGAGACACTTTGAGAATTATACAAGAGATCAATCCCCTTGGGGGAGATGGGTGGGAGGTAGATAAGTTATAAAAGCCAAACTCACGTCAGTCACAGTGACATCATCACGAACAGTGGGGACATCAGGTTGATGTTTTCGGAATGAAGGTCTTTGAACGGGGCCTGTTGAACCTGTGCTGTAACTTCGAATAATTTGTTCCGTGGGCTCATTACCCCATCTGGGCATGGATTGAATCTCGCGCCTTTTCGCGCTCTCTGTCCGCTCCAACGTTACAGTTTTCGATGATTGCGGCACCTCGCAGGCGCAACGGTCTCCTAGTAACTGCTTCAGTGACGTCATCCAGGAGTCCTTCTCACGTGGCGTGCTCATCATTAGTCGCCAGTTCTTTCCATTTACTACAAGAAAAATCAAACACCATGAATAATCCTAAAAGTGCATAAACATATTGAAATCTTGATTCGATTAACTTGACTCGAAAAATTTGGGGGCTATATATGCATGACGTCAAACAACCCCTTTTTCTGTTGGGACAGTCCTGCGATGTCTGTCAAAAGTACCTGGAACGCCGATACAATTTCGAGAATTTTGTACCCCCGTCATATTTCCGTGGCATTAACGAGGATGTAAACCCCCGTTCCCCCCTCATACAATGCTGAATCGGTAGTTAGGACCCTTAGCTATGTGGAAAAGCATCACTTTACCCAAACCTATTAGTCATATGCCTTTCAAAAAACATTGTTCTACGGGAGAGGGGATTTTGTACTTCTTCTATAGCATAAATCACAGGAAGGGTTCCAAGACATTTGGCAGACATTGTTGCTCTTTAAACCCAAAATATCTAAAATTCATTGGCTCTCTGCAAACGAGGAAGATCTCCATTCGACTATAAACTAGTTTTGAAAGCACAAATGGAAGACCACTGCATTGCCTTACTTGCTGAGCCTCAATATTTTAAAATTTCTTCTTTTTTGGGCCTAGATTATTCTTAAAACTTTGAAAAACATTGGCTGTAATTTTTCGTTCGCATTAATCTTAGTGAGAGAAAGTATCAAAGCATACAAACCTCTCAGTTCAACAGCATTGAAAAATTCTTCAGTATCCTCAATATTCTTGGCACAAATATCTTTCAATTTATGCCGCTCCTATTCAGAAGGAAAACAACAGTACTGTGAGGACTCTAGGCCATAACTTACACATAAACTTTGCTGGCTTTTTATGATGTAAGTAGATACCACTTTCTTTACAAGAAACAAGCATATAAGAATTATTGGGCCTAAATTAGGAAAAAAGCATAACAAAGACGAAACAAAGGAAGGTTGAACTTCAAAAGCAAATTCTAAAAATCTCTCCTTCGAAGAAAATTTTTAGACTGTACAAACAAAGAAAAAACACCAGTCGTTTTTCTCATGCAGTATCGCATAACATAATATCTAAGTGCGAAGAGATATTGAGTAATGAAATGATTTCGAAATACAAGTTTTCGTTTAATTCCCTCAGGAATCCATCTGCGCCTTCGCACATGGCTGGCCACTTACCAAACAGAACCATCCGATTTCTCTAAATGCTTTATGCTTGCTGGGTCTAATGAATTAGCATCAAATCTCAAATATCAGTTAAAGATAAATGAATCTATGAAAGGGAATCTACCTCAAAACAGTAGCTATCGAGCTGGATGCTAACAAATAGGACTACAAGCTCCTCAGGGAACAAACAAAAGTAGCGCTCCTTGCGTTCCTGTAATGGAAATGAGATCTGGGATTCATAAAGAGATTCAAAATTCATACCGAGGCTCAGATTGATAATGAGACTAGGAACTGACAATGAAACTCAGAATTGATAATAAGACTCAGAAATCATAAAGAGACTTAGAAATCGTAAGACTCAGAGTTCACAAGGAGACTCAGAATCATAATGAGGCTCATAATGCACAATGTTCAGTGTTTCCAATCTCTTTCCTATACAACAAGGATGATACTAAAAGGAAGCCAGATTTAAAAGCAAGAGGAAGCAAAGATTCTGCAAGATAACTCACCACATCCTCTTTTTCCACAAAGACTTGAGTCATCAGGACAATATTCCCCAATGAGGTAATTGGCTTAAAAAAGAGAAGTGTTTTTGAATGATACTTTCTGATGCGAGTGACGGATCAAGACAATGAATACTGGAGGCTACGATTATTAGGGGTCGTGATCAAGGTGATCGTCTATACAGCAATAATGATAATAACTAATATTGAACGCTAATGATACTATGAATATATATATATATATATATATATATATATATATATATATATATATATATATATATATATATATATATATTGGTCTTGATGGTGGTGATGATGATGGTAATAGTTATGATGATAGTGATGATGATGAAGATGGTGGTAGCAGCAGAGTTGATCTACTAAATTATTAGCAGGCAAATCCATTGACCCATAGAAGAATTCGCAAATGTGTAAAATTAGGGGTGAAATATTGAAAAAGAAGAAGAATGATTATTGCGAATGAACATAGTAAATCAAAACAAGAGCAGCAAGATATTTACCTCTCCTTCCCAGCCTTCGATTCTCCCAGTTAACATTTCAAGTTCCATTTCTTTGCGTTTTCGAATCTCACTGCAACCCAACTGCAAAAAATCAAAAGAAGAATTGCCAAGCTGTTCGCGCAATTAATTCTGATCGAAAAATTAACAATTTCTTTTGAAATGAAAATAAGAATGGGAAAAACGTCCTATTTAGATTCAACAACTTCTGCCGGCGGTAATTTGATATAGGATTCAAGAGAATGTAAGAAACGTTTTGTTATAAACAAGAAAGAAGCACCGTACATGGGTGCTGCTACTTTTTCACAATAAAAACAAGCCAAAAAGATCTCTGAACGACAAAATGATGTCATATTGGAAGTGGCAACAGAAAGAGAGCAGGAAGGGTATTGACCATAGTAATAATTTTCATGCTATTGAGATTGTATGGAGACGGGAAATGCAAATAGACGGGGGTTGGGTATTTCAAAGTATACATGTATCTAACACGGGGTCATTCACGGAGTACGAAAGCAAAAATTCTAAATGCTTCTTTGTAAAGAAGACCATTTTACAAGCGGCCTAGTACTAAATTTCAGACAAATGGGGTATTGAAATTTTTACTTGGTTCAACGTGAAGCTAAATCAAAACAATGTGAAAATGACATTGCTTTATATTTTTCTTTGCACTGACGTATTTTGTTTGTTATTATAGTCTGCTACATTCACATTTTGTTTACACGTTTTTTTTCTATGAGAAAACCATCATTTTGCCTGAGCCTTAATTTTCTTAACTTTTCCCAAATTTGAGCCTGATATTTTCTTGGGAGTTTTCTTTACTTTTACTGAAATAAACTAGCTAAAATGGTTTACACTTTCGTTATTATTATTGTATACTTGCATTTGAACTCCATCTTTAACATTTTGAATGCAATAACGACGAAATATCGATTTTTGGCCAATAAAAACACTACATTTTGGAAATTGAGCCTCGTGATTTTCTTTAGATTTTTCTTAAAATTTTGACCATTTGAGCCTCAGTTTCTTATAAACTTTTTCTTATAAAAAAACGTGTATGTTTTCACCACAATTTCGTTCGCTAAATTAAGAAACTTTTAAGACACTTTTAGGCCTAAAATGTGGTCAAAAATTAAGAAACTTTTACCTCTAGGCCTTGAGCTAGGTTTCTCAAAAATATAACGTGTGGCAGATTACAATTCTAGTATGAGGACAAACTCACAGCAATGATTTGGTAAGCCTGCGCTGCTTTCTTGATGTCCAAAAAGTCAAAATGATCATGCTGAAAGAAAAAATAATGTTAAAGAATTTTGTTTTTTTACTCGTAGCCAGGAATGCGTATCTGTGAGCAGAGTCGCCGAGATGGGACGGCGGAGGAGGCAAACTATTCCAGCGCCCTAAGGTCAAGGTGCCTCATAACTCCAAATGCTTCAAGGTATGGGGGACTCATGGAGAAAAACCAAAAGTAATTTCCTGCGATTAATACCAAGGCTTCCCTCGCAAGGGACTCGTCTTTCACTCGAGTCCCAGGCCCCTAAAATCTCTCGGCGGCTCTGTCTGTGAAAGCACTGTTTGATGCTGGAAGAGAAAGATCTAGATAAAAATGCGGACACTTTGTGAACCAGTAGAGCTACTAAGATACAGGCTAGTTGATGATAATATGCCCTCCGCGAATAAACGTCAATGAACGAATTATCCATATTTTACCAAATAAATTTTTTAAGAATACAATCAATAAGAATACGAAGACTCAAAATATTTCAAGAATACACGGTTTTTTATAAGAAACCACTTTATAAGCAACCTAGTTCTAGACAGCCTAAAATTTAAGAAACTTTTAGAATTACAAGGAAAGTGCTAAGAAACTTTAGACAAATAGCACATTGAAATCGTTACCTGGTTCAACGTAAAGCTGCACCAAAACAATGTGAATATGACATTGCATTAGAATTTAACTCGTACTGACGCATTTTGTTTGTTAGAGGGCAAAAAGTTTGCTACATTCACCAGCTCACAGCAATCTAGTTCGCTAAATTAAGAAACTTTTAAGAAACTTTTAGAAATAAAATGTGGCTAAAATTAAGAAACTTTTTGTACTAGGCAGTGAGCTGGGTTTCTTATAAAAAAACACGAAATCTAAATATAATGCAAGACTAAAGCGTCATCAACAAATTGATTTTTGCATATTTGAGCTTATTTTAGAAAACAAAACAAATGTAAATTTCCCTGCTTTTTGGCCAAGTTTTGAACGACAGCTACCAAATCGGCTATTCTCTTTTGTTCTTTATTTTGCATTTATGACGAAGCAGGAAATCAACAAAAATTTCAATGTTTTCCTTTCCATTTCAGGCAACTTAAACATGAATCTGAATATCAATTCAATTTTCAGCGATAAATTAGGTATTTCTTAATAAAGATTTTTTATACACCTTTAATCAATACAATAAGAAATTTTTACAAAGAAAGACAATGCCATTGGGAGTACCATAAGCATAACTATTCAATGGCTATTTAACAAAAAAACAATACAGGCAATGCAAACAATACAGGAAATAAAAATACGTGCCAGGAAAGTAAAGAATGGTTAAAAAGTGTAGATATGAAAGAGTGGCAAATTTCATTTCCTAAAATTGACATGAAAAATCGACTGGAAAATTTAAGTTTGATACCTCAATATGTCGTTCAAGTTCTTTCAACTGGCCGGTATACTTCTCAATATATACAAATGGCTACAACAAAAAATGCAACGATTTGCCATAACAACAATGACGAAAATGACAACAAAGATAGGCCATAAAGACCAAATTTTCATAAAAATAAGGCCAGCGGAGTGGACCTAAACATTGGCTGCGAGGGATGAGCGAATGCACTGGATTAGTAATCTAAATTGGACAGTTTTTACGTCTTTATAATATCCTACGCGATTATTTACCGCAACTTACCATGGGCAGGCGTTGTGTCCAAGGAAAGGCCGGTGGATAATCAAATTGGAGGGACTAGGCCCTCCACAACCCCCTAATGTCAGCGCCTACACACAGGTAGCACCTAAATTGCAAGATCAATAATTAGTTGCGTTTTGCTGCTTAAATTCACGACTTTCTCATAAATACGAAAGAAAAAACTGTGAAAGTGATTACAACGATGATAAAGCAGTCTAGAAGATTGATACAAATGGTAATGAAAACTACAAAATAAATCTAATTTATATACCTTAGATAAAAATGTTGTCAGAGTCATAAGGCCCGGGCTTGGTGCCCCTTTTCCTTCCATGAATTCGCTGAGTTTGTCACTAAAACATGAACATTTACAAATGACGCACAAATATTCGTCAATTCACACAACTTCCAAGCCGTGGTTTAGTATACACAATTTTACAATATAATTTTTTAGCCATTCATTGAAACTTCTTAGCGTTTTCGTATTGGTTAGAGGGCATGCCTCCCATTCGGAAGGTCTATGGTTCGAGTCTGGCTCGATGTCCTGACTGAATGTGCGCTCACTGTACACCCAGCAGCGAATGGGTACCTGGTGAATCACTGGAGAGATAAAGGCGGCGTGAAAAGGCACTGGCCACCCTACCTCACATGCCGATGGCTTAGGATAAGTGCCTTCTCTAACAGGCACTCCCCTACATATGGAAGTATGTGGGACTACCTTTACTTTACCTCTTAAGCGTACTCTCTCAAGAGTTTCCTAGGAACCGGTCATTAATTCATACATAAGAGGGGGTTAAAGAGAATTGGGAGGGGTGACCAAAATTTTACCTACTCAGAGGGGGTGTTTGTTGATGACAACAAAAAACAGTTCAAGGAAATTGCTAGAAAATGGATGGATGTACTACAGACTTCAAGTGCTGTTTGTCTCTGTCAAAGAAAGTAAAAATTGGTGTCATATAACTCCAACTGCCGATAGGAACCAGTGAAATATGCACCAATTGTATGCCTACCTTTCCCTGGAGAGGATTGCGGCAGCCCAAGGGTGGTTTGCACAATATGAAATAAAAAGATCTTTCACCTTGAAAGAAAACACAAAAGCATTATTGATTATAAATGTCTGTGAAATTTACTAAAATTCAATATAAAACAAATCGATCTTGACGGTCCTGAGAAGAAATTCATTGATGCGTTAAAATTAACAATCCACAAGGAATGACCTAAAGCTTACAGATTTTATTCAATACTGCTCCACGTCTGAGTATGCTAGCCCCTGTCAGAGGAAAATGAACCAGGGACGTCATAGCTTCGGCAAATCTTCACTATCACTTAAGGGTATTACACTTTGGAGCAGTACGCCTGATACGACCAAAAGCAACAGAACAGTCTCTCCTTTTAGTATTTATATAAAAACAGGTTTGGTGAGGGCTGTAATATATTATTTGTCTATGAAATTGTAGTGTTATATTTGTCAATAATTTTCTGTTCGTTGGTGCTTATTAGTTTGCACGTTTTAGCATAAACTACTTGCTTATCCAACTGAAAATAACATATATTGATTTGGCTCCACAATACAACAAGGAAATTCTGATGACCCGTGTATCATGGAAATTACTTGTGGGAGTTCAACGGCAGCCAATCAATGTGTATTGGAGCCGATCTATCATCCTCCACTGGTAATTTTCCTAATTCCCCGTCTGACCAGGGCTCCCTTGAAAAGAACACGTTTGTCGCATTTACAGTAGCTGTAATAACCTGCCAACAATATCCTAGCTCCCCGTCAGGATGTCAGTCCCCTCTCTGAAAGTGTCAGGTGCCACATCTGAACAGCCCATCTCTAACAACGAATCCTCATATCTAATTTCAATGATTGTGTTAAACAAGAATCTACTATCAAACAGAATTCTTTACACCAAATTGAAATACGTGACGTAAAAGGAGGAATGAATAAACTACTTCATTTACCATTTGCAACATTCCTAAAAATTCAGCACCTATTCTTTGTTTTTCTAAATCTTCCCTTTGAAAAGATAAAAGCATATTGATAATTTAACACTAAAAAACAAAGAACATGATTAATGAATGGTCAATATTTTAAATAAAAAATGTAAATTCGGGCAATTAGTTAGATTATGAATGAAATTACAAAAACTCGATTGTTGAACATGATAAAGCAAAGGTGTCACTAGTTTCTCAACAAACAGTCGTCAACTGAGGCCCTTACTTGGATTGCTTCGTTAACTTCTGCAACAACCCTTCGTGGAATTCGACAATTTCGTCATAATTACTGCACAGCGTCATTGCGTCAGATTGCGTCAGTCTGCGACAAAAACATGTCAAAATTACCAACAAGGCATAAAAGGGATAGAAAAATAAATTAAACGCAAAATAAGGGGAATATTTAATGGCTTTTTTCAATCGCTATTGATAATAATCTTGGATTCAAAATCATCATTTAATTCTAGTAGACTCAGTCTGGAAAGGAATTTGGAGATGATTATTGGGGGGATTGTGATGGGGTTGAGCACCATGCCCCTCAGATGCATAGAGAAATGAAGCCGCGCCCATTTACAATTTCGTTAAAAATATTTTTGATGTTAAAAGACACAGTCGATTCAACAGGGCGAACTCGACATTGATTGGGCAAGCACGAACAGAACGACGCAACACTAAACATGGCTAGACTATAGTCGATCATTAAAAGCAATCCTACTACTACCAATAAAAAGTTAATATTTTGAAGTGTACTGAATGATACGAAAACGCTGCAGAGTTTACCAAGTGAACGAAAATATTGCAGACTTCATCGATTGGCATGACAATATTTGGGGGTGTCATATCTCCTACAACCCCCTCTTAGATCCATCTATGGACACAGTGGTACTATTAAGCCCTAGACGGGATCTGGCCTGAAAGACTTCCAGCAATCAAAGACGGGGATTGTTGACGATACCGAGGAATCCCCACATTGTTAAAACCTATTGTTAAGCCATTGAATTTCAAAGCCAATTGCCATGCGCGAGCCGTGTACAATCCCATCGCACTGCCCACAATCAAGCAAACTAATAACATGCCTTCTACGCACGCTGTTAGATTCCCTTGGGGAATGACCACTAGAATGTGAAATTGAAGGATTAGTATCTCCAACAAGGGATGGCAAAGGAGCAAGATCAGACAATAATGAAGTATTATAAATAGATGATTGAGAATTTGTGAGATACAAAAGAACTGAGTTTTGATGGTAAGTACATCTGCCATCATTCAGGTATGACTTACAAAATGTCCTCAAAAATTTCTGGCTGGGAGCAAAAGGTGCATGCAAATGTTGCAGAGAGAGAGAGAGAGAGAGAGAGAGAGAGAGAGCGAGCGAAAGAGTGAGAGAGAGAATTTTCAAAGATTCTTTTAGTACCGAGAGTAGTGTTCATGTTCTTGGTGGTCAAGTCGAAAGTCGTTCTGTCTATCTATTTCTCTATCTCTTCACTACCCCCAAAACTGACAGTTTTCAAAAATTATATACAATCTATAGAAGGGAAATGTTTAAAGTTTCGCTTTCTTTTCATTAGTTACGCTTTCCATTGAACACATTTTGCTCTCTATCTCTTTCTATCCCTAAAACTACTTTCGTTAGTACCACTTCAAGCTCCGTAAATTTCTGGAGTCTCAGTAGCTACTCTGGGTGCCTAATAAACAGATCCTACCTGCCTTTTAATTTCTCGACTTTCCAACACCTCCGCTCGTACTAATATACATTTTGAAACAAACTTCCAGTCAATCAGCAAGCTGCTTGTGTAGCTCACATTTTCATAGCCATTGGCAAACCATGCCCGGAGACACGTGCGATCGCATGTGCACGTGTTAACACAAGTGCAAAATACTCAGCACGAGCGAAAGATCGCCCGTGCCAACATTAGCATCAACCGCGCAATCGCACATGTTAAAAAATAGTAACTTCGTTGTCACTAATGCAGCACTAGTGACTGTCACCTTTTGTTTCATAACTTTAATTTACTCTACTTTCTCGTAAATTAGACATTAAGCATGTTTCAGTAACAAGAAACTTTCTATTTCGGATATACGAATCTTGGATCACGCGTGCAATTCCAAATAATTAAGAGCAATCGCTCGTGCATGAAAGGGCACACAAGCGAATTGACGCTCTTGCAAAATTTCTTCAGGACAGGGACAGCATTGGTGCATGATATACAAACATAGAGAGCTTCATAGCAGCATTATCCTAGATATCACAGCAAGTATTTCAACTTCTCATCTATTCCCACCCCCCCCCCGTCTATTAGGAAGCTGAGAGCACTCCTAAGTGTCCAATTGCCGGGGAGGTCGTACTAAGCGAGGGGGATGGAAACATAAAAAGAATTTAATAGGCGGGGGGGTTGGATTAGCGGATGAGGCAGAAGAAATGTTTGGAAATCTAAGATAGTACTGCTATGAAGCCCTCTATGTTCATGAATCAAATGCCTATGGTCATGAGACTGTCACAAGCACAAAAATATTGCTAACAGACAAGAAGATTTGTTTAAAATATCTGTTTCAAGCATGGTCCCATCAAGAGCGGGGGGAGCGGGACAAATTTTCAAAATTTAATTAGCGGGGGGACGACAATTAAGCGCTTCACAGGAGCTTTCTTACAGTACGTAACTTTTGAAAAATACTGTTTGCACGAGGTAGCTCACAAATACCCTACTAAACTCGTGGGAGATCGACTGATAAAAACATTGCGCGATTAGGAGGATTAAAGAGAGCTTTGACTTTTCGAAGGTTGATGTATTATTCAAAAAGCAGAGATCAAGCTCTAGCACGCTCCTTAGGAAAAACTCTCCACAACAGATGGGAAAAACAGCTAGCTTAGACATGTGCTAGAAAGTAAATCAGGGATGATAAGGAGGATGCGGTTCCAATTTTAATCGAATAGAAAAAGCTCCCGGAAGGCTTTTGCGAGTGCTGTAATCAGATGAAAGCTTAGAAAAAAGCAAACACGAGTAAAGCTGGGGATTTACAATTAACACCAAAATGAATTGCTTTACAATTAACACTAAAATGGATTGCAACCTGAGGAATGGTATCCCAAAAGCATTTGCAAAACCATAAATTCTTGTGAGAAACATGAAAGCGTATATCTGGCTGGCGGACTTGGCGGGGAGGGGCCCTGAGAGGGGGGCTATTAAATCTGGACTAGCCGATAGTGTAAAATGCAAGTATCATTTAGCTCAAATGAAAGAACTTATAATTCAGAGGCTCATTTATCTCTAAGGATGGAAAGGAAGGTCAATGAAATGACACGGTGTACAAAAATTCCTTATCCATGAAATCGTTTCAAATTAGCTTGAAGAAAAGCAAATGAACTCGACCTCACTTCAAAAGTAGTGAAACACTTGCCTAATCAACATTTCAAGTCAGTATCTACAATAAAAATATTAAAACATTGCAGAAAATGGACGAAATGCAAGGCTTTGACTTACAAGTCTGAATTCTTCAATGCGACAATGTACTTCTCGTAGAAAGTCTGGAAGCAAAACAATTTGAAACATTACATATTATAAAAGGCTTTACATTAAAATGGAAATGTAATAATTAGTATATTTAAAATACTCTTTGCAATCGAAAAGTAGGGGGCATAAGAAGGAGGAAGTTAACATTTTAGCTAAAAAGCATAAATCTGGGTGGCTGTCAATAGATGGGGACCAATGTTCAATAGACAGTATGGGGATCCAAACATTTCAAAATTACTACAATTAGTTGTTAACATTGTATAAGTATAAGGTAAATAGTTTGCTTTGATTTCCTTAGTTGTTATTATTGATTTGCGTTCACAAAGTCAATGTGTTTTAAGTACTTATTCTATCTAAAACTTTGAAATCTTTAGGTTAGTAAAATGGAGGGGGGTTTGGATTTTCTCAAAATTGCTTAGTTGGGGGGAATTTAATGAACGGAAATGGGTGAAAAAATTTTCAAAAATACGCAACTGCCCCCCCTACTATTAGGTGCCAATGTGCAGGTGGAGAATGAGCAGGAAATGTTGAATGTAAATATAGGTAAACAAGAAACACTAGAAATAAGATAATAGATGGAAACTAGAGATGTAGGTACATGTGTGGATGAATAAATGTAGTAAGCAATGAACAAAGGAATAAAGACAAGAAGCCTAGAGGGCTAGCTCACTTCCATGTAACATCAACTCTCACTTTGCATGGAACAGGCTATGGAAATAGGCTGGCCAGTTTTCCGAGCCAGCCCGTTTACCGGGCCAGCTCACCTCATATAATCAGGCCCTAAGATACTAAATTACCAGCTTACTTACGTATTAAATAAACAAGTGATTATATTAATTGTTCACATGAATTAGATATGAAATTGGCTAGCTAATAAATCAGTTCATTGAATCAGACTATCTATTACTTTTTCAAAATGTAAACGCTGATCTATCACATCAATCAACTGCAAAATCAACCAATCATTAAATTAACTTTGGAAAATTACTGCTAGTTTACTTTATGAGGCCCCCAGATGCCCTTTTGACCCTGATGCTATGAAGCATTGAGAGTTATGAAGTCGTTTTGACCTTGGGGTCATGGGGGCAATTTGTCCCCTGCCCCCTGCCCCCTGCCCTAGTTGAACCTGTTAACTTGTGCAAATAAAATATACTATTACTGGAACTTTCACCATTTAGCTTTTCATCTTTCATTTTAATAGTTTGATATTCTGTCTTATATTTAACCATTTAACTTTTCCATCCTTCCTTTTTTCTTTTCATTTGGTACTTTCTGGTTTTCTATAGTTATACTCTGACGTACTCTTACAAGTAGGCTAATTATACACCACCAAGTTTAATTTTTGAGACTTATGTTATTTTAATTAGTATCTATATTCAATGGAAAGTTCCAAACAAAGCATTTAATACTTCCCTGATTTATTACTTCCCTAATTTTATGACTCCCAATTTAATGAATGATTGAATTCCAGACCTCTCCTAAACCAATGAATTAAAATGCAGATTTAGAGAAATTTGCAGAATGTGAAAATTAACTACCTTCAACTCATTCATGTGAGAGCTTTCAGCATCGATAAGGTTCTTCACGACCTGAAAGGTGATAAAACATCGTTCATGTTCATCTCTAAACACAAAATACACATTTTTCTATTTTATAAGAAATTTGCTTTTGACCAAGCAATAAAACTTTCTTAACTTTCCCACGATTCAAGTATCAAAACTTTCTTGAGATTTTCTTAACAAACATTTTTGACTTCAGATGTTTTGCGCATGTAAATCAGTGGAAAATGATAAAGCTCCATATACACCTGAAATGATGATAAATTTCAAGAAATAATGAAAGTTGAACTGCTAGAGGGAAGCCAACAAACATACATAACATTTTGTAAACAAATAAATCGAATTTTAAATATATGCTCACTTATGAACATTCATAGGTCTCAAAAATTTAGTACTGAACTTTACAAACTTTTTTGCAGTTGAGTACTACTTTCTTATAAGCCATTTTCTCATTTTAAAAAAATACGTTCATTGCAGTTAAATCTTGAACGAACTACAACTATTAAGATTTCAGTTTGTAACATGCCATGACATAACACAATTTATGCAAAATTTATGCAAAAATATGCGTCATACCAGCGAATGATTTGCACTGTGGTGCTCTGAGACTGGCTGCGGAGCACGCGAATCTTGATCGTATTCCTCCGGATCTACAAAAGACAAATCATCGGTTCTAATTAACAACGCAATTGTGGAGGGAGAAGGCCGATCGTCCAAGCACGTCATGCTTGGACTATCGGCCTGAGTAGGAAAGGATTTTCATACTCAGCTTTTAAAACTTGGAATGAAATCCCCTTAAGCAGTAGGGAACTTCCCACGCTTTTTCACTTCAAAAAACAACTGAAAATGATTTGATGAGCTGACAATAAATCAAACACGACCCCCGTGGAAGAACAGCCTAAGGTATATTTTAAGTTTTGTTATTGTAATTAAACCATTATGACTATGATGTATTGCTAAGTTTAATTCAGTTTTGCTGAAGGGTAATTCGTGTAAAAATACGTTATTATGAATATAAATATGAAGTAGAGATTATTATTGAAGACGTCATAAAAACATATTTTTAGAATTTTCATATTTTGAACACATGGAGTGAGAGAGCACCATAAAATAGACATGCGTTGACAATTTTAGTCGAATATTGTTAAAATGGGATAAAATACGACCATTTGATGATCGAAAACTTGCAGCACAGACCACTGTACCTTTCTCATGATTCTAAACGTTTAGAACCAGCCTCAAAATACAGTGATTGGATAGGAACTATGTCAGCATTCAATTGCCTATATCTCGGTCATTATTTTTCAGATCAAGTTGAAATTTGTAATTAGAAGATATTTCTAAGTGCTTTTTCAGAATTTAAAGCCAAAATTACAATATCCCAAAAACAGAGTTTTCGTGACGTCACACTAAGAAAGGCGCATTTTCCACAGTCTACTGTGACATTGCGAGGGAGCAGTACCAACTGCCAAAGTAATTCTCCCACGCAGTGGCGGAGATTTAGCATAAATTTTCAACGTTCCTAACATCATGAGGGTAAAATCTGATAGCATGTGTATTTGTGGAAATGCATTCTCATTCTCCCAATGTTCATGCTAAAGAGGTAGGCCGTTCCTCACAGCCAAATGCGTTGATATTTCATCCCACTAAGACAAAACAAGATGTCAAAACCCATGATTTTGGTTATTTCAAACGCGCTGAACGCAAACGGCTATTGTGCGTTGCTAGTGGAAAGGCTTACACACCGCGATGGATCCATGACTGTTATGACTATTCAAAACCCATTGTTTACAAAACAATGCAACCTTGTTAATGAAACTTGAATACGATTGATTGGCTAAAGCACGTGACTTTCATTCGACTAGGAGAGCAGCTGACGGTATCCACGCAACCGCAGAATAACCAGTCATCTAGTTAAATTCGGGGGGACTGATGCCAATGGTGATTATTTCCAAATATCATACGATGAAACTATTTTGTAACCTGGGGGACAAAAACTCCAACTTTTTCCCTGACTATCATTTCGCATATTTACAAAAAGAAGTAAACAAAATGGTGGCTAATAGATAAGTAATGCAAATGCACTTGCTATTTCACAATGGTTAGTAATGAAATTCACATTTACTGACAGCAAATGGAGCAAACGACTTTGCGAACGACCAAGCCAATAATTCATGAAAATGATATGTCGACTAAATAATTTTTTACCTGACTTTTCCCTGACTTGGATTAAAATTATAGCTGACTATTCCAGGCTTCCCCTGATATTTTTTTATAGAAATGGCCTATTTTCCGGGTATTCCACGTTTTCCAGGTTGGGTATGAACCTTGACTAAGGCTAGTCAGGGCCTTCGAACAGGAATGTCACGCTCTGGGCCAGGACACAAAATATACATGAAGACACGCTCTGTTCCTGGGAAGGCCATGGATTGTCATGGATCCCAGGATTGTTTATACGGATGGTCTTCTCTACAAGCTACAAATTCAAAGGTCAACAAACTCAAAATACATCTAGTCTCATACATCTAGCAAGGAAATCTCTGTATACTGAGAAATCTATTGAGATGAACAAATTTATCAAACGAAACATACTAGGTGAAACATCTCTGACGTATGAATTTGGAAACCATCCGATCTTTCCATCCCTTGTGCCTTCCCACCAGCCGCCATCGACAACCTGGAATAAAGAAAGTAACATCAAAACAGATAGCTAACGCATCAATTCTAGGCCTAGCCTCTGTTGAAGCTATAGAATGAGATCTTTTAAAGGTGACGGAGTAAACTAAAGGTGGATCAGATAAAATGGCATTAGGGGTAATTACTTAAAGTGGGCGACCACTGGAAAAGTGGCAGTTTCCCATCAAAATTTCCATTTTCTATTCTTGCTTGCGTTTGGTACTGTTACAATACTAAGTTGCATGTGGTTAGTGTACCCTGATAAAAGTTGTGATAGTCTATGAAAGCCATGTGGTATCGATGGTTAATAATGGGATTTTATCTATTATTTAATATTGTCAATATTCTTGCTAGGAATTAGATGCAAATTGTAGAGGATAATTCAGAAATGTATATCAAGTTCCTACGTACTTTTGTGATGATCACTATGTCTCCCTTGTTGAATGAAAGCTAGAAACAAGAAATAACTGAAGTTCAAATTTGCTAATATTATATCCCAAATACGACTGAAATTTTGACACATCTCAACACCGAATATCATCACTAAATAAATTTCAGGACTATCAAGTATGGACTATGCAATCCGATGCACGTAACCCTTCATTTGTGGCGTAGATAAGTAGGTAATCCTTTTCACTACTGTAATACAACAACATATGAAACCATACAGAAACTTACAGTGTCAGCGGAGGAGCTCAGAGAAATCTTTGGATTGACTAAGCCACCAAATAATGATGAAGATAATGATGGTGATAATGACTATGGTTATGATGAAGATTATTATTTTGATGATGATGATTGATGATGATGATAACTATGATGGTGATAACTATGATGATGAAGTTGATGACGATGATGATGAAGATAATTATGATGGCTAGCCCATGGCTGGAGACCTCCACGAGGTGGCGAGAGGGCACAAAGAGACTACTGCCGTTAAGGTGATAGTGATGCGTGTAGCAGAGATTCAGAGTTCGGGCAGGTGTTGATGACCTGTGGCAAACCATCCAACCAGGCCTCTTCATTGAAAAGCAGGTTCAATGGCTCACGCTACAGCTCTGCCTAGTAACTGTTGGGGTAACAGAATGGATTGAGTGTAGACGACTCGATCACCTCTTTTAAACAACTGATAGGCGAAAAATGACCCCAGGGTCAGTCCTAGGCCCCCTGTGGGGGGTGAAATGGGAAAAAAGAAGATAATTATGATGATGACAATAATGGTGGTGATGACTATGGTGGTGATGACTATGGTGGTGATGATCATAATGATGATGATGATGATCATGATGATGATAATGATGATGATAAAAATGGTGATGATGATAATGATGATGATGATGTTGATAATGATGATGATAATGATGATGTTGATAATGATGATAATAATGGTGATGATGATAATGATGATGATGATAATGACGATGATGATGATGTTGATGATTTAAAATTGTAGTTCTGCCCAGTTGCTGTTGGGGAAACAGAGCGGAATGCGTGTAGCCTTTTTACACGATTGGCAGGTGATCAAGTAACCCCACGGTAATTCACAGGAAACAATCACTTGAATATAGATGTTATCGTCAAAAGATATAGCCATGTGTCAACACAAAACAAATGCCCATAGCTGGCACTCAGTCCTTACATAAAATAATAAATGTTCTGTCTCTTTGTTATCTGAAGTTTGAAATAAAGGAAACAATAGAAACAATAACGTCATGGGAATAATGACCTAAAAATCTCGTAGCAACATACAACATGCTGCGAAATCTTTTAAATTTGATGAAAATTCAAGGTCAAGCAAAGGTGGTGCACATCTGTCATCATAAGACAATTATTTCTCATTTATGCAAATCACAGGACTTCTCCACACATTGCCTTTCACACCATGTGTCAGATAAATTACATTTTCGATAGCCTGGTATCAAATTATGGTAAAATCGTCCTTAGAAACATATCCCCTGAGGAAGGCAAATGCATGAACTGAAATTGGAAAGAAATCTGACTTTTTTATGGCAATAAAGCCTAGCGAACACAGCACGATTTTTGTCGCTGGCAGCAGAGATCTTGTCTTCTGTCGTCAGCGGCGAAAAAGAATTTCTAGCATATTTAATATTGAAGTTCGTCGCCAGCGACAAAAATATTTGTCCTCAGCTACGAAAATCTTTTATATGTGTTTCCCGCACAAGGCAATATTTCGTCGCCAGCGACAAAAATCTTCGTCCTCTGCGACGAAAATCGTGCTGTGTGCGCTAGGCTTAAATTAAGAATTTGCAATACTGATCCTGTGGCAAATCAAACAATGCTTTCATTGCAAAAACTGCCGTGATGTGCAATGTTTACACCTAAATCAGATAACTTTGTACAAGGGAAAGTACACGTTTTTTCAATGAGAAACTTAGATCGGTACCTAATACTAAAAGTTTCTTACTGTAACATGAAAATTTTGGTAATTTGGTACTAACAGTTTCTTAATTAATTCCTTATTTTCGGGACTCAAACTGCGATTATTGTTTGAAAGTTGAATACCTCTGAATGAACACAAACACTTATCATTAAGAAAAATGTTCAAACAGATTAAAATCACAAGTTACAATCTTTCCCAAACAAAAATCATGCAAATCAACGATTAAAAACAAGTCAATGTACTCTTTTTTATACAAATTGAGATTCCAAAGTATCTTAAATTTCCTCGAGCATAGAACTAGAGTTTCATAATTTTTTCCCCAGCCTTGTACCAGTTGCTTATTAACAAAATGTGTACACCGAAATTCGTCTTTTTAAGCGCCGTGGCATTTATAAAATATCAAAGCTTTCTGCAAGCGTAACTGTAAACAGCAGATGATCAAACTACGTAAGAGGCACCTATTCTGTTGGCGGGTGGCGTCTAAAAGCGGAAATATAGCATTCACCATTACTCGTTATATTAGACAATACCAGACACGCGCATGCAGGTTGTGACTTTGTCATTATCAATTGGATTTAGTGCGAAAATTATTGTCTATATGTCTATGCAATTCCATAAACTTCGGGAGATGTCTAAAGTGTGATCCTAAATAAGTGCAAGGGATAGGTAACACAACCATTTTCGACAAATATCTCCCACAGCTCAATGACAACATTCCATGTCAACTTTGGCTATGCTTGCCTTGTATTAAAAATATTTTGATTACTACAATGCCTGCAATTAATTCAAATAATTAAGAAGATTCATCTACAAATTGTTCGTAGCATATACCAGCCCAGCAAGTGACTTTCCCTGTTCTAATTTCAAACAAGATTAAAGCCTTCTGAGACTGCCAACAAAAAGCAAAAATTCATGGTAACAAAATTTTATTGAGGAAGTGAAAAACAAAAGTACTTTTTTAAAGTGCAGAGTCTATCTTAGGAATACATTTTCAATCATCAAAAACAATAAACCATTAAAATCAGAATTGAACTTTTTTAAACAAAATGCAAAACCTTTCAATACAAGGAGGTGCTATCTTTCTTTCTTTCTCATATGTAATAACATGAATTTGACGAGAGCTCTTCCTTGAGAATATTCCACTAAATGAATTCTCCATATGCATATATGGATCAACACAGGCTGGCACCATTTATTATTTTGCAATATAGTGATACTTTCTTCACTAGAGTAGCCGTGGCCTACCGGTAATGCACTCGACTCAGACCAGCGTGGTCTTGGTTCGAGGCCCAACGTAGGCCAATGGTGAAGTCAGGAAGGGCATCCGGTCCTAAATGCTTGTACCAGAACTAAAGTCCTCTCAGAGGCACCCTCCAAGCCCCAAGAATTGGGGGAAAAGGAGGTAAAATCGAGAGTAGAGTAGTGATATATTCTTCAATATTTTTGCAATTGATGCTGGTAGCTTCCACTTCCCAACTTAAAATGTCAAATCCCCCTGGTTGGGAAACACTGTAATAGGCAATTAACAGCTATTGCATTTAACTTTTATAGTGTAAGATATTCCAGGTAAAGTCATATAAAATATAACACTGAAGTGAACGGGAAGGTAGATATTTAATTATATTTGGACATAGCTTATGAATCAAAATTTAACAAATGACTATATTCCTGCACTAACATTCAGACAAAAAATCATAAACTGATGCAAGCAGCAGCAAATTTTATCAATATAATCTAAAGCTGAAGCACACTGTAGTGTTGTTTGGATGATGTGACTCAACTTCAACAGTTATTCATTAAAGTTGCTTTTATCTCCATCACTAAACCACCTGTTCCAACTAGAGTACTTGAAAAATTCAGAAAAAATCCATTGTTCACTCTAAAATACTTCCCTTCATTCTAGAAGTAGCATGGTTTTGTGGTGTTTGTACTAATGAATGTAGAATGTCAAAAACATTTTCTGAGAGGTAGCAGCTATTACTTTTATTCTAACACTAACAATGTTTTACCGATGAAAAGCAGTGACTTAGCAACATTGAGCTGGAGATCTCAAATAATCCTCAATTAGATCAGATATCAAATATTATGGAAAACTCATGATACTGAATCTGTGCTACCTAATTTTCCCAAACCAGAAAGCCATGGTGGTTAACCCAGGAAGAATTTATATAATACTCAGATACAAAAAGCAACAATCTAGGAAGCATAATGAGAAGGGCTTTTAATTATTAAACATAGAAGGAAAACTTATTTATTTGTTCTAGCAGGAAGGCTTCACTCAATAAACATATAATTTTTCTATTGGTAATTTGATAGAGGTGGTAATACATATGGAAAAGCAATGTTTTTTACAAAAAATTTTAAGAAATAATAAATAAATAAAACCCTAATAAGAATGTGCTGCTTATAGTAATTTATAAGTCAAATTGATGCTAAATTTTGTAAAAACGACATGTGATCATGTATAAACCAAAAATGTGTGCATAATGCACCTATAGAAAACTAGATATTAGTTTTGCTCTAGCTATTGTTTTTCATTGAGGGCAAATTTGAAGGGTTCAATAGAGAGCTGAAAAGTACATCTGAGCAGATGTAGCTATCACACAGGCATTCTATGATGAGGTGTTCTTCATGGTATCACTAAAGATAGCTAGTGGTAGAATTCAAAATTATATCTTTAAGGTTCTGATAGCTAGTTGGACAACCAGATTTTCAAGATATGAGTTAGGGTTCTACCTAGATTCAAAACCATATTATCAAAACCACACTGTGAGATGATCAGCAATGTCTAAACTAAGACAACAGCACCAACAAGGAAATGACAAGTAACTATAACATACATACTATCCAAAGAACAAACAAGAAATGAAGTAGTTAGTATCCTACTACACTATAAGGCTTTTTCAAAAGGTGAACAGTCTGGAGCACATTTTGAGCTGTGTCTCAATGCTCACTTACTGCAAGGTTTCACACCAACTCCTTTAACAATAATTCCAAAACTTTTCCAAAGCCAAATAGCCAAATTTCCAAAACCATGAAACACATTTTTGTTTGCATTTTGAAGCACCATAATAACAGATAAGCATTAGTTTTACTGCTACATTTTTATTTTTCTGGTGGATTATGCTTTATGTTATAAAGAGTAAATTGAACAAACATAACATATATGATGTTTAATATGACTTTAATTTATATCCATTTTAGTATATTTTAGAATTTTCCCAAACAAACATCCAAAACTTTTTGATAGCCAATTTGAAAAACCTCTCTTTTTCCAAAACTGTCCAGGTCCTGGAAAATGGCATTATTAATGTCCATAACCTCTCAAAACTTTTCAAAACCCATACAAACCCTGTTAATGTTCACTTAACATCTAACAGGGACCTGATGGAAATACATGGGGATAAAGCTGGCAACAAAAGGAACTGACATTCCTACCTCATCTGCTAATAGCAAACCACAAGTATGCTCTATAATTTGTTCTTTCCATGTGTATTTAAACAAATGTGATCTTACTTTTATTTTTCATACTTTCCATGGGTTAATATTGATTATCACAAGTGACAAATAAATTATATGACTTAATCACTTCAAGTGCATCATCAACCAGATGATTTTTGATTGGCTATCACATGATTTGTGATTGGCCACCACATGATTTTTGATTGGTCATCAATGACTTGTAACAGACAGGGCCTAGTTGAGTGCAAAACAGAGTAGACCAGGGATCTGCAAGCTACAGCTGGTTGGCAAATTGTAGCCCACAAGGCCTCCTTGTCCAGACTGTGGCGGCCTTTTTGTCTACTCACATCCTACTAGGTTCAGGTGCTTATATGAATGGCATGTTTTTACCAAATTCAAACAAAGACATGCAGTAGTGAATCATGTTTCCTTGCTTTGTCTTCCCTGTTTTGCTTCTCTTTTATTTCAACTCAAGTGTGTCTTCAGCCCTTTGCATGCTGTTTATTTTTTAGTGCAACCCTTTGACAGAAAAGTTTGAAAGCCTCTGGAGTAGACCATATATCTTTATTACAAATATTACCCGAAACATATAGGAGTCGGACTTCAATACTATGTTCAGAGTACACTTTGAGACAAACAGTTCAAAGGAGCCAGTCAAGAACTTTGCTCCTCCATGTGGTAACCAGATGAAACTAAAATCCATTTCTCATGAGTCTGCACTGATTTCAATACTAATAGAGCATTTCTGCTATAACTTGGTAAATAAATTAATTATATGTAATAGCTTAATTATTGATTGTAAATAGCAAAAGTTTATATTGCTGTTCTTTGGATTACACGAGTCAATAAAATGTCTCCATATCAGTTGCTGCTATAATACTGCACTTTATATTGAGGCTACATTGGCAGCCAAAATAATTTTCAGATGTACCAAGACATTGATGCCACAAATTTTTATCTTGTTGGTCGGGATAAATTCTGCATAAATTTCAACAACAGTAAATATAATTACCTCATCTTCATTGTCTCCTGTGTATGAAAACTTTGCTTGAACAAAGTGAACATCTTCAAGGACTTCTGCAAGGCCCTGGAAAGCAGTTTCAGGACTTTTATTATGTGATATTTATAATTTTTGAGGAAAGGAAACAACCAAAATGTCTCATGCATAAAATTAGGAAAACGTTTGTAGCTCCTTCTTCCTCCACTGTATCATGATTTTTACATCCTTATCACAATGTGGTTGCTTATCTCCATATCCATTGAAAATACCTACCACCCCTTCTCTATGAAAAAGAATACTACTTCCAACTGCTTGTCAGCTCTGTGGACTTGAATAAATATCTGAAATTTTCCAATATTTATTTCAACAAATTTTCATTCGAATATGAGGGAATTATGACAATCACAAACAAAATGAACCAGGAAATTGGTATACAAATTAGTACAAAATGACAACAAACCTTTGCCATTGCTTTGGGATTCAATTTCTGTTATTGGCTTTCTAAACTGCTTGTGCAATGTCAAACATTTGAGTTCAGATCTTGTTTACTAAAGGATGAGGAAGAGAAAACCCATTACAGACTATCAAACAACGAGGGCCCTACGGTCAATATAATGGGTTGCATGGTTTGCATTGTAGTAAGTAAATGAAATCATATGGAACTTTCTATCGTCTAGTTAGTAAGTTGAGAGATAAAAAAACGCCTAGCAAATTTATGGAGCAATTGCAATAGATCCAACTATGGGTGGGGTTGCATTCATTTGCTATGGCAAAGCCAGTAGTCGAACGAGTTTCAATTTCATATGCAATCATTTCTCGAAGTGCTCGAAAGGCATAAGCTTATTATCCCAGCACAAAAACATGTACTCTCACGAAGTACATACTATTAGAAATAACAAATTTACCAACACCGAGCCAGGAAACCATTTCGGGTCAAGAAAGTCAAACACTTGACTATTTACAATGACATACGACTTACGCTGGATTACGTCGGTCAAAACAAGGGAGATAACACCGCTGGATTCATGAGCAAAGCTGCCGTTCAACAATATTCCCATCAAAACGAAGCACCCAAGGATACCGCATAGAAATCATTGACCAGTTGGTTTTCCTACCCGTCTCAATGCCGAGTAAGATGTAAGATACTGAAAGCAGCCACCATGTATCGCCATAGATACTATTTTGCAACTTCAATCAACATTATACAATCACAACTGTGTTTAAAACACTTTACAAACTCGCTACGACTTTACAAACCTTAAGACTCTTCTTTTTCAAAGTAGCTCTGTTTAAGGCGCGGCAGTATATTTCA